>CM055731.1:14558982-14898117 GCA_029465975.1 Dallia pectoralis
ACTTCAACAAAACTCTTTTGTACATCATATTGTGAATCTATCTATCTGGTTAAAGGCTTAATGAGAAAAAAAATACAGTTGGCAAGGTCTCTCAATTTAATAAGTCTTTAAAGAAGAAAGCCCAAACCTCTGGTTGGTGATAGACAATCTCTGGACAGAACTCGGGTGGGTGTAGTAGAAACAGTTAAGGTTGACTGTATAGAGTGTTGACTGCCACTCTGTGGTAGAGTCGAGCCATTACACTACATAGAAGCTAAATACAATAAAATATATACAATACCAGTCAAAAGACACACATACCCCTTCTTGAGTTTGGAAAAACTTACGAAATCAAGAATGGGTAAGTGTGTCCAATCTTTTGACTGAAACAAAATCTTCAAAGATAAATGTGTGTATTTACCATCTTAGAATGTTCCGGTTTTTGCCACCGTTGGATCAATATACACAAACATTGGAAAGAACCAGTTCTTTGCACTGACATTTAGCTGCTGTAGACAATTAATAGCATTTATTGATTTGACGACTGCCATTAACCCTCAAATATCCAATAGAAAAACACACTAGTAGTTATTAATGTCTCCCTTTTGGACTTCCGTACCCAAGAAAATGTGTTGTTGTATTTTCACAATTTAACTAATCATGTTATATCTGCAACTTATTTTATAATTCACTCAGGCTTGTTGCAAAACAAGCAAGGCCAATCGCCTTGCATTGTTTACAGAGAAAGTTGACACAAAGTTATGCTGTGACTTTGTGAGGTACACAAATGACAGTGACAAAGAGCAATTCAAATTAAAATGTATCTACGGAATGCTGTGTCATGATGAGTTCGGTCATGATGAGTTCAGTCACAACGGTCCGACTTGCTCTCTAATATAATTGCCACCAGTGTAACTCACACTGTGTGAGACATGGTCATTATGCAGGTCACCTTGTTGCAAAAAAAGTCTGCAGCAATAATTTGAATCCAGGAAAAAAGTGAAGAAAGTCAAACAGACAGAAAGGAAAGACACAATAGTGTGGTCATACAGAAAATTCCCATTAACATGCAGTAATTATAACCCAGGGAAGGTCAAACATTGCTATTTATGCATATTTGAGATTGAGATTTTAGACACTGGACTTTCTAATCACTAGTCAATATGAGCCATGGTGAGACATTGGGCTCTTGTTTTACAGAGGAAGTTCAGATCTCTTAGTGGTTGTAAGTTCTGGTCAGGGCAACATTTGGCAAAGGTAAGAGTTAGCTATAGTCACCCATCATCCTAATCCACAAAGCTAGTCAAAGCCCGACCTGAATTTCCCCTTCCTCTTCTTCATCCCTTACTAACCAAACTGTTTACTAATGAGATGTAAGATTCACACCATGCTGAGACAAAGGGTAGTCTTGGGTCCCATTTTATATAGACATGTACTGGGTGAAGTCTCATTATAGACAAGCTCACCAGGAGAATGTCCACATCTCACAGGCTGTATTCCACCAGGGTTCCACGTTAGCTAATATCAGTGGGGTCCATGGTTTAAAAAATCTTAAATATTTTGTGTCTCAATCTTTGACATTTTATTTAAGGAAATACACTCTATTTCCAATGTAAACCAAAAACCAGCAAACAAACTCGCCGAAGAGGAGGCTACCCTACATGTTAACCAAATATCCCTAATGAGATCACAACAATGAAATCGGAATTGTTCAATTCAAATAACGTCATCATAAAAGTCTAACAATTAAACAATCAAATAGCTTTCATTATAAATATAAAAAAACTATAGATTGTTTTACCAGTTTTTCTCCTCAATAGTGTTTTGAGCTAAATGCAAAATTCATTTGTTGGAGTCCTTGATTTGTTAATTAAAACCTTTGTAGCTCAGTTTGTAGACCGTGGTTCTAGCAGATGAAACATTAAGGAGAATAGCATGATTGCTGATGTAATATGACATAAAGATCTGGGCTGTATCTCAGCATCATACAGTATATGAAAACACATTACACATTTTTGTACATGTATTTTGTGTTGTGCAAACAAGTGTGGCCCTGATATTGAAGCCCTAAAACATATTCATTCGTTTTCTGTTATGACTGCGTTTAAATTAGACCTATTCGAGAGAAATAACAGTTTCTCAAGCAATGCTTTTCTATACGATGATCCAAACACCATCAACAGGATGAATTGAATGCATGAATGGGTTTACATCTCTAGTAAAGGGCATTTACAGAAGTAAATGTGGTGTGCTTGCCAGTCCTTAATTATTTATGCCTGTGGAATAATAGTAGTAGTGATAGTGACACAGTAGTGACTCTGCATTTTAATAATTGAGCGTGTGCACTTACTCAGCCAGACTTACATTATTGATTGCCTACATTGAATACACATATGACTCAAATAAAAACCAACATTTTTACGTAGAGTAGAGAGGATATTTCGGACATTAGAAGGATGGAAATGTGATGTGGTCGTGACGATGAGCGCTAGAGGGCAAATGTCACCACAGACACCAGGATGAACACCTGTACTCTTACAATAAGATCCAGGGGAATCTTTAGTGACCACAGAGATTTGGGACACCAGTATGATCTTGCACTTTTAAAGAATGCACTCTAGACAATGTCCCCTTCACTGCCCTGTGACTTTGGGATTTGATCTTTGGACTGAAATAAAGACAGCGTCAGGTAGTAGCGGTTGTTGTTTTAGGCATTCTATATTCTGTATTTTGGAGTCATTGGAGCCATTAGTATGGTGATTATGGCTACATATCGTAAGCTAGTGACCCACAAAACACCCTGCTATCTGCTAATATTCCTTAAGTTTTGAAAGCTGCTTATGTGGTTAGATTAAGGCTACATTCTGGGACCTTGCCAGTTTTATAAATAATATGTTTTATGCTGATGAAATAAAAATACATTGAAAAGCTCATTTTGCAAAACAGTATTCTTCTCTCTTACAATTTTGTATTGGAAGCTTTAATGGCTCAAGAGCACTGCTGAATCCAAATACTTCCCATTCAGGGGTTTTGGACATTCATGAACATTTAAAATAGTTTAGTTGAATAAAGTTCCAAACATCGATACGGCCATAGTACCCTATTATAGTCATCATGGTTTTAAGTTTCAAGTATTCTTCAATCTTTAATTGTGGAAGACAAGTTAAAACCTAGATTTCTGTCAAATAAATTGATAAAAAACACAATCAAATCATAGGGAAAGGGTAAAAGCATGAACCAACTTTTTAAAAACAATATCTAAAGTTGTGATTTGCTTTCAACAAGCACAGTTAAATAAACATATATCTACTATCCGTCCCCAATACTTAACTATTATCTTATACAAAAAATTGTAATTTGATTGGAAACATACTCACGGTTCATTCTTATTCCAAAGGATTCTTCAGTCTGAAACACCATACCTCCCTGATATGATTGTTGAATTGGAGTTCCACCCTAACCTGTCCAATATAGGTCAAATCCACAAGTGGCTTGGAGAGAAAGAATGTTTGTGGTTTTCACTCACTTACCCCGGTCCATTTCTTGATTGAATTTCCATTGTTGTGAAATTCTACCTGCCTGGACCAGGTACACAGGCTACATGTCGAGGTAAGGGAAGGACACAGATATGGACGAACCAGAGGGTTCCACTTTCTATGAAGTCTGATAGGCCTCTTTCAACAGTGTAACACGCTGGCCCTGAGCACTCGTGCTGCAATACATCACATGCTGCACTTTCAATGTCGCCGTTTCAACTTGAGCGCAATGTAACAGCGAGCATCGGTCTAAACTTCCCCACAAAACCGTATGGTGATCTCTACATGTAGACAGTGCTCGCTGTGAGTGAAGAGAGTCATCATACTTATGTGCAAAAATGACAGATGTCTCTAATCTGCAACGGTGACTGAAGGACACCGGATACGCTTCATTCACCGGAGACGCATGCATAATTCAGCGTAGGCCAGAGCAGTCACACAGAACAGGATTCTCTACCTATTCAGACCGCTCTTGTTACACACCCGGGAGGCGGATAGACCAAAGACCAGCAAGACACTGCTATATGCAAAATACACAACGGCCAAGTACAGAAAATATATTGTTGCTCTCGTTATTCTTGATGTTTTGCAATAAATCAAATTGTTTTGTCATACAAAAAATTAACACATTGGGTATTGGATTTAGTGATGTGCCAGAGGCTGAATAAATAACCAGAGCTACAGCACCAAGACAGTGTTCTAGATGAGTGATCACGGTTATGCAAAAGCTCAGTCACTATGAATAAAATGATGATGAGGAAAATAGGCTAAATGTATTTTAAAACTACCGATCATTTCACTAAATAGCGCACAGTAGTGGAACAGTGATGCTGTTTATGTTCAGGTGACAGGAAAACAAGGCTCTGCATGTAAAACATAACATTATTTCACACTTCACAGTACATATTCGGGTAGTGATGATAAGTAGATATTCACACATTTTACATATTTTCCAAATGTGTCACAAAACACATTATACACAATTCCTAAATTAAATGAAAGACAATAATGCTTGCTTGAGTGCCCCATGTAAATGAGTTGTGACTGAATCACAATGCATGTAGAATGCACAGTGTGAAATTGGCAACAAAGTGCATCTCTACCGCAGAGACTTGTTCATCTAATAACGTGTATGAAAATGACACATTAAATCTAAGCAGGTCAATGACATTGATTCTTATATTTCAATAATTCCCTAATGGTTTCCCTCGTTCCGAACATCTCTCGCTACCCTCCACTTCCAGTTGAAGAACATCAATTTACATAATATAATCATTTTGGCGAGTTGTTAATGACACAAATAGTCAAAACAAATTGGATGTTGATTGGCCATTTACAGGTAATGATAAGTATTATCTCTATCCAGGCCTCTTGTAAGGGAAATTATCTCGAAGAAAATGGCCCAGGTAACTGCACAGCCAAATAGGTTGATCTATTAATACAGCATAATAAATGAGCTCCATAACACTGACTGTTTGCCCAACCCTGCTCTCTGTAAGCTACTAGCATCATCTACTGTTCGGTTTGAGAAGCACATCCTTCACCTGCATTCACATCCTTCACCTACATTGTATAACTTAATGTTGATGTTAAATAGCTCATATCTTCAATACCAACATGGTTAAACAAACGATAATGAACATCTGTCAGGGGAACGTTTTTTTCTCTCCATTCGCACTAGTTGTTATCTTCATTTTAATATGTAGCCTACAAACATGCTGTCCTCCTGAGATAAAGGTCAAACAGATGCATTTTTATGTTAATATAAAATAATTGCTTGGTTACAACTATATGACATCTGGCAGTTTCAATGTTCTTGACAGAACTTAACAGAACAGGCTGACATTCCATGAATGTTTTCAAATTGAGTTTAAAGGGCTTTACACGTAATGAGAACGTCAAGAAAAAATGAATTACATTTTAGATTGCCCTTGATATTTAAACACACAGGCAAGGGCCTTGAAATATCACTGCTGGCATTACTTCACAGCTACTAACATTGCCATGGACTCCTGCAAAAGGGCAGTGGAAAATGGCTTACCATCAGCTGGGTTGGTAAGTGGGTTGTCGGACAAAGTTGTCACATTTACCTCAAGTTACTACCTGTTTTGGATGGGGCACCGACAAACTCAAGTTGTTGTTACCCAGCAAAGCTTTCTGGCAAAGATGTGCTAGTATAAGTCACTTCCTCGTTGAGGGATAAGATATGAACAGACGAGCAAGTTCTCTGGAAAACACAGTTTGTTTGGGGGGACCAGTCCAATTTCTGTTTATATTAAAACAATATATATAGCAGTTTTGTAAGTTATGTGAATTGAATGAATAAATCTGACAAAGTAATGTGAATGTTATAGTCTCCAGTAGATGACAGTGTTGGTTACACCAGCAAAATGCCAAGTCTTGGGTAAACAAGGATATGGTTCTCAAACATCAAATACATAATATACTTTATATGGTCAAATGTGCATTTATGCAAAATATAGCCAACAATATTTCTGTGAGGATAACGTATTGAGCATCAAACACTAACTTTGTATACATAATTAATTAAAACAGATAATTTAGTAGTGACAAGGAGCAATTTGAACGCTTTTAAATTGATTTCTGAATACTTTTCCTTTAAATTGAATCATACAAGAAAAACAAAAGCAGCACTCCTCATGTTGTAGACGCCTGACATATCGTACAAAGCGATAGATAAAGTATCAGCAAAAGACTGCCATATGTATGTTTGAGCAGATCAATTGACCATTGTTGACGTTTTCAGAGTTGGAAGGTAACGTTTTCCCATCACATTGAGTCTACCAACCACATTCATTTCTGCGTTCAGGGGAGCAGGTGGATTTCCGGAAATACCCCACACCACTACCCTGATTGAATGCTCATGTGTGATGAGTAATTTCGACTAGCATCAGTTCCCACGGTCTCGGATGGGATGACAACTTGCCCTAAAACACCAAGGCACACAAGCCAATTTTCCCAATTAGAAATCTCCCAGTTATATCTGATTTAGCTTCACGCATCAGTCATTTTGTCCATCTTCTACAAAGTGTTTATTTCTAAATAGATTTGGAGCTTACGTTGTCTAGTAGCACTATTATAACGAGTTGACTTATGCGCAAATGTAGCTCATACATGCGAGTTTGATTCGGAAATCAATGTGGTATTTGAGAGCTTTCTCTCGCCAATGAAGGAAATTTGAACATTATGTGAGCAATGTTTCAGGTGCGACATGGGGTTTAAATACCAAATACGACAAACGTCATGCTTTTCTTAGCCTTGCAGAAAACTAAAACAGAGTCAAGACTTTCAGATGTCAGAGAAGCACCTCCCCAGTCTTCACTGGTTGTTACTTTCTGCTTCCACTCGAATATGACCTAATGATTATCTCGAATGGCCAATATCTGTAATGTCATCTAAATGAGAAACTTTGACCTTGTCTTAAAAAAATATTTTCTTATCAAAGCAACGTGTATTATTAAGTCAATACACAACTATCAGCATGATTCAAATATATACAACGTATATTAAATTACCTCGTTGTCATGCGGAAGTATGACGTAGAAATGCGTCACTTTCATGAATCAAAGATGATGGATAACAAAAGGTTTTCACTCAGCCCGATAACAATGGTAAAATAGGTTAGTTCTGGTCTGCTTAACGGGGTGGTTCTCGAGTTCTGTGAAGCGATCATTGGAACTAGACAAAAGCAATGGAAATTCCACCAACGAATTATCGGGAAATTATCCCAAATATCCCGATTGACACGCAACGCAATTAGTATATGTAGGTCTATTACAAACTATGTTGGCTTACCGGTGGTGCTTTTGCAATCGTTGCCTAAAAAATCCCCAAAAATTAATTAGATTTTGAATAAATAAATTATGACACATCTCCAATGACAAAATACTATGTATTTTTAATTTGCAGAAATTAATTTGTCCTTCTTTTTGCGTTACATTGACACCTTAACACCTAGTCTGATTATTTCATTACGTTGAAACAGGAGTTGGACTTCTTGCTTCCTCTACCTTCTCTAGCTCACCATTGTTCCACGAGCAGCCGGAAGAACTGCTTATGAATGTGCACAGTGGATGCGACAACTGTGCCGGGTAGGGCACATCTTAATTACAACGCACACATAAATGATGTTTTACTGCCAGCCTGGACGTTTTTTATGAATGGATTGAATGTAATTCTTTAGAAAAACGTATTACTTGTATGCTTAATCGGGCCATTGAAAGGGAGGGACGTTAGTCTATAAAGGCTGAACAACAAAATGAATGGTAAGTGCTGCAACTTGAGCATAATTATGCTTATTAAATAGTATGGCATTACGTAAAATCAATTGATGGTGTCTTTGAAGTTGTTATTGTCTTTGTATTGTTCAAAAAGCATTGAAAGCCTGAAAATGTAATTATTTTTTAGCTTGTTAATGGGCATTTGCCCTGCTATGTGTATTTGATATATATATATATATATATATATATATATATATATATATATATATATATTATATCTTCAGGTTAATATTTTATCAATTGTTGGTGGGTGTATGTGACTGTGTGTGGGTTTGACAGGCAGACAGTCAGATAGAGAGAGAAACATTGATATGTGTACATATGTGAACACATGTGACTAAAAGGTTCCTATGCAGATCAGTGGGATCTGGCAGAGGGTGAGGTTGGCTCTCTGCAGAGTCCTTCTGGAGAACACGCAGCTGTGTCAGGAAGAGTGCACTGTACCTCTGCACCCTCTGGGAGAGCTCCCTCTCCCTAACTGTCAGGGTAACTGCAGAAAGGACACTGCAAACCGGCTTGAAACATGATTTTAATTATTACTGTAGGCTAGGTATATTTTCTGTGTATTTCCTTTGAATACAAGCGCTTGGTGACACTTAAACATAGTGAATGTGACTGCCTGCTTTTATCATAGGTTTAAAACAATTCTACTGTGTTCAATATTCAAGGTCCAAAAGAAATATCGAAATAACCTATACAGTAGCAATATAATAGTGAAAAAGCTTTTTTGTTAAGTAATTTGTTTGGACACTGGCAATGGCTGAAATCAGGAAGAGAAAAGTAATTGTTATTTGTTAAGAAGTTTTGTAGTCTTTCTTAAAAATAAAAGTAAATGCATTTGTATAAATAGAAGACAAATGCTGCTTTTAAGTGCTAAATAAATGATTGCAAACTCCTAGTTCCCAGTTGGAGGTTTTACTTTTACTGAAATTCTTATCTTGTTTGATTTTCAGAGTAGCAAATAATGACAAAATTTTTACCACTACAATCTTTTTAATACGAATAGTGTAGCTTATCTAATCACTCAATGTTAAACAAGCTAGTTAACTTGTTAATATGTTTGCCAATAAACCTAAGGTAAGCTAAAATCTTACTTGTTGAACAAATAGGCAGTTACAAATTATGTCAGATTCACCCCTTAGCAACACGTGAAGTCAGCTGTAATCTTTGCACATTTGTAATGTTTTTTTTATATATGTATATATGCTATGGTTGACTTAGTGGCTTATTGAAATGGATTAGATATCATAAGTGATGTATTTGGATGTCAGTGTTGGCAGCTGCTGTGGAGACAAGCTGTGCCAGTGAAGAGGTGGCACCATGGCTCCTTATCCAGCACTTCCCTCTTTGTCATGCCTTAACCATTCTTATTTGTCGAACAGGAAGGAGCTGTGACAGCACTGTGTAGTACCCTTCTCTCTCTCACACACACATGCACACAGACACACACAGACGCGCACACGCACACACACATACACGCACATGCACACACATACACACACACTAGCACTGAATCCAGCAAAGCGACTGAGATCTGTGAGGCTAGAGCTGGGCTCCATTTATATGGGCTGCGTGTTTCTTCCTCCCTGGTCCATCTGTTTGTCAATCCAGTCTGTCTGCATACTGTCCTTGTGTGAATATTAATGAATTATATATATATATATATATTTACTGGGCGGACATTGAAACATTCACTATATGTGTTTACTGGGTGGACATTGAAACATTCACTATGTATAGCTATTTACTGGGCGAACATTTAAATATTCACTATATATATTTACTGGGTGGACATTGAAACATTCACTGTATATTTACTGGATGGACATTGAAACATTCACTATATATTTACTGGATGGACATTGAAACATTCACTATAGCTATTTACTGGGTGGACATTGAAAAATTCCCTATATGCATTTACTGGATGGACATTGAAACATTCACTATATATTTACTGGGTGGACATTGACACATTCACTATGTATATTTACTGGATGGACATGAAACATACACTATATCTATTTACTGGGTGGACATTGAAACATTCACTATATGTATTTTGGACATTGAAACATTCACTATACGTTTTTTGGACATTGAAAAATTCACTATATATATTTACTCGGCTGGTTAATTTGAATAACTGTATCTGTTATGCATTATGTACTCTAGCACAAAACACTTGGTCTTGTAGCATTGAATGAGGTCCATTGATAACTCACAGGGAAGATGGCAAGGCTTTTTTTAAAAATAAAAGTACAGAGTGGTATCTCGCCGCATGAGTTTGGCACGGGTGAGTAGTCTTCACACAGCGGTTCACGCTCAGAGCCAAATCAATTTGGCTTTTTTTGTGTGGGAATGACTTGACCTGCAGCTACATTCACACTGATTTGTAAAACAGGGAAAAGGGTCAGGCAAGAAGATTGTTTCGGGGTGAGAGTCACTGATGCTTTAGATTACCATGTTTTGGATCAGTTAGAATGTTTTGCTCGGTGCCCAGCATGTCCTTGGCCTAGACATGGTCTGTTTACTTTTCAGGGAACCAGATTGAGAATACATTCTTCTCTTTTATGAATGCCTGAAAGCACAAGTAACATAAATATATTAATAATGTATATGTTTATATATAATAATGCTTCTAGAGTTATTTTAGTGTTATTTTTCTCAAGTTACCTTTTTATCATTTGAGTGCACACATTATTTTCCCCTTGTGATTCGTTGCTTTGTCTGAGAGCAAATGAAATACAAATCAAATCATCCCAAATTTATGATGTATTCAGCTTAAACAACAACAACGTTAAAACTTAAGTGGACATTGATCTTTAGTGAGCGTTCTTGGTTGATCTAATTTCGCTTATACATAATCAATATTTGTATTGTTTTTTATAACTATAAGTCTTGACTAATTAGCAATAATTGCAGCTAGTCCTTTTGATTATACATTTTGTTAATTGTTTTAAATGTTGAAATATTAGATGAGGCAGTACAAATATCAAGTAAAATCAAAAGAAGTATCATCTCTAATCTCAATGTGTGTGATGTGAATATATAGTCCTTGAGGGTTTGGTCTCCGGGTATGATGACTGAAATGTTGCCATGCCATTTAATTGGAATGTGTTTTTTGTCTTCAGCCTTTCATAAGTTGACATTAATTGTGTTTTCGATTTTCAGCTTGATAAACTTGAAAATATTTAGGGTGTACATAAGGTAGCCAGTCTTTTGTAGTTTGTTTGTGTCAACGGAAAGTAATGACTTGCATCTAGTATGAGCGGTTGGAGTCCACATGAACAAATTGGCCTGGAATCCTGCAATTCAGTACTGTATTGTTAATCAGTTTGAATGTCATAGGTACAGTTGTATCACTATGCTACTTATCCATTTGAATGTTATTCATTGGCAATGGCCTACATATCTTTCAACAGGTTTTAATTTTTTTGTCGTGAATTTTAGTCAGCTATTTGTTTTGTTTTGGGGGAAATCACAAGCACCTTGAGTCAGGGGATGTTGTCTTTCTCTAAATACATTTTCTACAAAAGTTTGCCATCACTATGGAAACTGGTTTTAATCAAGGCGGAAACTCATTAGCATGCAATACTGTAATTTTATTTTTAGGGAAAATTTACAAGTGAGATGTTAATTAGAATACTTGTTTGAGTATTACTTTGATGTATATGACAAACTAGAATGTTACATCATAGTTTGAAAATGATGAGTCAGTGAAACAGGTTGTTTCCTACATGGATATGGAATTGTTTGACCATGATTAATTTTATCTGTGAAATAACTTGCAGGAGTCTGTGTCCATTGGAATGGAGTTCGTCAATCAGGCCAAATTAGCGTCTGAAATGTTAGCACAGAACATGCCTTCAAATCCTGTTTGTGTTTGGTGCATATCACATTATATTCAGGACACATTAATCATGGCATTTTCAAGCTAATGTTGTGCATCCAAATGCTTGTTGATCTCAACAGATACCATACTGTAAATGCATAAATAATACGGATATCTCTGCCTTACGTGGGCCCTCAGCCCCCTGGCTCTCTCTCTCCGCTTGTAGGAGAGATGAAAGCATCCCTGTCTCTGTGAGGTGCTTTGGCAGCTCTGTCTCTGCCAGCTAGGGCTTCTGCTAACTTTTAGGTGGCATGGGAAAATGAAGTCATAAATAAAATATGCTTTTATGAATAATTCAGCTGAGCATTGTGATTGACAACACGGGTGAAAGTACCTGATTATTCCTCCACAGTGTGTGACTTGAATCACACCAGAAACATGCATAACTGAGTGTGTTGGTAAAAATAAAAGCCACGATCATGTTTTAACGACTAATTATGGCCGACAAAAGAGATTGATTGATACTGATTGTTTTTCAGACCAATGACCGGTGAATCCATATGCTGTTTTTTAAGCTTAAAATAAAAAAAAACATTTATTTCAGGTTTTGTCTGCAGTGACATCGAATGCATGCCATTGCTCTCAGAGCATTTGAGTCAGGAACAATAACAATTAAAATTTGTCCATAGAATTGATTTATTTGTATTTTTTGCTGGTTTTGGTTAGTCAAATGCATGGCTTCAAATGGAACAATATTTAATACATTTTATAATGTAAGTAAACATTTGCCCATTCACACCAGTCCCTGCATATGACTAAAAGAGATGTTCAGCAGCAAAAATGCCTTTGGCAACCAAAAATGCAATGTTCTTTCGAATAAGCTACCATTGTAACGTAATTTTATCACAGTGAACATGTTTTAAATTAGGCAAGAACTGCCTTGTTTAGCCCCGAGTCAGTACAGTTATCTGTCAAGACAGCTCAGCTGTCTCTAGAAAAAAGTGACAATATAGCCATTGGTGCTTGGTTGCACAAGGCATGAGTGAGTCAATGCCCATTATGATGGGAATTATTCTACTCCGCTTTATTAATGGCTAACGAATGCCAAGATTAATGGATTGTTTCACCACAATATCTGTGATGTGTGTCTGGGAACAAAATAAGACATTTAGTGAGACTCAATTTTATGACAAGATTAAACCGCTATGTAAAAATATAAATTGTTATTCTGAAGATAATACCTACAACAACACATTTTGACACCTACTAAGCAAAAGCAACCTAATTATGTTCTCGGCATAATAGCATTTTTATTTCCCCGTCATTGTATTGTTAGAACAATGTCAACATCCCCCTTGGCCACTCATATTATCGTCAGTTGTACGTTTACCGTCACATTTACGACACAGGACCGTTTGATATAATGTCACCCCAAACCACCTACTGCTCGGTGTAAGACTCATTCAAACCCTCGGCCTGCGTTGATAATAGAGAGCGCTGGCGTCTTCTCCATTGTTCCGTACAGAGGAGGAGATAGATCAATGGGCCTGTGCTAGCTTCGGGAGGGAGGGAGCTCGTGTACGGAGTGCTGAGCAGTGGGCTGGTCTGACTCCCTCCCTCCTCTCCTCCTTTCATGTGTGGAGCCGTCTACAGCCTCAGGCATTAGCAAGTTAACAAATGTAGTGGAGCGCATGCGAGAGCCTGATTTGCATAAAACTGTAGATGTACATTTCCTTAAATGGATTTCTTTGTGTTTAATTGGCACACTGTTCCTCGTGCATGCAACATTCCAATTGTCACTAAGCGGGCCTGAACGACGTCAATATCTTCTTGGACTACGTTGCTCTCTATTAATTTACGTTGACCATGAGTAAAATGTGTAGATTTTGTCTTGTGTTGTTGGCTGTTGAGAAACATTGAATTATTTTTCAATGTGTCTGTCTACTTCAGAGTGGGTTATGTGTGTTGAGACGGTGGTCTATAGCATTTAGCGAAATCATCGTTATGCATTTGTTTTAGTCTTTGGGTTTATGTTTAATGGTCACACGTTAATGTGTCATAGTATCGCCTATGAGGCCACAGGCACAATTCTGCAGCACAGTCTAACTGTTCGCAGTGTTTTAATCGTTTAATATTCAGATATGGCAACGCTTTAATTCGACTTTGATTGAAACCACGCCGTACGCTGGTTTTTTTGTAGGGCTTTGGCGAGCACATTTCACCCAGGGAAACAGGAATGTAAATTATGGTGATAATTCTGTTATATGAGAGAGAGAGAGATAGTATGACTCTCACTGCAGAGTCCCCTTTGACCCACTCACCAAACATACTCCTCAGTGGCCTTTCCATGTATAATTAAACTGGTTGGCTAGCCTCTAAACAGTACAATTGAATGTGGAATACATGCTAAGTGTTGTATTTACGTTTTGCTCCGCCACATGCTCGGCTTGCAGGGACCTTTGTCGACATCATCTGCAGATATATAATCACCCAGACTGCAGCTCCTCCCCTGGGAGCACAGCTGAAACCATGCCTGTTCTCTCAAGGTTGCTGTTTATGGCTGCGTCTGACACCGCTGATTTATGAGGTTAAGCCCAACCTCGTACCACTAACGTGGCAGTGGATCTTTAGTGGTTTAGGGTTCTTCGTCTTCCGTGCGCAGTCTCACCACATGGCTTCAATGGCCTCTGTCGCCCAGACAGTCTGGCTGTTGGCACGGGACTATTTCTCCTATGTGTTACAGAAACCTAGCCAGTGATTCTGGGTTGCGTCGATGTTTGTGCTGCACTGCATGGCGTTTAGTGCTTTCTGAATGAGGCTGGCCTTATTGAGCTAAAGCTGCCGCGGTCCTCGCCCCAGGTTTAAGTGAGAGTCCCAAATAGCACCCTGTTTCTTGTAGGGCTGCATTTTCAGTTCAGTTTCAAAGTAGTGCACTATGTAGAGAATAGGGTACCAGTTGGGAGACTGGCAGTGGTGTCTTAAGTCTGCCTTATTCCATTGTCTCTAGCTTCACAATAACCAGGAGTTTGCTGCTCCTGTCTGCGATCATGTCTCTTATGCAAAAGCATCAAAAGCATCACCACTACTGCATCGTCAGGGGATCCACACAGTCTGTGAACATGGTTTTTAATAGAATACCAGAACAACTGAAATAAAGGCTTCAGCCTCTTCAGCCCTCCGGTTTGTGGAAAATGTTCAGCAGGATCTACAGGATTGAGAGGTGCACGTAGAATTAAAAAAACAAAAGAAAAAAAAGAAACTATGTAGGCGAAGACAGATATATCCGATGTGATCATATTCACAGCTCCGACTATCCACACTCAGCGTCTGAAAAAATGGAAAATAATTACAGCGGTGTGCCTTCTGTGTTTATTGCCCTGTGTTTATAATGAACACCAGGTATGTGTTTGTGTAGGAACTGCATACACAGGATCAGCAGAAAGAAGGGGTTCACCCATGCGTGACATTTATTAAATAGGTTAGATTTATGATATCTTTTTCAAGAGCTTTTCGTCGTTGAGTTTCCTTGCTCTTTTTGTGTCCACTGAGCGTTGTAGGTTGGTCGAGTCATTAGCATATGACCCCAATACAACACCGCACAGCTCCGTCGCACTTTTTTATGAACGTTGATTTATTCCTAAATATTTGGGATGTTTCTTTTTGTACGCAGCTGTCACTCGAAATCATAAAGCCACATGCAAGTCGGGCAAAGATATAGGTCATGAGCTGTAGTGCATCGGGTGTGTGCGTGCGTGCGTGTGCGCGCGTGTGTGTGTGTGTGTCAAAATGCCATCCCTCCATCAAATGGTTAGCATTTTTACATAACAGTGCTGCCAATGTGATATTCAAAAGACAGGAACCAGAGGATGTTGATGAGCTACTAGATTTGGTTTGAAACTTTCCTCTAAAGGGTTGTGAGGGAAGGGTAACGGTACATATTATAATGTTATTCTCACTACAGTCTTGTGCAGTGCGCTGTGGTGGCATATCCATATCTTTTGTTAAGTTTTGTGATGTTATCTGTTATTTAAAAAGATGGACAACTCTGTTTTTTGGTAATAACCGTAAAACAGATTTTTAACAGCTTTCTTGAAAGTTGAAAGTTGTGTTTTTTGTCCGGAAACAGAACCTTCTGCAACTAAACCTTTACAAATAGTTTGCTGTAAAGTTAGTTGCTGGAAGAAGCTAGTACCTTTTCAGTGCTTACTGCTACTTACTACCTCAATATTTTGCTTTTAATGAGCAGTAACATTCTCAAAACATTTTAAAAAGCAATGTTCTTCTTTCAGTGAATTACTCACTAGCTGCCATCAGATTCTTGTGTTGTTCTATTCACATTATCGGTTACAATTTAGCACGCCATCACACTAGTAAAGCAATGTCTGTCTCAACACTTTTTTAGGATCTGTGGGAAAGAAACATGTACATTCAATCTACCTAATTTATTTCTTTGCATATTCTCTGGATATTTTAAAGTAATTATTGAAATATTTCAATATTTGGGAAAAGAAATACCTAAAAACAGCACCCTTCATTTCTTTTATGACCACACAATGCCATTGTAGTGCACTAACTATACCCCATTAACATTTTATTTACTCAACATAATGATGTTCTTCTCAACTCGGCATATGTTTGGCACGTCACCTGTCGTCATTGACATATCCTTTGTTATTAGAGGTCTGCTGAAATAATTACATTAAACATGCAAGTCTTCTGATACTTACCATCCAGCTTCTGATGATTTACTCCTAATCTTGTGTCCTCCAGCTCAGCATCGTACAGATCACTATCAATATGCATAACCTTTGGGCTTGTTCGCAGTGTTCACTGATGTCTGCGTTCTGTATGTTAATCACTTGTGCCAAAGCTGGCAGATGACATTAAAGCCAGACTGACTTTGACCCCAGCTTCATACGCGCTGTATGAAAACCTCTCCACCAATACACACAGCATCAGAGATGACGGGGAATAAAAAGGGTAGCAAATTACGTAAATGGATCCACTGATGCTTGACGTCAACAGACACATTACCTGAGCATTGTAACCTCCTTAATGGTACATACAGAAGAGCCATAGTTCAAATGTGACTCACATTATATGCTGTAATGGTCTGGATGTTATTGGTGTGTTCATACTGTGCCAGGACATGATTTAGGCTTGTGTCACAGCTGAGTAGAGGATAAGAGCAGGGGAAAAAAAGAAAGGGTTTCAAAAGGTTCACTGAGGACAGTAGAGCAGTAAACTGCTGCCCTGGTCGGAGAGAGATGACAGTTGTGTTTTAATGAATCATCTATAAAGCAATGTCATTCTATTTCCGTCACACATAACATGGCACAGTACTGACAAAAACATGCTTCAAACACTAGCCGCCCACTAAAAATAGCAATTGTTAAATGCACTGGGGATTTATACAGTATGCAATGTGTGTGTTAGGCTCCTTCAGAATGTGTTACACATCTTGAAATACCCATTTTGTCAGCGTATGTGCGAATAGAATCTGTTTGTCGGTGTGATGTACATTTACTGACTTTGGTCTCTGGCTCGTTTAGTTTGTTTTACCTCAAGCTTTGTGTTGTTTGTTGGAACTCTGGCTCTATGGTTTGTTGAACCTCTGTATGGTTTGTTGGAACTCTGGCTCTATGGTTTGTTGGAACTCTGTATGGTTTGTTGGAACTCTGGCTCTATGGTTTGTTGGAACTCTGGCTCTATGGTTTGTTGAACCTCTGTATGGTTTGTTGGAACTCTGGCTCTATGGTTTGTTGGAACTCTGTATGGTTTGTTGGAACTCTGGCTCTATGGTTTGTTGGAACTCTGGCTCTATGGTTTGATGGAACTCTGGCTCTATGGTTTGATGGAACTTTCAAAATGCCGTTTTTCGTAAAGGGGCGTGTTATTGAGCCACTTGGCCTTCCATAGATGAGGCACCAGTGCCTCTGTTATTGACTACACTTGGGCATAAGTGAGCAGGATTCGTTCCTCCTGATTGCAATTTTAACAAAAATAGTATGAATAATAATTAACTATCATGGTCAGCTACTCTGTAGAGATCTCTCTCTTTTTCTTTCTCAAATACCAATGACGATAACCATTATAAATAATATGTAATTAACATATGACATGTGAGCTGCTCTGATGATCTCACTAACACACACGCAGATCAAATGCTAAATTACAATAAGGGTTTATGGTTGTCATTAATGTCCCTAAATATCTGAATACATATTTGTTGTAATCTTAGAGAATTCAATGAAGGATCCCAGGATTGACCGTACAATAAGGATCTGCAAAAAGATTATCAACAGCTTTTCCTATAGTTGGAATAAATACAAAGAGCTCACAGAGCCACAGAAGAAACTGGATCTGCCTGAACGCACTCTAAAGACAGAATGTCCAACCAGATGTGTATCTAGGCAGGCCATGATCAACAGGGTCCTCAAGCAGCAGAATGCCATAGTCCAGGTCTTGTCAAACGACCGAAAAGTCAGACATCTCATTCCCGCGTGTCAGGACATTAATGTACTGGAGGCCATCAAGAACTCACTCAACCCTCTGGTGGAATTCACTGAGGCACTTTCTGGGGGAAATATATGGGTCTTTTTTTTAAAACCAACCCTTCACCTATTCAATAACTCAATATTGGCAGTGCAGGCGGATGACACAGACCTCGACAAATGCATCCAAAAGAAGATAATGGACTATCTCAATGACAAATACAATGACACGGCACTACGAGCTGCTTGACATGGCCTCTGCTCTGGACCCGAGGTTTAAGCTACAATATGTCATTGAAGACAGTCGAGAGTCCATCCGAGCCTGACTGACACCTGAGATGAAGATGATGATGTAAGTTATATAATAATGATAGTAAAAAAGTCAAACGCAAGTTGACAGTAAACTAAATTAATTAATGTATTGCCCAACTGTTATGAATTAATTTCAGGTATGAATGATAATAACCATAACCATTCAGTCAGATTAAACATTCATATTGTCTAAATATATGTCCAGTCCAAGGTGAAAGCAACAATTCAAACAGCCGCAATGCCTGCTGATGACATGGAGGATTCTGCTGGACTCGAGAAGAAGAAGGGCCTGGACAGTGATTATGATTTTTGGCATAATCGAGCAACCCTATTCTATGGTTTGTTGGAACTCTGGCTCTATGGTTTGATGGAACTCTGTCTATATGGTTTGTTGGAACTCTGGCTCTATGGTTTGGTGGAACTCTGGCTCTATGATTTGGTGGAACTCTGGCTCTATGGTTTGATGGAACTCTGGCTCTATGATTTGATGGAACTCTGGCTCTATGATTTGATGGAACTCTGGCTCTATGGTTTGTTGGAACTCTGGCTCTATGGGTTGATGGAACTCTGGCTCTATGGTTTGATGGAACTCTGGCTCTATGGTTTGATGGAACTCTGGCTCTATGGGTTGATGGAACTCTGGCTCTATGGTTTGATGGAACTCTGTCTATATGGTTTGTTGGAACTCTGGCTCTATGGTTTGATGGAACTCTGGCTCTGTATGGTTTGATGGAACTCTGGCTCTATGGTTTGTTGGAACTCTGGCTCTATGGTTTGATGGAACTCTGGCTCTATGGTTTGGTGGAACTCTGGCTCTATGGTTTGATGGAACTCTGGCTCTATGGTTTGATGGAACTCTGTCTATATGGTTTGTTGGAACTCTGGCTCTATGGTTTGGTGGAACTCTGGCTCTATGGTTTGGTGGAACTCTGGCTCTATGGTTTGATGGAACTCTGGCTCTATGGTTTGATGGAACTCTGGCTCTGTATGGTTTGATGGAACTCTGGCTCTATGGTTTGTTGGAACTCTGTCTATATGGTTTGATGGAACTCTGGCTCTATGGTTTGATGGAACTCTGGCTCTGTATGGTTTGATGGAACTCTGGCTGTATGATTTGATGGAACTCTGGCTCTATGGTTTGTTGGAACTCTGGCTCTATGGTTTGATGGAACTCTGGCTCTATGGTTTGTTGGAACTCTGGCTCTATGGTTTGTTGGAACTCTGGCTCTATGGTTTGATGGAACTCTGGCTTTGTATGGTTTGGTGGAACTCTGGCTCTATGGTTTGGTGGAACTCTGGCTCTATGGTTTGATGGAACTCTGGCTCTATGGTTTGATGGAACTCTGGCTCTATGGTTTGATGGAACTCTGGCTCTGTATGGTTTGATGGAACTCTGGCTCTGGAACTCTGGTTTGTTTTGGAACTCTGTCTGGAACTCTGGCTCTATGGTTTGATGGAACTCTGGCTCTATGGTTTGATGGAACTCTGGCTCTATGGTTTGTTGGAATGGTTTGGTTTGATGGAACTCTGGCTCTGGAATGATGGTTTGATGGAACTCTGGCTCTATGGTTTGATGGAACTCTGGCTTTGTGGAATGGTTTGGTTTGATGGAACTCTGGCTCTATGGTTTGGTTTGATGGAACTCTGTCTATATGGTTTGTTGGAACTCTGGCTCTATGGTTTGATGGAACTCTGGCTCTATGGTTTGATGGAACTCTGGCTGTATGATTTGATGGAACTCTGGCTCTGGAATGGTTTGTTTTGGAACTCTGGCTCTATGGTTTGGTGGAACTCTGGCTCTATGGTTTGGTGGAACTCTGGCTCTATGGGTTTGTTGGAACTCTGGCTCAATGGTTTTATGGAACTCTGGCTCTATGGTTTGTTGGAACTCTGTCTCTATGGTTTGATGGAACTCTGGCTCTATGGTTTGTTGGAACTCTGTCTATATGGTTTGATGGAACTCTGGCTCTATGGTTTGATGGAACTCTGGCTCTATGGTTTGTTGGAACTCTGGCTCTATGGTTTGATGGAACTCTGGCTCTATGGTTTGTTGGAACTCTGGCTCTATGGTTTGATGGAACTCTGGCTTTGTATGGTTTGGTGGAACTCTGGCTCTATGGTTTGATGGAACTCTGGCTCTATGGTTTGTTGGAACTCTGGCTCTATGGTTTGATGGAACTCTGGCTCTATGGTTTGTTGGAACTCTGGCTCTATGGTTTGATGGAACTCTGGCTCTATGGTTTGTTGGAACTCTGTCTATATGGTTTGATGGAACTCTGGCTCTATGGTTTGATGGAACTCTGGCTCTATGGTTTGTTGGAACTCTGGCTCTATGGTTTGTTGGACCTCTGGCTCTTAGGTTGATGGAACTCTGGCTCTGTGGTTTGTTGGAACTCTGGCTCTGTGGTTTGTTGAAACTCTGGCAAAATGTGTTTCTTTGGAACTCTGACTTTATGGTTTGTTGGAACTCATGTCGGTGTTCAAAATGCCGTTTTTCGTAAAGGGGCGTGTTATTGAGCCATGCAATAAGCCACACTAGTTATTTCACTGGGCTCCTAACAGACACATCTCCATATTTGCTTCCATTTCCCTGCTGGCTGCAAGTCAGTAGTTGAAGCCAAAACAAGGCAGCCGATTAAACAGGAACTGTAGGAGGATGTGCAGGGCTTCTAATGTTGATTCACTCTCCAATTGACTCTGAGAATGATATCATGTCTCTTTGATTCAACAGGCAGTGGCCTCACTTTCACAAGCTATGACTTCCTGTTGATGGGAAGTGGTTCTTATCACATCACTGGCATGGGAGAACTGTTCACACACATTGGCTCCTCTGACTAATATGCTGTGCTTTTCACTGGGATGTGAGATTCCTTTAGTTTAGTTTGATATATTTATCAGCTTGAATATTTGATGTGACAGTTGTGTACGGGTATTTGTTATCTGTTCACGGTTAGAGATCTTTTAAAACGAGCAGCACAAAGGCCGCCACGCTAGATCTGTCCGTGCCTGGAGGTGCTTCTCCGCAACTTGATGTTATGAACCACACCATAGTTTCTCCTGTGGTTTTAAGTCTTGTGCTCGTTTATCTGACTGGGTTATTGCGCTGTGTCTGAAATTGAATGTCTCCCCCCCCAGAATCCCCACCCATTCCTGCATCTCTAACTCCCTCCCTCCCTGGCTCATGCTGGTAAATATATCTGCAGACAGCAGGAGCCCAGGCACGGCTGACTCTCTATCTCTCTCTTTCTCAGACATCCCACCCATGTGATCTCTCCGGCTGCCTCCCTCTGCTCCAGTCAGGCTCCAGCCCTTCAGTCGGCAGCAGCTAATGAGTCTTTGTGTGGCTCGGGTGAATTAGAGGGGGAGGGAGGGAGGGAGGGAGGGAGGGAGGGGAGGGAGGGAGGGAGGGAGAGAGGGAGAGAGGGAGAGAGGGAGAGAGGGAGAGAGGGGGAGAGAGGGAGAGAGGGAGAGAGGGAGAGAGGGAGAGAGGGAGAGAGGGAGAGAGGGGAGAGAGGGAGAGAGGGGAGGGAGAGGGAGAGGGAGGGAGGGAGAGGGAGAGGGAGGGAGGGAGGGAGAGGGAGAGGGAGAGGGAGAGGGAGGGAGAGGGAGAGGGAGAGGGAGAGGAGAGAGAGAGGAGAGGGAGAGAGAGAGAGAGAGAGAGAGAGAGAGAGAGAGAGAGAGAGAGAGAGAGAGAGAGAGAGAGAGAGAGAGAGAGAGAGAGAGAGAGAGAGAGAGAGAGAGAGAGAGAGAGAGAGAGAGAGAGAGAGAGAGAGAGAGAGAGAGAGAGAGAGAGAGAGAGAGAGAGAGAGAGGGAGGGAGAGAGAGAGAGAGAGAGAGAGAGAGAGAGAGCGAGCGAGAGAAGGGGGAGAGGAAGCGAGAGGTTTGATGAGAGAGCGCCTATCGTCATTTAACAGTAAAGCATATGGTTGCAGGCCGTGTCAGTCGGGGGAGTCTACGCGTGTCTCCCCACCTCTCATCCGGCTCTCATCCCCGCCCACCCCACACACAAGCACCAGGGTCGCAGGAAGTCAGTGGACTAAAGCAAAATGGGAGCCTTTGAATTGTCATGCCGCATCTCGGTTTGAGTGCCTCATTAAGATTCTCCTCCCAGGTGTGGCTGTGAGAAGGGGGCGGGGTCAGTGGAGACGGATTACGCCACTGGACACAGGTCAGTCACTTCTTTCAGCGGTGACACACTGTTTTGCCCTTCTACAGGCTGAACGCCGGGTCATCACTTGCCACAGAGGCAGTGGACTTGTTGGTTCACTCGGGACGGGAGCTTTTATTGAGTCTCTTTAACTGAGCCGCAGTGCGAGGCTTGCGTGTCATCTGGGTGTGCTGTGATTTGCGGAGGGTGGGGGGTTGGGGGGGTAGGGGGTGCCGGGGGACATTGTCTATTCCAGTCTTGGTATGACTGTTCCACAGAGGGGCTGTGGATGCAATTCATAAAGCTACAGTTGATTTGTGCCGTATGTGTGCCCGGTGAAGCCAGCCCAGGGAGGGGCATTGCAACCAGGGCTTTCGCTGCATTTCTTAGCCCTGTGTGCATCGTGGTGTATGCCTAACCTAGCCAATACTAGTTAGACCGAACACAACGCCCGGAGGAGACAAAGAGCCGCGTGATGTACAACTGAACTCTGCTCTCTTGGCTGGTGCTCGTATATGCCCTAAAATAGTGGAGTCTGTTTGTGTCAGGCACCGTGTTGCACATGATGTCATGGCTATTCACAGTGTCAAGGCAATTGTCAGTACTGGGCAACATGGACGGAAATCCCTAATGGATGCCATAACAATAGATAGATAAAACACTAATATTTTTTTATTTCCCTTTAAACTATTACTAGTTGTATTGTTGTAGCTATCAATAATCCGGTGAACATTTTCCTCCACAATTTTGTAGGCTGATAGTCATTAAAAAACATAACAGTTAAAATATTGCAGTGGGTGTTTTTTTGATTGGTGTCAGTGACTTTTGCAATATCGACCCAGCTAGAAGTTACCCCGTCCAGATGCATTTATTAATTTTAGGAATGCTACACTGTACTATTAAAATAGCCCTTTATTATAGTCCTTCATACCAAACTGTGTGTTTTAATGCATTCAAATTCTGTATTAATAACATTTCAATAGTAGTAAACGTATCTTTATGATCTATTCTCAACTCGGGTCATTGGCTCGAAATTATGTTATTCTTACTTGTCAAATGTAACGCCACTCGTGTGTTTTTTTTTCCTACTACGATATTTATGTTTCACAGACAATGGTTGGAGGAGAATCACTTTCAGATGTGAAATCACTGTTTGTGCTAGTAGGGCCGATATTAGCATCTCCATGGTAACCACGTTGTCTATCAAAGCATACTGCTGCACCCGTAGAGGGCTAAGAGAATACGAATGGATTTCAACAATGGGGAACTAATTATAATGATTACAAAATAGACGTTCTACGGGCTATCCCATGTGCGATGTAAAATCGACATTTCTTTGACTTTGTGTTTTTCCTAAATTTTAGGAGGGATTGTTAACCGCCCATGGACAAATGTAGAAAAGCTGCTGTTTTTATTTTGATTTGGTGTGTGTGAATATATTGTGTACACACACACACATTTGGGTGGACAGATGGATATATATATATATATTTATACACAGTATATCTCCATCCATATATGTATATACTGATGCAATTGTGAAAGTGATTTAATGTAATTTTAGATATATTTTGTCATTTTTGTTTGTAAAATATATTCAAACACACAAATCACAAAATATACTGAAAAATAATTTCATGTAGAGCATTTCCCCAACTGACATCAGCTATAGATTAGGTAACACATCTTCTTGTAGATAACAAGATCATGCTCAGTGCTATTAGATTATGTTATATTCCAAACCTCACAAATAATAGCACAACCACCAGATGAATGCTCTTCAGCCACGTTGGTCTTCTTCACTTGGTGACACTCGCTGATCTGCATTATTGAGACGCATATTCATCAGGGTCAATTTATATTACATTATATACATTATAGATCAAGTATAAAGCGAGGACATGTTTTTGTCCTATAGGTGTGTACTGTTTGTTGTATAAAGATAACAGAGGTGTGTTTAAACAAGTGGTCTGCACACTGAATGGTGGAACCATAAAAATGTACATTTTATGTTAACAGTAAGATTTTCAGCTAAAAATAACACTTCATATCATGTTTTTTTGGGTGGTTCATATTGTTTGGATCTCATTCAGGTGTCACAGCAGCAGTGTGATTCCTCTCTCTGTTCCAGCAGCAGATAAGGGAATGGGATTTATGCATAATGTAGTGCACGATATAGGGAATAGTGTTCCATTAGGGATCTAGCCTTGTCTCTGATCTGGAGGCAGCAGCAGTATTTGCATGAGTTGATAGCAGGGAGTGCCTAGATGAAACCACATCACTCTCTAAATGAAAGTCCCACACAAGCTGTTCAGACTGATACTGGTACTGGGGTTGAACTGAACACTTTCTGTTCAGACTGATACTGGGGTTGAACTGAACACTTTCTGTTCATGCTGATACTGGGGTTGAACTGAACACTTTCTGTTCAGGCTGATACTGGTACTGGGGTTGAACTGTATACTTTTTGTTCAGGCTGATACTGGTACTGGGGTTGAACTGAACACATTCTGTTCAGACTGATACTGGTACTGGGGTTGAACTGAACACTTTCTGTTCAGGCTGATACTGGTACTGGGGTTGAACTGAACACTTTTTGTTCAGGCTGATACTGGGGTTGAACTGAACACTTTCTGTTCAGGCTGATACTGGTACTGGGGTTGAACTGAACACTTTTTGTTCAGGCTGATACTGGGGTTGAACTGAACACTTTTTGTTCAGGCTGATACTGGGGTTGAACTGAACACTTTCTGTTCAGGCTGATACTGGTACTGGGGTTGAACTGAACACTTTTTGTTCAGGCTGATACTGGGGTTGAACTGAACACTTTCTGTTCAGACTGATACTGGTACTGGGGTTGAACTGAACACTTTCTGTTCAGGCTGATACTGGGGTTGAACTGAACACTTTCTGTTCAGACTGATACTGGTACTGGGGTTAAACTGAACACTTTCTGTTCGGGCTGAAACAGGGACTGGGGTTAAACTGAACACTTTCTGTTCGGGCTGAAACAGGGACTGGAGTGAAGCTCAACACTATTCTGTCAAGAATGATACCAGGACTGAACACAGTTTATATGTGTGTGTGAAAAGAGGGAGGAGTCGGTGACAATGTGACTATCCAGATCTTGTTCTACTTCCTGTATGCTAATGGAACTACTTGTGTTTGTATTGAAAAAGGCTTGTTGGACAGAATTCGACTTGTGTTATTTTTAGCATTGGGGGGAAATATATATTGTTTCTCTATTTTGTTTTGTTAAAAAGAAAGTAAATATGCTGTTCTGAGTTTTTTCATGTTTTCTTCCTGCATGTTAAAGACATGCTGAGCCATATGTGAAAAAACATTTCATCTGAATAAAATCACTGTATCGAATCGCCAAACACTTATGTAGAATCTTGAGAATCGCGATATATTTCTTTCTTACTGGCACCAACGTATTGCGATATCGGATTGTGAGGTCCCTGGAATTTCTCGTTCCTAAAATGTTTGAATAATTGTACATGGATAAATTGACTTGAAATTGTCAAAGATAAATTGGTGGAGAAGAGGAACAAAGTAGCCCTACTTGTACAACCTCATGGGATGTCTCGGTGTAGCTGCCTGATGAGACTGGTATTTCTTTGATTTGTTTAATTGCAGCATCAGTCAGAGTTTAATGGCTGTCACTGTGGCCTGCTCTCCGCTAGCCTCTATTGAAGTGGTCTGTTGTGTACAGGCAGGCAGAACCTGTGTCATGAATGGTACCCTATTCCTTATATAGGGCACTACTTTAGACCGGAGCCCTGTGTAGGGAATAGGAGTTCCATTTGGGCTGTAACCAGGGCCATTTCTCTGTTTTCCTGAGTAGCTAGCTAGAACCTTGTCCCTTTTATGAACCCAAATGCCCTTTACGGCCCTCACCATGTTCCTCCCCGTGGGCTGGAAAATGTTTTAGAGAGAGTATAATCACGTCAGCCCTAATTCCTTCATAAACACTATAAACTGCCTTCACAGTCATCATGTTCCAGATTGTAACAGCTCCAGGGGCTACTGAATGTGCATCATTATACAAAAGAAAAAACGACACTTGGATTTCTGCATGCGTCTGATGCATGTACGCACATGCACATATTCACATGCACATATTGACATGCACATATTCACATATTGACATGCACATATTCACATATTGACATGCACATATTGACATGCACATATTCACATATTGACATGCACATATTGACATGCACATATTGACATGCACATATTCACATGCACATATTCACATGCACATATTCACATGCACATATTCACATATTGACATGCACATATTGACATGCATATATTCACAGATTGACATGCACATATTCACATGCACATATTGACATGCACATATTGACATGCACTTATTCACATGCACATATTGACATGCACTTATTCACATGCACATATTCACATGCACTTATTCACATGCACATATTCACATTCACATATTCACATGCACATATTCACATGTACATATTCACATATTGACATGCACTTATTCACCTGCACATACTCACATGCACATATGGACACGCACTTATTCACAAGCACACATTCAGCCATATTTAAATTCACTGCGTAACCCAGAACTGGTAAACCTGTAGTGAGGCTTTTTATTTCCCATAAGATGTTAATTAATATGGTTTGAATCAAGAGGATATTTTCAACAATCAGTTGCCAACAGGATCCATGCATTGTGATTTTCACGGTGCCACAGCAATTAAATACAGTCACGTATTATTAGAACATGTTCTACTCTGACTATGCAGCCATTGGGAGATTTGCTTTGGGCATCGTATGTCTTTTAATATTCCGTACATAATGTTTTTTGTGATAAAAATATTATGCGAGTTTAACGGTCAGGCAGTCAGAGGAAACATCCTCACTCCGCGGTCCCTTTTATTCATTTGGTGGTCCAAAGTGTTTGAATTCTTTGAGGTAGATGTAGCATGCAATTAGCAGCCTTTGTCTGGCATCCAAGCTCCTTTCAGGCAAGGTAGTCCATTTCCCGGGGAATATCAGAGAGGTGGTGGTGGGGGAGGTTGGCCAGCTGCAGTGGGTTTTGTGTTCTGGGGCTCACTGCAAATTGACTGTGCTGACTGCAGAGACCGGCACGCGGGGCATTAGCCTGGCATTAGCCGGACATTAAATAACATGTTGCCTTTCTTCCCGCTGTTGTGCAGGTGCAGCAGTGGAGACGGAGAGGAGGGCAATGAGCGGCATACTGAAAAGGAAGTTTGATGAGGTGGAGGCGTCCTCCTCGCCATGCTCCTCCTTGCGGGAGTCCGATGACGAGGTCTCCTGCAGCGAGAGCGGGGACAGCAGTGACAGTGTCAACCCTTCAGCCTCGGGGCCATTCACCCGTGAGTCAACTGGCTCATGCACACGCACACTCACAGTAACACATACCCCCCCCCCACACACACATATATATATATATATATATACACACACTCATCACTAATATACCCTCACGCATACAAACACACACATATGCACACACACACACACACACACACACACACACACACACACACATTCAAATACCCTAAAATATATACACAGTACACACACACACTGCCACAGACAGATACCAACTTAGACATGGCTAAATGTGTTGTTCATGTTTTCCTTCAGTGAAATATGTTGTTTTTAATAAACCATAAGTGAAATTCTGATTCAACTTAATCATATATGTAGCATCTATAATAGGTTTTAATTTAAGTGTGTTATTTTCAGTGTAAAAGCACAATACAACCAGAGTTGAAAGAATAAATAATAAAAGCATAGTGTGAGCTGACCTAGCAACTTTAAGGGCCTGCTGTATCCATGGCCTCCAGGGCCTGCTGTATCCAGGGCCTGCTGTATCCAGGGCCTGCTGTATCCAGGGCCTGCTGTATCCAGGCCCTGCTGTATCAAGGCCCTGCTGTATCAAGGCCCTGCTGTATCAAGGCCCTGCTGTATCAAGGCCCTGCTGTATCAAGGGCCTGCTGTATCAAGGCCCTGCTGTATCCATGGTCTGCTGTATCAAGGCCCTGCTGTATCTGATCTGGATGGATGGGAGCCTCAGATACCTGCTGTTGGACATTCCGGTTGTGTCTGGAGCAGTTTCTATACGTGGCCGTGATGCAGACAATCAGAATAGTATTCAGAGCATCAGCATACCCAGGATGGCGTGCCACACTCGTCACCTTAGTCACCTTTGGGAATACGCTACAGCAATCTCCTGACAACATTGGTGGTGTTAACAGTCCATGACAGGTTTGCTGCTATGTGAGCATAAGTACAAAAAACTGCTGACTTTCTTGAATGGTGCACTATTGACGTGAATCGATGGTTTCCCTGGATACTGCATTGTTGTCAAGGAGCTGTGTAGTTCCTTTTATGCTCCACTGTGTTTTGACGGGTAATATGGTACTCACATGCAATTCCCTAAAGGTCTCAAAGCAGTATGAACAGTAGAGAATTCACTGTAACAGGCCTTAGTTACCTGCATCTAAACAATCATGAAAAGCACATTTGGATGTGTGGTTTTTATTTTTTATTTTTTCCCCTCAAAGATTTCAGTTTGTTTTTCAATAGAATTGTTCAGGTTTTAGGTCACATTTAAGGAAACAGTTCTGACATGATTTATCTTTGTCTCATCACAGAAACCTGGCATTTTAACAAGGGTGTGAAGAGATTTTATATCCAATGTATATATAGAGTGAAGGAAGAAAGTATTTGATCCCCTGCTGATTTTGTACATTTGCCCACTGACAAAGACACACTCAGTCTATAATTTTAATGACAGATTTATTTGAACAGTGAGAGACAGAATAACAAATCTTCCTTAACTATAGGTATACTTAGCATATTCTTTATTTTTTTGTAAAGCATTTAACATATTTAGTCACATTAGTATTTTAGTAGAATTCTAAAATGATAAGTAAATGTACTGTGACAGTATAAAACGTGTCCCTTTCTCTGCTAAGTGCTTATACCACTACACAAGTTGACACACTAATTAGCTATCACATTTCCACGTTAAGTACTCTTGTTTACAGTATATTTCAATATAAATCTGGTTCTGCTTGGTTAGAGAGATGCCTGGATAGACTTGGCTTGGCCTGTCATTGGTGGCTGGACTGTGGTGGCTTTGCTTTGAGAACCAACCCATGGCTTTAATAAAATAATTAATAATAATGACTACAGAACAGTCTAGCACTAGGAGTCTCATTAGTAGGCATCAACAGGATAACACAGTACATATAAATGAGCCATTGCTTTTTCGCCCTGTGCAAACTAGCGGTGTGTCTGTCAGGCTCTCTCATAGAAGCTCTCAGTTGAGTACATCTGCTCTCTTTCACATCTGCTCTTCAGAAACACCGTTTGCCTGTCAGGCACCTCTCATACATGGGATGCCATCAGGGAGGGAAAGGGACCTACGTTGTTGAAAACCTGCATTTGTCTCTATACTTGATGGTCGGGCTGTTACTCTGGTGACAGATCTATACTGAGATCAATGACGGACAGCCACAGCAACTCAGTCCCGGTTCATATTAGGTTTGAGTGACAGGGCTCAAAGCTTGTATGGTCGTGTGCGTGGTTGTGTCACCATGCTGCTGTTTCCTCAGGCTCACGAGCCTTCTATCAGCAACCGCAGATAAAGGCAAACCAGGAGGACATTACTGTTAGGAGATCTAGCGCTAGTCGGTACCATGCAGCCTAGCACACAGCTCCCTCGGCTCCCTCAGCATTAAAGGGGCGTCGCAGCATGTCAGGCCCGGTGCTGAGACGTCTGGCAGTGCCGTCTGGAGAATCCTATATTGGGTAACATACTGCTCAGTGGTGTTGGAGACCAATGCAGCCCCTCCCTCACTGTGTTATCCTTTTTAGTGGAGCGTCTAAGAGATTTAGACAAAGGCTTCTAACGGAATATCTGTTTTAGTTCCTACGGTACGTGGTCGCATCGACCCTCAGAGGAGGTAGCTCAGAAAAAAATGAGGAATATAGAAATACATCAAAATGTGTTACATTTGCAAGGATAAAAATGTGTTTCAATCACTTTCTTCAGTATAACCACATGGGATCCCCACTTAAAAAAAAAGAAATGAACAGAGATTTCTAATCAACACAACCAGACTGGTTCTGGAATGCCAGTAATACATGTATTGTCCTTATGGCAATGGGGAGAAGAGCTGCTGGGACCAGATGGTTCCCATTTGTCCTGTTTGTCTGACATGAAGGGAGCACCGGGGAGCTTTGCACACCCACTTCAGATACGGGCCAGGAGGGGCATTTTTTATGTTCTGTCTTGGCTTTCCTTCTGCAAGTGCCTTTCCCTACCTCCTACCCTTCCTTTTATAGAACAACCCTTAAAATGACACACTTACAGTTGGACAAGTGCTAGCTCAGCCAGTCATTGATTGCCATATCTCAGCTAGCTTAGTCAGTCAGTCAGTCAGTGAGCGCTAGCTCAGTCAGTCAGTGAGCGCTAGCTTAGTCAGCCAGTAAGCGCTAGCTCCTTTAGTCAGTGAGTGCTAGCTTAGTCAGTCAGTGAGCGCTAGCTTAGTCAGTTAGTGAGCGCTAGCTCCTTTAGTCAGTGAGTGCTAGCTTAGTCAGTCAGTGAGCACTAGCTTAGTCAGTCAGTGAGCGCTAGCTCCTTTAGTCAGTGAGTGCTAGCTCAGTCAGTCAGTGAGCACTAGCTCCTTTAGTCAGTGAGCGCTAGCTCAGTCAGTCAGTGAGCGCTAGCTCAGTCAGTCAGTGAGTGCTAGCTTAGTCAGTCAGTGAGTGCTAGCTCAGTCAGTCAGTGAGTGCTAGCTTAGTCAGTCAGTGAGTGCTAGCTTAGTCAGTCAGTGAGTGCTAGCTTAGTCAGTCAGTGAGCGCTAGCTCCTTTAGTCAGTGAGCGCTAGCTTAGTCAGTCAGTGAGTGCTAGCTTAGTCAGTCAGTGAGTGCTAGCTTAGTCAGTCAGTGAGCGCTAGCTCTTTTAGTCAGTGAGCGCTAGTTTTACCGGTATGTTTATAAAAAGTATAATAAAAATGTACATTGTAATCATGCAAATAAAAAGCAAGTAAACCTAAAGGCAATAGGTGTGAGCAAAACACTTTCCCTCCACAGTACAATAAACAAATTTAAATTGGTGCTGTTTTCTTGAAGGTCCTTGTTCATGTATGTTGAGAACAGGGTTACATCTAGACTTTTTACCTATGTGTGATTTCCCACAAACTCTTTCATGATTGGACATTTTGCTGTGCTTTCTTCAACACATAACAGATTCAACTTTCATCTAACTGTGAACAAACAACCCTGCATTCCCATTATTTATGTATGAGGAAGCAACTTATCCTTGCTTTTCAAAAATTCCCTATACCGTCTGCTGTTTTTTTTCTCTGACTGCAGCGGATTCCATATTGAAGAGGGAGAAGCGTGTGAGGACGAGAAGGGTGCATTTTGAAAATGTGACGGTGTACTACTTCAGTCGACGCCAAGGCTTCACCAGTGTCCCCAGTCAGGGAGGCAGCACTCTGGGCATGTCCAACAGACACAGCTGTGTCAGACAGTACTCCCTGGGAGAGTTTTCCATGGAGCAAGAGAGGATCCATCGAGACATGCTCCGAGACCATCTGAAGGAGGAGAAACTCAACTCAATTAAACTGAAGGTATGACCTAAACGGAGTGTGCCATGATAGAAATATTTGGTATTATACTGTATATATGGTGCCTTCAGACAGTATTAATAATTAATTTGTAGTTGATTACTTTTTTGTGGCATTAAATATACAAAACCCAATAATTTGGAAATAAAGCCAGGTTTTATTTGTGTATTCATATTTCGTAGGAGCTTTATGCCGGCAATCACAATTTTAAGTCTTTGAGTTTAACTCGACCTGTTTTGCACACCAGGATTTGGTCAGTTTTTCCCCATTTGGGATGGGAAGCATCTGTGAACTGAAATGTGTTTTTGTCCCGGTCTGAGATCCTATGCACACTGGATCAGGGTTAATTGGTTCCTAATTTTGACGCCAAGAAGCATCCTCATAGCATGATGCTACCACCACAATGCATATACTGTAGGGATCATATTTGCCAGGTGATGAGCCGTACTTTGTTGACGCTCCCACCATGTGAGTCTATTCGAATTTGCCGGAGACGTTCTATCTAGAGACTTCTCATAATCAAAGGTCACAGGGTGCATAGTTTGCATAATTTGGACCATGCTTTGAATGTTCATTGCAAAGGTTCTGAATACCTATCCCAAAAGATACGTCAGTTTTTTATTTACAAAAATAATCCACACTGAAAAGGCACTGTATGATATAGATTTGCTATATTCTGAATGTAACATGTTTTTTTCCTGACCCCACCTGACCCTGGTCTCCTCTTCTGAGTAGCAGCATGTAATTGGTTTCAGCCGTTTGCCGACTCTTGAAATGGGACTGAATTGAACTCCGTCTCGCTTGTTTCCAGCTGACCAAGAACGGCACGGTGGAGTCTGAGGAGGCCAACACGCTCACGGCGGAGGACATCTCTGACGACGACATCGACCTGGACAACACAGAGGTGGACGAGTACTTCTTCCTGCAGCCGCTGACCACAAAGAAGAGGCGGGCTCTGCTGCGGACCTCTGGGGTGAAGAAGATTGACGTGGAGGAGAAGCACGAGCTACGGGCAATCCGGGTATCCAGGGAGGACTGTGGCTGCGACTGTCGAGTATTCTGTGACCCGGAGACCTGTGCATGCAGCGTAGCAGGAATCAAGTGCCAGGTACATCCCCTGGCAGTCTGGCCAAGACATAATACATTATACTCTCCTATTGACAGTGATTTATTACTCTATCTTCTCTGGAATTGAGTCTGTTTATGGCCTTAGTGTGGAGGCATATGCACTAGGAGGCTGATTGACCGTTCAGATGCTGTATTTGCTGTATGCTGTATGTGCTGTAGATGCTGTTTATGCTGTAGATGATGTAGATGCTGTATATACTGTAGATGCTGTATATACTGTAGATGCTGTAGATGCTGTTTATGCTGTAGATGCTGTAGATGCTGTAGATGCTGTAGATGCTGTATATGCTGTAGATGCTGTAGATGCTGCAGATGCTGCAGATGCTGTAGATGCTGTATATGGTGTAGATGCTGTATATGCTGTGGAATAGATGCTGTAGATGCTGTAGATGCTGTATATGCTGTATATGCTGTAGATGCTGTAGATGCTGTAGATGCTGTAGATGCTGTTTAAGTGCGTCAAAGGATTTTCCTCTTCCCTTGCACTTGATTAGTTAAGGTCACTGGTTTGTTTGGAACCCCCATTACCCAGTTGTCTAGGTGTTTGCTGGGCATACATGGAGAGTTGTGTGAAACCTCATCTGCATTTGATAGGTCTCTGTCATTAAAAAATCTACGTTGGCATTTTAAGTCCCTGATATTGCCAGAGGATTACAATAATCAGTGATATTTTTTCAGTGTAAGTGTTTAGGCCACTAGAGGGTCCCCAACCCTAAAAATCAAGCTGGGTCTCTATCGACTGACAGTAGTTATTGTAGAATACACTAGCTGCAATTTTAAATGTGTTGGTTTTCTGTTGTTATATCAGGATGTGACACTAACTTAATTTGCCCATTTCAGCTACCACGTTCATTTTTCACTCTCAGATATCATGTAATATCAGATTTCAGCCAGAGTGGTAGTTTGCTTTAAACCTGCAAATGTTTATTTCATTCCCATTGGCATTTGCATTTCATTCATAAAAAAAAGAAACAATTGACGCCAGTAGATAAGTAGTGGATAAAAAAACACATCTAGTTTCGGGACTCCCAAAAGATAATAGGCCCAGTAATAATTATATGATCATGTAATAATAGGCCCAGTAATAACTATATGATCATGTAATAATAGGCCCAGTAATAACTATATTATCATGTAATAATAGGCCCAGTAATAAATATGTGATTATGTAATAATAGGCCCAGTAATAACTATACGATCATGTAATAATAGGCCCAGTAATAACTATATGATTATGTAATAATAGGCCCAGTAATGACTATATAATCATGTAATAATAGGCCCAGTAATAACTATATGATCATGTTATAACAGGCCCAGTAATAACTATATTATCATGTAATAATAGGCCCAGTAATAACTATATGATCATGTAATAATAGGCCCAGTAATAACTATATGATCATGTTATAACAGGCCCAGTAATAACTATATTATCATGTAATAATAGGCCCAGTAATAACTATATGATCATGTAATAATAGACCCAGTAATAACTATATGATCATGTTATAATAGGCCCAGTAATGACTATATGATCATGTAATAATAGGCCCAGTAATAACTATATGATCATGTTATAACAGGCCCAGTAATAACTATATTATCATGTAATAATAGGCCCAGTAATAACTATATGATCATGTAATAATAGGCCCAGTAATAACTATATGATCATGTTATAACAGGCCCAGTAATAACTATATTATCATGTAATAATAGGCCCAGTAATAACTATATGATCATGTAATAATAGACCCAGTAATAACTATATGATCATGTTATAATAGGCCCAGTAATGACTATATGATCATGTAATAATAGGCCCAGTAATAACTATATGATCATGTTATAACAGGCCCAGTAATAACTATATTATCATGTAATAATAGGCCCAGTAATAACTATATGATCATGTAATAATAGGCCCAGTAATAACTATATGATCATGTTATAACAGGCCCAGTAATAACTATATTATCATGTAATAATAGGCCCAGTAATAACTATATGATCATGTAATAATAGGCCCAGTAATGACAATATGATCATGTAATAATAGGCCCAGTAATGACAATATGATCATGTAATAATAGGCTCAGTAATAACTATATGATCATGTAATAATAGGCCCAGTAATGACTATATGATCATGTAATAATAGGCCCAGTAATGACTATATGATCATGTAATAATAGGCCCAGTAATAACTATATGATCATGTTATAATAGGCCCAGTAATGACTATATGATCATGTAATAATAGACCCAGTAATAACTATATGATCATGTTATAATAGGCCCAGTAATGACTATATGATCATGTAATAATAGGCCCAGTAATAACTATATGATCATGTAATAATAGGCCCAGTAATAACTATATGATCATGTTATATAGGCCCAGTAATAACTATATGATCATGTAATAATAGGCCCAGTAATGACAATATGATCATGTAATAATAGGCCCAGTAATGACTATATGATCATGTAATAATAGGCCCAGTAATAACTATATGATCATGTTATAATAGGCCCAGTAATAACTATATGATCATGTAATAATAGGCCCAGTAATGACTATATGATCATGTAATAATAGGCCCAGTAATAACTATATGATCATGTTATAATAGGCCCAGTAATGACTATATGATCATGTAATAATAGGCCCAGTAATGACAATATGATCATCTAATAATAGGCCCAGTAATAACTATATGATCATGTAAAACTCACTGTGGTCCAATTTGCAGGTGGACCGCATGTCTTTCCCCTGTGGATGCACCAAGGAGGGTTGTACTAATGCCGCCGGCAGGGTGGAGTTCAACCCAATACGTGTGCGCACCCACTTCCTGCACACCATCATGAAGTTGGAGTTGGAGAAGAGCCGCGAGCAACAGCAGGCCTCTCCTGCCAACAGTTACCATGGTGAGAGCAACGGCCACGGCAACCCGATGGTCCAGAGCCAGCGCAGTCTAGAATACTCTCTCTCAGACCCAATAGTCCAACAGTCTGCCATCATGCAACTCCAGACAGCCGACGACATAGACGGGCCTCTGGACGACGAAGACGAGGACGACGAAGACGAGGAAGAGAATGAGGAGGACGAGGAGGACGAGGAAGACAGTAGCAGTATATGCAGCAGACTGTCTGACTCCAGCACTCAGAGCTTGGCCAACAGTGACTCTGAGGAAAATGATGATGAAGAGGAGGAGGACAAGGTAGAGGACTTAGAGAATGGAGTGGCCACATCGCCTGTCTCCGGCACAGAGATCGTCCCTTTGTCCTCCGTGCTGTGTTACTCTGACGGCTCGGCACCACATCACAACCACATGAATGGAAACTTTTTTACCCAGCTACCCGGGAGAGTGTTACCAGCTGGAGAACCGCAGTGCTGTTGCCTCAGCCAACGGGACGACCAGCCGACCCAGCCAAACCCACAGAGAGGCCTTATTGTTCCCACGTGCAGTCAACACCAGTAACGGGGACCATGCCACAAGCACCGTTTAACACGACGGGGCCGTTCACACACTGTCCCCAGGGCTGTGGAACCGTACGCCAACCGGTGCTTCACCCTGACCAACGGCACACGCCAGCCGCTACCCGCTGAGGGCTGCTTCTGCTTCACAACAACACGGTCCTGTCTAAAGGAACATGTCCTGCCTCAACCAGTTCCACAACTACCACCTGAACGCCATGGTCTCCCTGGAAGGCAGGGGTATTTATGGGAAGTGTTTTGTTGCAGAGCAGCCAACAGAAGTGTCTATCACTAGTGGTCTGTCTGATGGGCCTTCTCTAGCAGAAAGTACAATGATCACTCCATTAGCAGAGAATCTCCCACAGGTTACACTAGTTCAGCAGGCATGCTGAAGGCTTCATGTCGGTTATTTCCAATTGAACAAGTGTTATTTATGGAGGTGTTCATTGCCTTTAATGGGAACAAAAATAGCCAAATCATTTACAGCACCGTACATAGTAATTTGACATTATTTAGCTATGTGTTCTTTTCTGATAAACATTTCTAAGGAACACCTGATCTCTAGTAGTATTCTTAACTGCAAGGCAGTCAACGAAACTGAAATCTGTAAGCCTGTGCAATGTATCTTGTAATTTCAAAGGTAAAGTTTTAAGCAGATATTGTGAATGGACATTTTACATGTCTATGTGTCAAATGTGCAAAAAATGAAATGTCACAGTTTATTTATTTGTTCTGAAAGATGTGTATAGCTATAAATGTTTTGATAATTATAAATGCATGTTATTTTGGGGGTTTCGATGGCATTCATCATATTTGACCGTGTGGTCAATTTGGGTTTATAAAAATGTGTATCAATGTACTGTACAAACTTTACTATTGTGTTGTCACTCGTAATCCATGCTTTAATATTGTTTGGAAAAGCTCGAAAACAGGCTAGAATTTGTAATTATTACTTTTGGTTCATAATGCCGAGAACATATTTTCATCAAAATTAGCTAAATGATTCACAGCTGTTTGCACTTTTGTAAATGTGTATCCGGGGAAATACTAATGTAGCACTTCGACCTCCATCTCTGAATTGTCAGATACAACTGTAAAATATATGGAAACAGGACGATAGTATAGTTAATATTTTACGGACCTCAGTTTAAATAAATAATTAAAGCTAGAGTACATAACTAAAAGCCAGGGACAATGTTGGTAATGCTGAATTTAGACGAGAAATTATTTCTCTATCTATATCGACATTCCAGTCTCTCATGACAACTGACAGAGGACACGTTAAGAGACATTAAAGAGAACAGCGTTCTAAAAATGATTCAAGCGTGAAGTGCAATAGCAGGAGGAAATATGGGGCCTGAGATGTTGGACTAACTATTAGTATGTTTCATGTTGAGCAGCATCTGTTCCATGCATGACATGAAGAAATCTGTTAATCTTCACAGTGAAAAAAAAGCATCTGACATTGAACAATCAAACATTAAACGTCGATCCGGACCAACTGAAAGAATTACTCATCACCCCGAGGCGTCGGGAGGGGATAACTGAACACGTCATATGGAATAACTTGGGAATGCCATTGAAGGGAATGCACCAGATATACATCGCCCGACACATAATCTCCTCCTCCATTCACGTTCCATAGAGCGGTTACTACTGCATGCAGCCCTGTAGTCTGCTGAGTCTGCAGTGTGAGTATCCATCCAGCAGTGCGTGCATGTATTCATCTTGCAGTGTGTGTATTCATGCAACACGATCACACACTCCTTTGTGTTATTGCAAGTTGATTTGTGATTCTACTCCTGACCGAAACACGAAAGTGAAAATGATATTCGACCTCCGTGGCAACGTGTGTCCAGCTGTCAGGCAATCAATGCTACTGTATCAGTATGGCTTATCAGTGCCCAAGCATTTATGAACACGCTAGGTAGTGACATTGCATCCAGATGGGTAAACTCTGCTGTGTTTATGATTTTTCGTATTTATATTGTTGAAACGTGTATTTATTGTGGTTTACGGAACAGTCTGTATTGAATAAAATGTTTGTCTTAAATTGAACTTGTTTCATGATGGTTGTGTATTGTACAGCTCCATGTGCCTGATTGCATTATGTTAGCTACTATGTTTTGATTCTGTGAAATCGAGTACTTTTTGCACAAAATTGTACAAATGTGTTTTTTTCTGGTTTCTCAATGTTAACAGTTCACTCTCTGCTGGGGTTATGGTTTAAAAACAAAAACACATGACTTAAATAAAAAGCCTGTGTCAATCTTTTCATATGTTAAATTATTTTAGCTTAAAAAGCTTGTCTTGTAAAAGAAAATCTGATGCACATTCTGTTTCACATAAGGAAATGCTTTGTGCCAACCAAGGGCTACTTTTTGCACAAATGTGTATAAATATTTAAATGTCGATATTTGTTTAAACACAAATATTGGGTTCACCGTCTGTTGGGTTTATGGATTTAAAAAACACAGTTTAAAAAAAGAAATAAAGAGGCCCATGTCAATTGATTCATATATTTAATGATTTTAGCTTCCAAAACTAGTTTTGTAAAAAAAAAAAAAGAGGGAACGCCCAGTAATGGGGTTGAAGAAACAGATGATGAATTCTGCTGTGTACAGCGCCATCTTCTGTTTAACATAAGAGGCGACACACAAACCAAGACAAGGCAATCATGATGCAGAAAGTATTTTACAGAAATGACAAACCTCAAGTATCCAATTTAAAATTTAAATAAATGGCACATCACATATGGCATTCGGTTCAAATTTGTGGACAGAAAATAACATTTCCATCTCCATCTTTTTCTCAGACAGACCTACAATATTTCACCAAATTCGAAATGTTTTAGTCAACACTTCAATGAATGTGTATAATCTGGTCCACATTCTTGTATCAAAACACTGACGTGTGCAAAAATAGCAGCTCTTTAACTACAGATTCCGATAAGATAACAAGTGAACTTTTAGATACCAAAATGTTGCATTTCACATGAAGATAATACAAACAAAGTTTGTTCAGAAGGCATTTACTTTCAAAAAATGTAAAAGCACAAAAAACTACCCTAGGCTTGTTAGAATTTCACATCACTAAGTACAGTTGTAAAGACTACATTTTAAGATAAAATGTGTCAACTTCATCATTCCTTTACAGCCTGATGCGGAAAATATTAGTTTATTAGAGTTGTTATAAAAAAAACCTGGACCTACAAATAATCATACCATGTGTGTAGAGACCACACTGGAAAAATACAAAAAGGCAGATACTCACTGTCTTCTTGCAGTCAAACTTGACTAAACCACATTGCACAACAGTTCGTTTCAAATGCTCTGTTGTGTAATTGTTAGAAACTGTTCTGATGACACTTCCTGAAAGGTAAAATGTACACTGAAGATAAATATCAGCCAAGCACCACTGGAAAGTAAAAAAATAAGATGCTGGACAATTATGAAGAAAAGTTCCAAAATAAAACAGTACCACATTAGTTAAGCCCTTGGTGAAATGCCACATTAGATACATGAAATAACAACAAGAGTCTGTGTGTATGGGGAACACATTGTAATAATTCTCATCAGTTTGTGAGGAAAACCCGCTGGATGATCAGATACTCTGGCAGTAGTAACGGAGAATGTATGCCTCTTTCTGCCACATGAGCGAATATAATTACTTCCATTAAAATATGAGGCAGTAGAGGTACACATTGAATACCATATAATACAAAACATGTTAATTCAAAAGAAAACAAACCCTTGAAGAGTCTTTGGTGCATAAAATCAGAGATAATCAGTTTGTGCTAGAAGTTTCATTGATGTTTTGTTCTTGTTTTTCACATACATTAATAAATTATTCAGTGTGGGCAATAAAGAACAAGCGTTTGTAATTAAATTAAATCATGAATTGATTATCCGCAGGAGTGAGATAAAAGTACGAAAAAAAGCCAAATGAATAGTTGCATTTAAAAAAATACTCTATCCATTCATCATTAGGCGTAAGTCTCGTCACAGTCCAACCTAGCGCTTTAGACGAGCTCGAATGAAAAAAGAAGTATTCCTTATTTAACCGCAATCATTATTTTGAAGAAAGGAATGCAAGAATAATAAACCACAAAGTCTTCAGTAACAGCTAGAACGCTTCCTTCCCGAGGTCGCATATTCACCTTAAAATACAAAACTTTCCAGCAGTAGTTTTTCTACATATAAAAATAAATAAAAATTCAGTTAGATAAAACCTACGCCAATTGCTATTCGCTTTAACAGTCTTGCCCGGGCGGTGGTCATACAAGGCCTGACCGGGTTCTAACGGTCCGAGAATGTCCAGGCACAGATTGTCAACAGGTGACCAGGTCCTAGTTAACCCTGTCCTCAGATGAAGAGCCACAGTTGGTATCGATCTGAGGGGTTGCAGGCCACCAAGATGGGGTGCTCATGACGTCCACTCAGACACAGGTTCCATCCGGGGATGTAGAACAACTGGTTCTATACAGAGGAGACACGTGGAGTAAATACGTAAATAACAAATCACTAAGTCTGTGTCATGTCAAATCACTAATTCTCACAGGGAGACATTTTTGCATTTTTTTCCTCCAACATTTGGTACTTTGACCATCAGGTATGCTCCGAAAGCTGGTGAAGAAAGATCAAAGTGACTGGACAAAAGATCAGTTGGTGGATAAAATATCTGGCAAAAGTGTTTGGATCGCTCACACAATTATGGTCAAGAGATATGATGTTACTTGTTTTCTGCCAACTAGTGAAAAAACTACCAGAATATACTCTTACACTTGTAAACGCATCCTAACGGCCAAATATGGATTGATATTATTATCTCATTGACTGAACGGGTGAAAACGACTGTAAACCAGGCATAAACATCTCCAATAAGTCACCATTTACATTAAAAAGGACAAACCCCAATAGATTAAGTCTTCATCTAAAAAGTCCATTAGGAATAGAAATGGGATGTTTGCACTCACCTCCTTCAACTCCCACTTCTGTTCCGCTCCTACGAACGTGCTCCGGCCATTATATTGGCAGTCCTCCAGCTTCACAGCTCCCCCGGTCCCATGCAAGCACAGCTCTTTTTGAATGTTGTGGCGTATCTCGTGATGGGTCGAATACTCAAAATACTTAGGGATCGCAAAAAAAACACCATTTAATCACCTGAATTAGAAAGAGGCAAATGTACCAATTCCCTTTCCTAAACCGAAATTAATTAATTCCGCGGCCTCTGACCTGGTTTCCGCCGAGACCATGGCATGGATACATGATGAGCTGTTTTCCTCCCTCGTTGTTCTCTCCTGCATCCAGGCATGAGTCTTTCCCCATGTTCTTCACCTGATGACATATGGCAAAGGGGCTTCAGTAACACACAAGCTGTTCAAACAAGCCCAGTCTTCTCTCGTTTTGAGGTGGCCGGGAGCAGCTCACTCTCCCCAGGCCTGGCCCGAAGCCCTCTTCTGAGCCCTTTGGAGATGCCGGTGGAAACCCAGTGGCCAGACACGGCGCTCTGTGGCCTGGAAAGAGGCCAGCTGGGGGAGAAGAGGCAGGGGTGGTAAAAGGGATGTGAGAACTTACCGAGCCAAAATGGAGCGGGTTGAGATCGGGCATGAAGACCTCTGGATACACGTTCTTCAAATACCAGGAGAAGCTCTTGCACTGCAGTCGCACCCGGAGGTCCACGCGCCGCCCGACATCTCCAAAGGCCCTCTGTGGAAACAATTCCAGGCAGCAGCCATTAAATAGGGGGAACGTTCCTCCTCGTTACTCATATTGCCTGGGCTTTGAACTGGGAGGAGAGCCTTTTCTACCACTTCCCCACAGCCTGTCTACAGCAGCAGCACAGAGGTTGATAGGTGACGGATCGGAGACAGCACGATGTACGGACGACTTACAGTCAACACGCTCATGTTTCAAGTAATTGGCACTCCAAATAAATGCAGAGCAGACAGCCCTCAGTCAGTGGTTCACCTATTTGCCGGGGAGAAGTTCAAGAAATTGAAAGGAGCACCAGGTCTTCAGTAACAACACATTTACGATGGATTATAGCGCAGACACTGTTAAACGGCATGTGTGCTGATATATAACAGTAGCTGTTCTCCTTGAAGCGGCTGGAGACACAAGATGTTTGAAGGGAGCAGGAAAATCTCTGAGCCTAGTTCACTGGGAAGTACAAAACTAGTCAACCTCGGGGAGACTGTTGACACCGTTGAGATGAGAGAAGAAGCCTGTTGTGTGTTGGAAAGCAGCCGCTCCACAAACCCATGTCACTTAGCAGATCTCTCTGTCTCTAGGGATCTCCTCAGTTAACAACTCCAAACGACTAATGGCCTAAAGCACAGCAGAAGGTTTCATTCAAGTGGATAGTGGATTTCTCTCATTTACCAAGGATTTTATTCAGTTCTATTATTCTGTAGAGCCCACTGGGACAGTTCTATACAGTAAATACTATAGACCTTTCAGCCATGATCAGCGCAGAGAATGTGTTTGCACAGTTGACAGTGCTCAGACCTTGTCCAGACTAACCCTAACCAGCCGGAGGCCCAGGCTGAGTGGGGGGCTGCCCAAACTTGCCCTGCAATGGGGGGGGAAGTGGTCTGCAGTCAGAAGGAGAACATTCTCTGTGTGATAATTGATGGAGGGGAAGCATTCCAGAGCAAACTGCTATGGAGAAAATGATGGATTAACGTCCATGCCCTGTGTGAGCTTCTAGCAACAGAACAATAAAACAATTCCACTGGGAAACGCCACATACATCTTTAGCAAGCTGGGCAGCTTGTTGGTTGCGTCGATAAAAGATTTCCTTGTAGTCGTCCATCCAGACTTCAGCCAGTCGCACCTGGTTACGTGCGATCACCTGGGTACCTTTAGGGAAAGTGTGGGGGCTCTTGGTGCGAAACACATGACCCACGATGGAGCAGGGAATGATTTCCAGCTGACCTCCACACTGCCACACCTTCAAAAAAGCAGACAAAAGACACACACCCGAGGCCGTCAGAAAGAGCTGACGCTACTGTAACTAGTTCGACTGCTCAAGACAAAGACAGAGAATGAATCACAAACTGCCGCAGTCGTGAAACCGCAATATAGGAAGTGCAGTCAGGTAGGCGAAGGAATCCACTCGTACTCTGAAAGACATTTCAATATTCTCTCCGCCCCAGATCTCCATTTGTTCATCGTAGCTTCCAATAAGGTAGAAGTAGTCTTTGGAGATCGAGAACAGTCCCCCGGCAAATGTTGGTGTCCTATAAAAGTGAGGTAAAACCAATAAATACGCTCATTCATTTGAAAAACAACAGACCGTTCATAACATGCGTTGTGTAGAGAGTCTGGAGCATGCCAGAACATTCACACGGTTCTTCTCACTTTATCGGATAGGTCTCGTCTTTTCTTCTCCGTTTCTCGTGGTCTGGTAGACTCTCCCAGCCAAAGGACAGGCCCCAGTCGAAGTTACCGCGGTTGTGGTTCTGTCCGTATGGCGAGGGTTTCGTGAACTCAAAGGTGTTAAGGTCAATGGTGGTGATGTCAGGACTCACTACCGCCGTGTAGTTCTCTGCTATCCGGGCCAGTAACGGCTCCAGCCAACCATTAAAACATTCACCTGTTGGAGCAGACATTCACTGTTAGCAGCACGTCCATGACATAACAGCAATCGCAGGCTTAAAATGGATACTGTTAAAAACACAGACGGAGCAAACAACAAAAGTATAATGATATTATGCCAGGCCAACAAGAAGCCGACACACCAAATACAAACTCTAACCCTTTTTGAGGCATTCCGGCTAACCGGTAAACAGGTGTGTCTGAAACGCTGAGCTGTTCCAGCCGGATGAGTCAGTGCTTTGACGTCAGTGCTGTGGTGTTTGTGGGAGTGGCGTTGCACAGTGTGCTTGTTTGGTGTGTGTGTGTACTAACAGTGAGCATCGAGGAAGGTGAGAATGTCTCCAGTGGCCACAGAGGCCCCCAGAAGCCGAGCTGTGATTAGGCCCTTTCTCTCGCGCTGCCGCACCACACGCACGATGTGCAGCCGCTTTAGATACTCATCCAGCTCATCCTTTAAGGCATCTGTAAATATAGACATTAACACACAACATTAAGCCCTTCACGTCACGCTAAGCCCGTCTCGTCACGCTAAGCCCATCACGACACGCTAAGCCCGTCACGTCACGCTAAGCCCGTCACGTCACGCTAAGCCCGTCACGTCACGCTAAGCCCGTCACGTCACGCTAAGCCCGTCACGTCACGCTAAGCCCGTCACGTCACGCTAAGCCCGTCACGTCACGCTAAGCCCGTCACGTCACGCTAAGCCCGTCACGCTAAGCCCGTCACGTCACGCTAAGCCCGTCACGTCACGCTAAGCCCGTCACGTCACGCTAAGCCCGTCACGTCACGCTAAGCCCGTCACGTCACGCTAAGCCCGTCACGTCACGCTAAGCCCGTCACGTCACGCTAAGCCCGTCACGCTAAGCCCGTCACGTCACGCTAAGTCCGTTGACAAATCCATCTAGCAAGTCAAATAATTAAGATATTCAAATAGGAGATTTTTTAACAAAAGTGACCCATTCATTGTATTTGGCATTTTGTTCCCTCTTATGGTAATATTGGAAGGGGTCAAATACAAGGATTGTGCCATACACAAGGAGGTTCAAATATTGTATGTGAAATACAAGGAGGTGATCAAATTGGTAAAATAAAGTTGAACCAGCCGGGTTCCATCTTTCGGTAAGACTCCTGCCTCAGTGACACTGTATCTGAGAATGTTGCCCTTTCTACCTTTACTTGGCCCCACAAAATGGAAGCCTACACTACAGTGAAGAGAAGCGAAGAGAGAGGGGGACTAAGAGACAAAGAAAGAGTGAGTGAAGCCTGGTTTTTATCCCCACTATGGCTAGCTGCCAAGTACGGCTGACCAGTTCTTAGGATATCATCCTATCTGGCCAGAGAAATAGTTTTTAGTACAGACATCTAAAACCCTCAGCTATTACTAACAAACAACATGGGCATTTGAGTGTCATTTAACACGCATTCCCAGCTCCCTCATCTTGCTTCCCACAGCCAGGGCCTGTTTATAAGAGCAAAGTCCCCACCATGACCACCTCCATTACCTACCACCACCACCACCACAGATTAGCTAGCCTCTCTCAGGAGAACTATTCACTAGCTATGCTGCTTCCTGCAATAACCTCTCTTTCACAGGGCTCCAGCCGGCACATATCATAGCACACCAGCGAGCCGCCCAGCAGGCTGCTCGGGCTGAAATCAAATCCAAATGGAAACCGGGTGGTCCAGCCGCCGGCACGGCTGGCCGGGATCGTTACCGTCCACGCTGGCGTCGTCCACCAGGATGATCTCCTTAAGGAAGATGGCGGGCGAGGTGTGGAGGACGCTGTAGACGGTCCTCAGCAGAGTGCTCCAGCCTTCGTTGTGAAACACAATGATCACGCTGGTGGTCACCAATGGGGGGCATCGCTTAAAGGTCTGCTCAATACACCTGTGAAAGAGACGCACAGAATCAACAACGCAGTGGTGTCTGTTTCTAGACCGAGGAGAAGCCGTTACAGGACTGTGGATGAGACATCTGCAGTCATCCACTGAAATGGCGTCAGTTTCCGTTGTGTCACTGGGATGTGAGACGCTCTATTAGAAAAAGGAGAATTTACCACATAAGAAATGACAGGAACGCAGACAGCCGTGTTCATTTAGCCAAACATTTTTTTTCTTGACCAAGCCACAGTTGTTGGGCACACATGATGAAACAATGTCTCAGACAGAAACATTGAGCCTGTGGTTGGAGAAAAACATTTCTCAATAACTCGAACGGAAATATCAAAGGCTTGTTGGAAGTTTTAAAACCGTTGTGTCTGTTGGAGACACTATATACCAATGTTATCTCGTCACTTCTGTGGATATTACAGTATTTTACTTTGGTTTCATACACTGCCACAGACAAGACAAAGTTATATGGAAACTGAATACTTCTACAGAGAAACTTAATATTGAACGCCACCAGATGGTGCTGCTATTTGATGAGGAGAGAATCCAGCTTAGATGTTAGCTTCACCGCGGGGTTTTTTAAAAGATCATATATATATATATATATATATATATATATATTGACAGAACGTTATCATATAGGGGGCCGTCAACCCTGACATTTACAGGAGAAGTCAGTTAAAACCAAAGCATCGGGAACAGCAGGAATAAATTCTAGAGCATAAAAATGTAAAACCAATGTGACAGCTGGCACAAGCACACAAAAACAACATCTTGTTAATAATTGAGCGATGACATACTCTGGTGGTCTGGTGTCAGGGCCCAGGTCACGACTTAGTGAGATGCGGTCGCTGGCGTACAGGTTGAAGCAGTGTTTCTCCTCTCCGTGATCCTTCTCCTTCTGTTCGGCGGGGCTCAGATGGTCGGTGTGAAAGGGCTTTCCAGAAGCCCCGGGGCCATTGGGGTCCTGAGATGGACGCTCCAGGGCTGGCCTTAGCTCAGCAGCCGTGTAGGTCCCTGACAAACAGGAAAAGTCCCCAGCGGTCTCATGCTTTCGCACCGGGGCTTTGATCTGCATCTTTGGCATTGAGTCTCTGAAGTTATTTACAGCACCCATCACCATGCCAAGCACGGCGTCCCGTTTGACAGCCATCTCCTTCAACCAGGGCTCCTCTTCCGAGGGACTTTGGTTAACTACCTCGCGTTGTATAAGAAACAGAAATGTGACAAAAATAAGTGCCACTATCACCAGTTTTAAGGGATGCAACCGCCTTCGGAGAATTCTGCGAAGACCACTCATTCTTCTGGAGCAATGTGGGGATGATTGCTTCGAGACAGTACTTCACATAACACACAGTCCGTTGTAAGGAGGTAGCCTAAAAGACACAAGATGATTAAAGATAAAATAAATTGAATACAATAAATGTTTCTAAATAAACATACAAACAGGCAATAAACAGGATCACTTAACACAGCCTCACATGCATGGGAAATACTTTTCTTCAAAGCTGATAACTTAATCCATGCAAGATGTCCATAACACATTTCACATTCAGCAGGAAAGTAAGTCGTTCTTTGGTTACAATATTGTGCCCATTAAATGCGAGAATATGTACAGCCTATTAAATTAACGAACAGATCAGGCTACTATAAATGTACATGTTAAAGCATTACACGTTCAAATTAATGTTGGGTAAATCATGACTTACCAAGTCGTTACATAATAAGAAGAGGGTCTGCACTCCAAATGATTCAAAAAAAGTCATTCAAATGGTGTCAATCGGTTAGTTTATAGAAAATCCTCTAAGGAATAGTGCAATATTGTCGTAGACTGTCAAACTAAATCCAGATCAACTGTTCCAGTTGTACAGTCTCTCAATCTGTGCAAACTACTTCCGTCTCGTTGGATCCAGGTGCGCTACATTCAGGTAGAGGGCGGAACCCTGCTCTCGACACGCATGCGTAAAGCGGATCCCCCTGTCACCCCCCACCCTCCCCCACCAACCGAAAGCATGCAATTATTTATTAATTATTTTTTTTAATTAATTTATTATTTGCAAAAAACGCGTTGATTTACCGCAGCTGAAAGAAAGCCTCCCGGTGCCCCGATTTCTGTCGAATAAATTAAAAAGTTCTCTCGGGGAGGCACTTTGTCTGAGGCAATATTGGAAATGGTCTCGGCTCCTCTGCGGGACACGTCTGATCTAATGGTGTCAATTGTGAAAATAACAGGATTTGTTCAGCCAGCCATTCATTGAGACTGTTGCTGGGTTACAAACAGCGGAGGAACGCACCCTGGTACCCCTATAGAGCCAGCGCATCCAATCAGACTATATGAGTAATAGAACAGGTCGCATACATAGGATGGATACACCCTTCAGAAATTTGTGAGGATACACACATATATCTTAAAGTTATATTTTGGTTAAAACAAATGTCACTTATAGAATTATAGATCGAACTGGTGTTCCAAATGGCCAAATATTTAAGCAAAACAGCTATATAGCGCATCTGATATTGTATCTGTAAAAATAAATAAATTATAATGCATTAAACGACAAGCAAATACGTTTATAAAGTTACCATTTCACATTAGAACCAGTACAAACTTGTGTTTTTATTTCTAGCCCGACTAAAAGTAATGAGTGAAACCTGCAGCCACTCACCGACCATTAGATCCTCAAATCCCACCATATTCCTGCTGCCATGTATTCATAAAGAAGTGCTCGATGCTTCAGGGGCCAAAGAAAAGACCTGGACGCGGTAGGCATATTCACAGGAGAAATGCACCCGTGCCCGGTTCGTCAAGTACGATCAACGAGTGACACAAATCGCCATGCCTGTTCTCTCTTCCTGGTACAGAGTACGAGCTCACTATAAGTTCAGCTATCATAGTTGGAATAATCTCACATGAGAACAAGCAGTCTCTTATATGAGCATAACTAATAAACATGGAATAAAGTTATGTTGTTAGAATACTCATTTTAGATTCGTCATGTAACGGTATACAAACGATTGTCACTGCACAGCAATTCCTTTGTGTGTTGTAATTATCTTCCTAAATACACTGGATAATTGCAATCGTGTACATGGCGTTTTTTCATATCTCACACAAATACAATTGAAAAGAAACTCCCTTGAAAGACGTCATGGGTCTTTACTTGTACCTGACTTTTTTAAGTGGGAGTCAACATGGAGTGGTAGCTTCAACCTCATTATGGGAGGGTGTTTTCCTACATCCCTACTTCCAGACAGATAATGCCCTTCATTAAAAAGTCACAAGCACGTCATAAAGACTCATTATCAACCGAGTGGGTGATACTGTGATATCTACACCCCTGTGGTACTAAGTTGGACGCTAATATTCATTCATAACCTGAAAATAATAACTTAATACCCATTAAATTTGATTCAAATATAATTACTACAAGTTAATAAGGTGTACAATTTACATTCATTAGATGGATCTCATTGACATTTATTGTACAACAATGTATCTTTATTGAGTGCTGCAATAGAGTCACTATTTTCTTAGTATTGTGGCAAGGACAGTGTTTTCATTACAGCCACCACTACAAAAACAACCACGGCTCACCCTAATGGTAATGACTTAATGAATTAATGATATTCAATATTTGAAGAACATTTGAACATTCTGAGAAACTTTAGACACACATTTCTGTTACGACCGCAAAGCAGCCCGAGCTTTGTCCAATATGTCCTTCCTCATCCGTGGGTAATTAGGATTAGCTTCCAAAACCTAAAGTAAACAAAGCAGAACATCAAACAGTCCATTTTTACACAAACCATATTTGAACATATCGGGAAACAATTCAACTTACCTTATGGCAGACGTCTATGGCGTCGACATACCTCTTTGCTTTCAGGTAGTTGAAAGCCAGCTTGTATCCTGGACCAACACATACATGTTGCTGTGTAAGTGTGCTTACATGATTTCATATTCAAATAGAAGCACACAGGCACATCCCGAACCGTACCTATAGTGGGGTTTGTTTCATTGCCATATTTCCAGGCCATTTCATAGTTCAACGATGCATCTCGGAACGCCTGCTCCTTTTCCATGATGTAACCCATGTATTCATACGCTTTACAGCATGACTGTGGAAATGAATGATCGACACTTCACGAGCTACGCCAAAAGTGATTGTGACATCCTCATTAAGCGCACTGCAGGGGTTCTCTCTAAAACTAGACAACGGAACAATCGTAAATAAGCGTTCGTTTGAGCGTTGACCTTGTTGTGGCGAAGACACCTCTTCAGGAGGTCACCGGCCATGTCGTATTTCCCTGACTGGATGTAGATGTCGGCGAGCAGCAGCCAGCTCTTCTCAAACTCGTCAGCGTCCAGGATGCTCCAGTTCATCTTAGCTATGCGTTTTAGCTGGTTCCTGGCTCGAGGGGTTTGTTTCAGAATCATGTAGGCCGTCGCCATGGCTAGCAATGCAGGCACATGGTCTTTCTAAATTAAAAAGAAAGCATCGGTTAGGTGTAGTTCCACACGCCATCTGACAGTTTGTTGAACCACTATGAAGTGGGATTTAACATGCTAATGAGACCGTTTCCTTGTCCGTTCAAGGAGATTTGTGCAACAGGATATCCAGTCGTAACTTACAAATTCTGCTAACATGGCAAAGCTGAACGGCCAACCGGCAAATAGAAATGCCCCAATAGATAAGCTGTTAAGAACACCTCCAAAGTCAACATCAAAAAAAAGTAGAGCCAAAAGACAGCATATATTTATTCTGAGATGAACCGTTTTTGCTCTAGCAAGGTGGAATTTGCTCTAAGGGTGTGTGACCACTTATGTACACCATCTGGTGTCGACTTACCTCATTGTTTGCAATCTCTGTGAAAACATTAAGGGCTTTCTCAACATTGGCTTTCTGTTTGGTGGCCAAAAAGCAGTAGTTCTCCAGGATCCGTAGTTGGACGTGCCCACTGGCTGTCTGGGGCTTTAACTCCTTCAGGAGCTTCTCTGCTGTCCTCACAGCAAGCTGCTCCGACTCCTGTTTCTCTGTAGAGTTCCTAAGAACAGATGAGGAAAGGGATAGAAGAACGATTAAATGCCACAACTTGACAATCAAATAGCAAGGACGCAAGCGAGGATACAATTGGACATACTGGATACATAAAGAATACAATTGGACATAAAGGACGTCATTATTAGCGTCACATGCCAAGAAATACACCAAAATTACAGAAAGAATAACAATGGAAAATTAATTGTTCGGTGACAACATTAGTTTTTACGGCACGTCACTCACCCAATGTCGCCATCTAGGTTCTCAAAGACTTCTCCGCCCATAGTGTCATTGTCCGGGTTAAGGCAGATCTCAATCATGTTGTACACAGCATTCTGACCCCAGTCGTTGTCTTTGCGCGCCTTGTTGAAGTGTCTCAACCCGTCGTTGGGTTCACCGGTATACCTGAGCGTCGCATTCGTATTACAAACACAACGGTCCAGAGAAATGGATACGGATTAGATTCATGTTTTTAACTTACCAGAGATAAAGTCCTTTGCAGTAGTTGAAGCCAGGGTCAAACTTGGCTCTGGAGGAGTGTTTTTCAGCCATCTCCAGAAACCTGGGAACTTCCCGTGGCTTCCCAGCTCTCCTTAGCAGGTCAATTAAACGTGACAGTGTTGGGTAGTTGTCTGACGGGAACAGATGGGAAATGCATTACTTTGCGTCCGCGGGGGGTCAAAACAGCCGTCCGTATTTACATATAAGTTCTTGGGTCTCCATTTACATGGCATTTAAATGTATTCCGACCTAAGAGAAACAGAAGCCTGTCAAACCTGGTTTGCGCTCCAGTAGTTGCTGGAAGTGGAAAACGGCCTGTTCGTAGTCCTGTTTCCTGAACATCAGGTCAGCCATCATCTACATGGAAACGGAGGAGCTAATCATGTTTTCCAACCGGATTTTGCATATGGGACTGGATATAGATGGCTTATGAATGGAACTAACCAGAGTAGCATCTTCATTAACCAGATCACTCTTCAGAAGGACACTGCATTGCTGTTGGCAGCCATCCACATCATCTAGAGTCAGGTACAACCGTGCAAGCTCCAGCATCACCTAATGGCAACGAGGGGGCATTCCGAATGAAGCTTTACGTAACGATTACCCTCCTACGTTCTATGAATATAATTTCCTCGTGAGCACATATAGACCTACAACTGCCTGGCAAAATAAAAAACTCCGTCCCAATGAACAAATGTTTTTCACTTGATTTTACTATAATCTAACGGATAAGTGCTGAGCAATCGAGCAACTAGATGAACCCAAAGACAAACGGGGATGCTGGGGCTTTAAAATACAGCTGCACCGGGCACAGACTGAAGGCTTGATTCAGCCACACCAACCTTGCTGTCGCTCTCACAATAGACAAGCGCTTCTTTGTAGAATTTCACAGCTCTCTCGTAGCCCCGAAGACTCGTGTAGTGTTTAGCGATCTCGGCACAGATCTCTGCAGCGAGCCGCTTCTGCGCTGGGACGCCGTCTGGTTGCTCCAAATGCACACGCTTCAGAACCTTGGCCTGCACATCCCTGGCCTAAAGCGCAGCACATGCCTCGGTATCAGGTATAGACAAGCAATAGCAGCGTTATGAGTCAGGCACATGTCTTAGGGTTGACTGGAACTTATTCGGACGAGAACCGTAATAACGGAAAAGGTTATCAGAATACTTACTCGTTGCAGGGACTGTAAAGCCTCCTCGTTTTTGTTCCCCTTGCCTTGGATCCTGGCCAACAGGACCAGATAGCGGCAGTCATCGGTCAGTGCTGACAGCTCATTCACTAGACACAACCACACGCAGTGATAAAGTCGCTCAAAATAAGACTGTGTTATCACTGTTATTCGTTCACGATAATGTCAAAATCCTATTCAAAAAACGCATTGACATGTAAGTTACCTGGATGGTGGGCGAGAGCATCCTGTAACACCTTCTCGCACCTCTCGTACTGTTTCATCTTCATTAACAGTTCGGCCAGGTCATAACAGAGGAAGTTCTGCTGCTCAGTCTTCAGAGCGGCTTCATAGTAAGTAATTGCCTGTGAATAACGGCGGTGAAACAGCCAACATTAACTACTATATATTACTGTGGCTGATCTCTAAATGCTGTGCTCTGACATGTCCTCCTTACATTTTTGAAACTCGATTATTAATTACACTGAAATGTGGGGATAAGGATTGCCGATTCTGGAGATGCTTTTATTAACAGCTGAATTTAGGAAACTTAAAGTGGCTTATATTGCAACACATGTAGTTGTAGCTTCCTATTGGAATAAAAACCTTAGCGTAGTTGTGAGTCTTGACAAGAGCCTTCCCAATTTTGCTGGCCAAAGCTCCATCTTTGGGGTTTTTCTTCAGAGCCTGTTCATAAATCTCAATGGCTTTCTCTGGCTGTGAATAAACAGATGGGACTTAATGTAATGAATGACGATACAAGGCGCCGATACGTTTGTTGACAATCTTTATAAATATTTACTTGAGTGAGGAAAATATCGCATACTAGTACTTCCTGCGTATAAACTACCAAAAGACCCCAACCTGGTGTCTCTAACAGTCGGTTATATTACATCCCAATTCATCTTCACAATATGTATATTACATTCCATTTTATACCTACCTCTTGGATATTCACATAAGCATCTCCAAGTAAAATATACGTGTGAGGACTGGGCAGCTTCTCCACCAATTCTCTAATGAAAGAGGGAACAGAGTGCGCTGCATCTCATCGCAGACATTACAATCCCACATAACACCGACATGTGTCCGCACTGAACTAACATTCAGTCATATTTAGTGTCTCTGGGTAGAGATTCCTGTCATCACTAGCACAACATCAGAGATGACGGGGGAAGGATCTTGGGTGCACTTCTAGACACTGCAGGCAGCGCTATGCATTACAGTCTTCCTAGATGAGTGGATACAGTTAAACCTTTCCACTTCATTTGCTGTAAACTTGTGGCCTGCATACCATTTTGGTCTGACTGCTTTAATTGCATGGATGTGTGGGCTAATACAGAAACGAGCCATGCTGTTGGTGCACTGGATTGAATACTTAAGAGTCTAGTTGTAAAACCTATTTGTCTGTCTATCAATACTCAGTTGTTCCTCACCTATAACAGCTGGCATAGAGGCGCTTCTCCTTCCTGTGATTCAGGTAGATGTCCGCCATCTTCTCCTTGGCCTGGATATAGTAGGGCTGCTCTGGGGTGATGTTTCTGAGCATGCCCAGTGCCAGCTCGGTGTCGCCACGCAGCAGAGCCAGGTCGGCGTTGGCGATGGTGACGCGCAGCTCCTCCGGTGTGCCGGAGAACTCGTTGATGGCGTCCTGCATCACTTTGGCCGCTTCATGCTGGAATGTTTCAAAGGCCTTCATCAGTCTGACTACAGTCAACCACATCAGAACGAGACAACTGTAAAAACACCGTCCGAACAACCCAAACCAATGAGGATGCACATGGAATAAAATGTCCGCATTACCCCCATCTACATTTAATGAGATCCTAGAAGAAGGTTCCCAGGAAGGCGAACACAGGTTATGTTGCGTATACAGTTTGTTTGTGGAGCGAGTGTCCTCACCACGTTCCCTCACCTGTTCTCCATTGAGCCAGAGGGCCTCAGCCAGTTCCAGGAACACAGACACACAGTCAGCAGGGCTAAGCTCCGCCTTCTTGTTCTTGGACTTGGCTGAGGCGCCGACCCTGCGGACCCCCGGCAGTATCATTGCCATCTGCAGAGTCTGAATGGCCTCCGGGAGCTGGCCCGTCTTCTTCTGGGCCTGGGCCTTGATCAGGTGATACATGGGGTGCTCTCGGACCTGACAGGGAGGAGTCAGCAGGGTTATCCAAAGTCACGGGGGGGAGGGGTTTCCCATATTACTTCTGATCTAGTATCGCAGTTGTGCTGTTCTCACCTCAAAGTTGTGGCTGAGGCAGAGCTCCAGAGACTGGGAGGAGAGTTTGAAGTTGCCTTGCAAGAGGTGGATCTGAGCCATGAGCAGGTGGGCATCAGCGTAGGACGGACACTGGTCCAGGCAATGTTGGAGACCGCTCTGAGCAGCCTCAATGTCACCTGTGAAGCATTAGAGTAGCCATTGAACCTAGCGACTGTTGTAATCCAGGTTGAGAACGACTTGGAATTAAAAACAGAAAATGAGGATGTCACGTGCGTTAGCGTTTAAAGGTACCTGACTGAAACCTGACTTTGGCCAATAGAAAGACGCCTTGGATGAGTCCAGGTACTATCTTGACCACAGTGTCCAACACAGAGGCACAGTGTTGGAGCTGAGGGGCTGGAGGCTGGCCCTGGGCTGGAGGCTATGAGACAATAATAATGAATATCTCACAGGGATTAAGTCCACAATGTATCCACGCCAGAGGACAACAATGGAACAAACAAGGCAGGACTCTCAGAAATGTCTTTATTGTTTCTACCAGATTTCTACCAGAACAAAATCAATAATTCCTACATGCTCACATCGCGTCTCATTGATATCCCCTAAATTCCCATTGTTGGTACTTCGTCTAAATGAGACGTGAAAAAACGTATTGACAAAATGTGTCACTAAACTGTAAACGGACCTTAGCAGGACAGAGTCCAATGTATTCCTTGACAATCTCCAGCAGGAAGTCAGGGTTGAGTTTCTCCAGGTAGTCCACCCCTAGTGGCAGGCCCTGCAGTGCGGAGAAGTGGGTGTCCACGGCATCGTGCAGAAGGTTAGTTACCTCGTCCTGTGGCCTGTGTTTCTTCACACCCAGAACGGCGCGCAGGTACAGCAGCTCCTGACAGACAGATGACAGCCAGCCAACAGGGTCACTAGGTCCACACAGTATTCGAGCCGGCTCTACGACAACACGGTATGTAGACCAGAGTGAACGGCAGTGGACGTGTCCTAAATCGCACATTTGGTGCATTACTTCGACAAGAGCCAAATGGGGCTCCATATAGGGGATATGGTGCCATTTGGAATGTATCCACTGTCAAATCCTAAAGCAGGCAACGTCTCCTTTTTCAGATGGTGTGCGACCCCATTTCTAGAGGGTGCCTAAGAGCCTTATAGAGTGGAAGTGGAATAAGCCCACCGAAACAAATCTCACACGGGTATAATAAACATGGCGAGAAATAAGATAACATAATTATGTACCAATTTATTTTCATTATTAAACATGAAACATGCAGTAGTCACTGGTAAAAGGTTGAGGAAACACAGGAAAACGTAACAAAAGGGTACACGTAGTAGTAGGAATCTAATTAGCATAGCTAGGCCTTCGGACCAGATTAAACAGAGCGATGTTGTTATTCTTACAGCCTTACCGCTGATTTCCCGATGGACTGTTGTATCTCAGTGAGGAACTCCAGCTGCTGCTCAGCATCTTCTAGGCGGCCTTCAATCAGCTGGCACCGAATTATCCCTGAAAATACAGATTCCACGTTTCAGGTGACTTTTTTTATTAACACCTACAAACTCTGCGTTATTCATTTCTTAATTGCAATCCTGCAACAATAATGTTAAATTAATCTAGTTGATTGACAAAAGGATTTCAACCGTAAAATGTCAACTGACATTTAGATACATCTGATATTTAATTTGTATTTGTTTTACGAGGTCGGATTGAAATAAATTAAACACAAGAATTGGTTAGATTCAATATTTTCTCCACTTTTCTCAGAAAAGCACAGAACGTGATTCATTTTGTGAGCTATTTTGTGGTTACCACTTCAAATGACAGGTTTTGGGGTTTCTGTACAAACAATGTTAACAAAAAACATTTGGGAATGCGTAATTGTGTGACGTTGTGGGAAATGCTATGACAAAAGATTCCAGGGGAGCTCCGTAATTAAAAGAACAACAAAGACTATATCAACAACTATAAATGTTCCCAATCATAAATGAAGACAAAACTAACAATTTAATGATTGACCCCTAGAATGAAATGATATCATGTCTGCACCCATCCCAAATTGACCCTTTAATTCTAGTGGTCCGCATTTGACATCAATATAACAGGCTCACACAGACATCCTAAAAGGCATACATCCACATGCTACATATTTTCTGCAGGTACATAGAAGGCTAGAGTTATTGATACGTCTACTGACAGTTGTACATGTACATGGAGTTTAGTTCCCTAATGATAACAAATCTAAAATGATTCAGAGTAATAGTTCACTTCAACAGTTAATTTAATGCATGTTAATCCATAATTGTATTGTATAAACATGTTCTGCAGATTACCTGACACTATTGACTAACACATGTCATCCAGCAGGTGAGTTTGTCAACAAACAGGATCAAACAGTAAACTATTCCATGCATTTTTCTATTTGGTTGTAGCCTCAAGCATAAAACAGATTGGAGAACAGAGAATGGTTCTGAGAAAGGTTCTGGCTCACTTCAACACCTGGACATAGCTATTCAGAAACCAGCTTGAAAACATTAGCTAATAAGCAAGTGCTTAGGCCTATACGCTATAGGTAACATGCAAGACTGCCTAGATGTTTTGGCCAAATTCCTTAAAATTAAAATGTGTATCAAGTGAACATACGGTATTGTTTCAAGATGGAGATACATACACTATTGTACATTTTCATTTGGAGCATAAGTGCCTGTGTGGAAACCCCCCTTCAAACCAAACATCTTTATCTGTGAATGTGCATAGCTATAACTATTTAGATAAAGTAGCCTGCTCATCTGTAGTGTTTTTCCCTGAACTTTTAACTTGGACAAAACATTGCAAAATAGGGACTTCTTGCAACGCAACTCATGAGGCTTTGTCAATGTTGAGTCACAAGTGTCCTGTGAGTAAGGAGGACATAATAACGTACGAAATATAGCAAGCAATATAAATTTGACTAATGTGTAGTCTTTATTCTACATAACTCGGTAATTCTGTAACGCAAGTAACTTGTGCCCGTTTCTGTTTTTCCTGACTATGCAAATAAGGTAGCACCATTGTGGAAATAAATATTTGGAAAATATGATACATGCTAATTCCAGCCCTTGTAAATGTATGCCAAAGCTAAATATATATATATATACACTCACCTAAAGGATTATTAGGAACACCTGTTCAATTTCTCATTAATGCAATTATCCAAGCAACCAATCACATGGCAGTTGCTTCAATGCATTTAGGAGTGTGGTCCTGGTCAAGACAATCTCCTGAACTCCAAACTGAATGTCAGAATGGGAAAGAAAGGTGCAATTTTGAGTGTGGCATGGTTGTTGGTGCCAAATGGGACGGTCTGAGTATTTCACAATCTGCTCAGTTACTGGGATTTTCAGGCACAACCATTTCTAGGGTTTACAAAGAATGGTGTGAAAAGGGAAAAACATCCAATATGCGGCAGTCCTGTGGGCGAAAATGCCTTGTTGATGCTAGAGGTCAGAGGAGAATGGGCCGACTGATTCAAGCTGATAGAAGAGCAACTTTGACTGGAATAACCACTCGTTACAACCGAGGTATGCAGCAAAGCATATGTGAAGCCACAACACGCACAACCTTGAGGCGGATGGGCTACAACAGCAGAAGACCCCACCGGGTACAACTCATCTCCACTACAAATAGGAAAAAGAGGCTACAATTTGCACGAGATCACCAAAATTGGACAGTTGAAGACTGGAAAAACTTTGCCTGGTCTGATGAGTCTCGATTTCTGTTGAGAAATTCAGATGGTGCATCATACCACTGTGCAGGCTAGTGGTGGTGGTGTAATGGTGTGGGGGATGTTTTCTTGGCACACTTTAGGCCCTTTAGTGCCAATTGAGCATCGTTTAAATGCCACAGCCTACCTGAGCATTGTTTCTGACCATGTCCATCCCTTTATGACCACCATGTACCCATCCTCTGATGGCTACTTCCAGCAGGATAATGCACCATGTCACAAAGCTCAAATAATTTCAAATTGGTTTCTTGAACATTACAATGAGTTCACTGTACTGAAATGGCCCCACAGTCACCAGATCTCAGCCCAATAGAGCATCTTTGGGATATGGTGGAACAGGAGCTTCGTGCCCTGGATGTGCATCCCACAAATCTCCATCAACTGCAAGATGCTATCCTATCAATATGGGCCAACATTTCTAAAGAATGCTTTCAGCACATTGTTGAATCAATGCCACGTAGAATTAAGGCAGTTCTGAAGGCGAAAGACGGTCAAACACAGTATTAGTATGGTGTTCCTAATAATCCTTTAGGTGAATGTAGACAAACTTGTTCCAAGTTCACCAGTGGAACGTGCCTCACCTGTCAAAGCTGAGACACTTGATTCGTCCAATGTCATGGCAGTCTTGTACCACTTCAGAGCCTCTTTGATTCGTCCCTGCAGGACAAACTGGTAGCCCAGCTCTGTTGCCAGATCAGAATGCCCCTGGACTTGGGAAAAGGCTCGGTCCACCATGTTGTGAGTCAGCTGAATCACTTTTTCATTTCTTCCACACTAATCAATAACAACACAAATGTAGACTAAGCGTGTGTGTAAACCGCGTGTTATGCAGAAAAATAATACAGGATTTAAGGGTTTCCATGTGAGACATGTTTCTTAAAAAACATTCAATAAAGTGTGGATTTTGATTATAGTGTTGCATCAGCCAAAGTGAGCCGGGCAAATGGAAGATACAAGACAATAGTAATTAAACAAATCCATCTTACCACCCGTGTGAAGGCCAAGGACATCCTGTAATAAAGCTCTGGGCTGTGAGGTTCATGTGCGTCCAAACTGCTAACCAGGTTTGACAGCTGATTTACTGACTGATAAAAAAGTAAAAAGGGTTTTCAGCTTAAACTCATGCACCTCATGGCTACAGGTTTTAGCTAAATCTCTCAGGCTTGCAACAGGTTCAAGCGAAAGTTTCTCAGGCATACTAAACTGTGTGGCAGTTACCTCTACAATGTCCCCAGCTCGACATAAAGAGTGAAGTGCAAGCATTCTCAGGGCTGCAAGGTTGTTTTGATCCATCTGCAAAAGCCTGGATGGGATAAAAAACAAGCTAATTGAAACTACGGTGTTGTTTGAGGCTTTCACTTGTTTCTATCATGGTGGCTCACACGCCTGACAAAAAGAAAGTTAGCGAATACAACGCATTAAAGAACACCCACTCAGATAATAAGTGAGAGAAAGAGCCAAACTGCATGTGTCCTTTCCTGTTCACAGTGCTCCGGCCCACTGGCTCGGTCCAGGCTCTGTCTCCTTAGAAACGGGACACACCTGAGTGATCCCCCTTTCTGCAGTTTATAGAACCTGAAAGAGTGCATCCTGAGAAACGTGTGGCTCTAGCGCTTCAGCTCAAAGGCCTTTTTATATTCTCTGGCTCTGGCCCGGGTCCAGAGGGCAAGCAGTCAGGAACAATGGCTCAGTCATCATGCCACTGGTTCCAGGCATCACGCTCCCTTTTCATTTGCACTTGAATACAGAGGCTGACTAGCTCTTTCTTCATTTGTCTGCCACCGACCGACCAAATCCAGCAATGTATTTATTAGGTTGAAACAAATCTTCACCAACTTGAGGATTCAGAACTGCTATTATTGACAGTATCATTAAATGACACACACAATAAACTAGATAGGCACCTTTGGGATGGGGTGCTTTACCTCTGTGCTGCACCTATAGTTTGCTCCCAATCCTGGAGGGCTAGAAGGAGAGTCATCTTCTTGATGAAGGCAGGGAGGAACCCAGGAAAACTAACAATCACTTGGTTGACTGTCTCCAAAGCGCCAGAATAATTTTGCCGATATTCATAGTGTTGTGCCTAAAACAGACAATAAATTGCTGAGTTCATAGACTGTTTTATGAGTAGGACCCAAACAATTCAGAAATATGGGGAAAGTCATCGAGGCATACTAACTAAGTCACAGCGATCTAAACAATGTCTGCAATATTTTCACCTATTTCTTATTGTCCATGAAGTAGAACAACTCATTAGAGCACATTCAACATGCATACGAGCCATTCTTACCTTTCCCATTAGAGAAAAAACGTCAGCTTTCTCTTTCAGGCCTTCGTCAAAGTATTTCCCAGACTTCTTGGCATATGACTCCCTACCAGAAGTCAGATCTATCCAGCCTTTAAGTATAATGCCCTTAACAACAGCCTTGCAAACAAACGTTTGAAAATGGCAGACAAAATGGAAGTCAGAGGAGACAAATGTACAGTGATTTCTACATTAGACCACTCAGAGCTTCAGAGAATGTTTTTGAATAAAAAGTAACAGTATGGTGTAGTATCCTAGAGAAGTTGTTCCCAACCTTTTCCAGTTACTGTACCACAGACATTTTTCTCTGCTGGGAGTACACACTTATGTTAATTTCACTAGTAAGCCTATGGTGTCATAAGTGTACCCCCCTGTGGAGAGGCCATGTACCCACAGGGGTCCTGGTACCCCTGGTTGGGAACCACTGTCCTAGAGGACAATAGGAGTAATTGTATTACAGTGTTTTGGGAGGTGTTACCGTGACGACGTATAAATATATATAAATATATAAATATGCATACACAGCTGTTCCAATAATATGACAGAAACACATGAAAACAATTTTACTTCTCTGGAACCGTTGGAGATTTTGATCATCCTCTCAACGTATTCTCTTGCTTTTTCATTGCGTCCCAGAAGCCAGAGAAACATCCCGGCGTAATAGAGGCCATTAGGGGTTGCACTTTTACGGTTTTCTTTCACCTTGGCATCGAGTTCCAGAATGACATCTCGATCTGCAGTCCACACAAATTACCATAACTTCATAGATTCCCAGCTAGAATAATACCCAGATACATAAAGATTGATGCAAATTAAAGCATATGGGTTTACCTGGGTTTGGCCTTTTCTTTTCAGCATAAACCAGAGCCATGAACGTGCAGAGAGACACATCTCGTTTGTCTTTTATTGTGTCCAACTCTTGGATAGCTTCTGGAACTTGATCTAAAATGTAACATGTATTCCTATATTATACAGATAGCTCTCTTTTCACTGTATAATTTCAACAAATAAATAAAGTCCTTATTTTACCTTGCATCAGGGTGCCAAAGGCATGGAAAAAGCTGAAGATTGGATCATTACTAAATTTCCTCTGGGCCACCGTTGCAGCATTTAATACATGATTGAAATACTTTTCCTGGCAATAGTAGGCGATCAAAGCCTAGAAAAAAACAACAATATGAAAAACAGAGTTTTGTACGGCTTTGTTATGAACTGGCTATATATATATAAAAAATGGTCAGCTTGTGATAAACGAGTCCTGCTTCTGGGAAAGTTCCAATGCAAGTTGTCAAGTGTTACTGAGGCGAGGTTTCCATATGGAACATCATAAACTTTAACCTATCAGTATGTGAATGAAGAGGCACATTCAAAGACCTCCAGAACTATGTAGTTTATTCCTCATTCTAATTCGCCAACCCGTCCATGATGAAATTTAGCATGCATGTCATCAAAATTCAAACCCAGTAGAACGGTAAAATTGCGCGTTCTGTCTTTTAGAACATTATCAAAACACAAGAAATTACGAGCGTAACACCTCATTTTACATTGTAAATAAACTAAACGGGCTAAACTCTGCGAAAGGAAACATGGTGATGTCTTCAGTGACTAGTATGATGATCTACAGTGTCGTGCAACACGTCAACTTACCAATGTTGAATCCTCATCCTCCAATTCTGCCATGACAATTGTTAACAAATTGTAGTAATTAGGTATATAATAACGGCTTCCACCAAATACTGTGGCACTTTGTACTCTGTAAGGGAAATAGCAATTATTTCTAGCTACATTTCGCCATCTTGAAAACAAGTAGCATCTTTCGTTCACTTGACAACCACCGCCGCCATCTTCAAACAATACAGGAAGTTGAAAACATGAAGTAGCACTAACGTTTCACTAGAGGGCGCCACGACCACGCAGAATGAAATATACTCATCTACCCACACAGAGGTTTGGGGATTTCAATCTTAGTCCTTAAAAAGTATCCTAAAGCAACTTTATATTTAGCTTTCATTGAGGGCGATTGTGTTGATTTTATTTTTTTTATTATTATAATTTACACCGTCGGATATTTCCAAATTGTGTACCTCTGTCCCGGAGTACCCCTCAAGCCTTGCAGTTCCAGTGATGCTCTGACCCAGTCCTCAGGCCATAACAATTTGTTAATATTGCTCAGGTCTTAAACATTTTTTCCTGGATGGAACACCTTGATTACAATCATTTATTGTGCATTATTGTTCCCCATTCTTTGACATGTGTCCTTGTTAGAAGATGACCGAGTTTATTTGACATGTCGTAATGTTTTGGTTCATCAGTGTATATTATGCAAACACACACGAAACCAAATACAGAAATAGTAGAATAATGTTGCACGCATACTAGACAATTGGACGTTTGATTTAGGGACTAGGTACCTATACGGACAGTGGTCCTCGTAGGGACACACCACAAACTGGTGACAGGGTGTGGTACGTCCAGAGCTCTTTGATGCGCAAAGGCAATGAAGGAGGTCCACTGTAGCACAAGTCACAGAATACGTTAATTATGGTTACGGGAGAAATGCGTCACACACGTCAGTATTGTGTGATAACGGATTATAAGCACTTTGAGTTTCTCTATAATTGAGCAAAGTCCCATTTATTAAAGCGCCCCCTGGTGGAGTGTTTCTGTACTTGCACTCTGAGCAAGCGGTTAGGTGAATTCAACATAGCAACGTTGTCTTGCTAAAGGTAGGATATGTATCGTAAACCATTCAGTCTGATACAGTAGCTAGCTAATCATCACGATGTTGCACGTCGTTATCCTACAAACTAGCTAGCTTCTCTTTCCCTCGTGTGAAATGTCCGTCGTCTGCCGGTTTGGTACACAAAACAATATTTCTGTTTTATTATCTTTAGACTTGTGTATGTGTAGATGCAGGTGGAGACTTTGGTTCTGTCGTATGTCCACCATTTAGTTACTAAGTTATTGGAGCACATACCTGAAGAACTAATTCTACGTCTAATAAGCTTATAATGTGAAGGAAAATAGTTAATGATGTGTTCAGTAAAGAAAAGCAAGAAACCCCTTCTCTTCACAAATTCTAATGAATGCAAGCAATTTTACAATATTGTTTGGACTTTGCAATATATAAAGATACCACTACGAATACATCGTTCTTATGTGTCTGTAACCTGCGTATCTGTGGTAGAAATCTTTGTGCTTGTGTCTTTGTTTCTACAACACCCCTCATGTTAACCTGCCCTAAATGACTGCAGTGGAATCAGTCTCAGACTGAAATGGGTTGTAAACGATAGTGAAATAGTATTTCAGTTTGACTGGTAAGGCACGAAAACAAGTAAGCTGGGTGGTTATTGCATAATTTTTTATTAACTTTGCAGCATCCCAAGATAGGTCTTCCCTTGTCGTTCAAGAGTTTTTTATTTGTTTTCAGTTTTATTCTCAATTCATGCAAATGTGTTGTCATTCTTGTAGTTTCAAGGGAAATAGGATTATTTTGTTCTAATAAGGTGTTGTACAATAGAAGCAGTACAGTTCTTCAGTACCGAGTGGAGAAACAGGGTAGAGCTAATTTGAGTAATTATGGACGATATGCTTTAAAATTAAGCTTGTGTTTACCAATAACATATACATGTCAATCATATAGTATCCTAAGCAAATCAGATTGAATGGATATAGCCTAGTTGATGTAGATAAACAAACACATGACACAGTCATAGCAAGGAAAATTGCAGAGAATGTGAATTTATCCAAACAAATTTTGAATGTTATGAATCCTGAGAGGACAGGCCAACAAAAAGATGAGATTGGGATGCACAACATGCTTCAAATGATTATGACTACGATGACAGTTGTTGCACACCGTATGACCTCCTGTGTCCCCATTAGTGTCTTCCATGTGCCATGGAAATATATTCACATCCATTCAGCAGTAATTGCTAGTTCAGTGTTACACAACACATACATTGACTGTGTAGTCATAAGCCGTTGATGTCTGGGCAGCACTGACTCGATGGCAGGAGCATCCAATGCCCAGTGTGCATGGGGCAGTTGTCCCAAAGGAGACCTTTCCATCCGTTGTCAGATACTGTTTAACACAAGCGCTGACACATAATCATTACTCTTTGCAGCCCACATCAATTGAATAGTAAATCCGATTGCTATCGAGCTCTGAGCTTGGGCAATGGCCGTGGTAAATGTTCGTGAGACACTTTAAATATGTTACTTTTTAACATAGTACACACCTTGTCGTGATCTAATGGAGTTGCAGGTAACAATTATTGATTTTAAAGGTTGTATTGGATTTACAAGCCAGTGTATGTTTATTGAGGTGTAAATGTTTATTTTATTTAATTGTTGAAGAAACAGCCTCATAAACAGACATGGATGTAAATGGTGTAGGCCTACATGTTTTTGTGAAATAGTACGGTGAGAAAATGCAGGATGTTGCTTTTTACCAGAACACATTAGAAAGCCTGTCAAACTCGGTCTGCGGAGAGGATGTGGCGGCTATCCTGACCACTTCCATCGCGGTTTCTCTTATCTAGTAAGCTACTTACTGCCAGTGTCAATAAGTGTCCCACTCAATAAGACTTTTGGATGATGTACAATTTCATGATGCAATTTTATGACCATCCTTTTATTATATATGTTGAATGTTAAATACAAATACCTTGCCCCTTGAGCCATGGGTTGATTTGGATTTTGTGATTGTTGGTGCAGGGACATGCATTGAATCTCCGCTCGGTCAATCTGGGCTTGTCTTCATCTAATATATAACCCACCGTGGCATGGACTCTACAAGATCTATACACATCTACTGTGGTATCTGGCACCAAGACATTAGCATCAGATTCTCCAAGTTCTCTAAACTATGAGGTGGAGCCGCTATAGATTGGACTTGTTGGTTCAGCACAACCCACAGATGCGCAGTCCTATGGAGATCTGGATAATTTGGAGGCCTAGGCAACGCCTTGTGAAAATGTTTTGGCTTATTAGTGTAAGAAAATAATAACATTTTAACGTAGTGGTCCCCTTTTGGGACATCCGTCTCTCTTCACTACCATATTGTGTTGTACACACATAGAACCAGGATCAAAGCAATCCTGTCTGTGGGGATTGCCCTCCAGATAGATCTGCATGTTGACACGTGGCCATATGACTGAGGTGGGGGAGGGTGGAATCAGCCAGGGCACAGAGCAAGAAGGAACTGGCTCTCAGTCACACACAGGAGCTCTGGTGTCAGGTTGCCGGGCAACAGGCACGGAGAATCTACAGCATCACTCCACGTTTAACAGCTCACCAATGAGAGCTTTTGAAAACCTGCCACTGTTTAGTCATGGAATAGATTTAGAAACACACGACCCCTAGTCTGGGTACCAGCCTTTTTAGCCCAACACAGAATGCATAGCATAGAGTTGAATGACAGCATAGCAGACTGATTTGACTGATTTGATTTCTTTCATTGAAAATGAACAGAGCAGCTGTAACATTGATCCTAAAAAAACTTTGAATTTGATACATTTTCAAATGCATTGAGACATCCACTGTTGTGACAACAAAGCTACAGTAGGTTTTGAGTTGACGCAAGAACTAATACAATTTAAGCAATGCATAAAACTGCATGCCTAATTGATGCATGTATTTCAAATTCAGGCAGATACAAATACAGTGAAATCCCAAAGATTGGCTATATTAATACAATCACTTCAATTGGGAAATTGATTGACAGGTATAACTTGCAATAGTCTTCCTGTTCAATGTGATGATCCAGATAAATCTGTCCCAGATAAAGCCAAGCAGTGTTGGGGCTAAAATTCATTATTAATTGAATATTCCACTTGCCTCCAACAGCAGTCACAGTTGCACCACCCAGATTGACGTTAAGTTGCATGGTCACGTTACCAAACAATAATCCCCCAAAATACTATAACTTAATAGAAAAAAAATGTCAGAAGGACACGAGTGGGGTGAACATTGAATGCTCTCAAACAATATATACCCACACCAATGTAGGATCGGAAAAACCGGAAGAACCAAAGGCTTCAGCAGTCTGGGATAAAACATTTGTATGTCGTGCTTGTTAATTTACAAGTTTATTTACCTAGCATCTTTCCAGTTAAACCTTCAGATGGTGATAATCTGTGTAGTCATATCCAATCTATGGTGTTCACAATCCTTACCTTTTACACATTTTTGCTACTTGATTAAGTCCTGTTGTCTATTGAAGCGCACAGCCTGGGCTTTCCAGTGATGTCACATGTTTAGGGGTCGCGTTACTAAAACCCCATAATATTTTCTTGACAAGATGGCTTCCCTGTCAACAAGTGTGTTTTATGGAAACAGAAAGTAATTGAAATAACTTTGACTTAAGTTTTTACTATAATATTCACATATTCATAGTTGTTAAAATGTTAGGATAGGTGATACAGATGTATTTGATGGCAGTTTAACAATTTGTAAGTCAGAATAATAACACATTTATGAATGTCCACTGTAGTGGACACTGGGACGATTAGATAGAAACATGGGCCACACACAAGCCTGAGATGTTGGACTGCAAATGTAGATGCCAGAATGTGGTCTGTAAGAAGAAGACATACATGAGTTTTGCCAAATGCAAGATGTTCTTCTGGATTACCAAGGAGAAAAACTGCTTCTTGGATTTTCACAGCTAAAATAAAACTCAGATGTAACTTGAGTACATCAAGAGGCACATGTAAACAGTGTTGCAAAAGCTGTTCAGTATTCAAATCTAATGAATCTAAATCAGTTTCTTACCCAAAAATACTCTTAAACTATTTATTTAAACCCTGTTTCAAACAGCTGATTTGGCTTAAGAATGAGTCTTGCCCCAACAGCAGTATGCAGAAGGATGGACAATTCTCAATATGTACATTTCGTTTTTAATATCGATTTTGTCCTTTGTTTATTACCATTTAGTGTAAGGCTTCTAGGTTGGCCAAACATCTCCCAAATAGTGCAATCTCCAAAATGTGTTGATGAGGCATTTGCCTGTGACACTTTCTAACTGCAGTCCCTAGAGTGAGGAAGAGTTCTCCTATTAGAGGTTATTTTCCATTAAGTGCTCATTTGTGTTTGCATGATTAATGATCACTTTAAGAAATCCAGCCCGCCTGCATCTGAAGTGGGACTAATGCTGATTGTGGTCTCTGTGCAATAACGATGGTCAGAGTCGTTTAAAAGGAGAACTGGAAAGGCTTTGGGCCTAATGCTTTTGCAATTATGTGGTTAGTCGCTTGAGAAAACAAAAAAGGATGCTCTTTACCAAGAGAAATTATATTGTATAGAATGATGAATACTGCTAAAATGTGTATCCACAATATCCTGCTTCGTTTCCTGTTGAAAACAGTAATTTAATACAACACACAATGCAGGAATTAGAAAGCACTTCCATATAATGAAACCTAATAAAACTTCCCACAAATGACAACGCGCTGGTGTCCGTCTGTCTCCATAACACATCATTGCCTAATTGAGCTACTCTGACAAGGATGTGGGAACATTAACTAATCCGCGGGGGACTTGGTCGCGATTCAGACCCAACTTAAATGCACAGAAAGCAAGATTCATTCTAAAGGTTTCCCATGTGGATTGAAGTCTTGTTGCATTGCTGGTCAGCAGTCGTTTCCTATTCAAAAATAATATCTGGAATTGAGGACGAATCCACTGCATTTTACAGCCTAATTGTAATTTGTCCACATACCTGACAATGCAAAAGTAAAGGTAGATCTTAGGGGCGAGGGATTATCTTTCTGTGTTTTAGTAGTGTACTGGCTTCCACCAATATTCATTTAACCAGAAGCCCCTGGTCAAACAAAGCCAGACAACCTTAAAATATAGCTCTTATTTACATAGTATATTGAGTTGACTGCAGGCTTTAAGCTTTAAAAACATTAAATGCTCGATGTTTACACAACTCAAGGGAAAAAGAAAGACAAGATAAAAATAAAGGAAATGCCTTTTTTAAGAGCATTATATCAGTGTCTCAGGGAATTAATGTGATCTAAGCCACTGCCTTTGCTGCTCGTACTGACGATACAGTACAGGTTTGATTTCAGAACTAAAACTTTATTCAGAACACTTCTCTAATGTCTTCTCTTATAATAAACGGAATACATGTTGAAAATTAAGGAATTTAAGGAATAAATAACAAAAAGACAACGGTACATTAGAGAGTTGAGAAAAATTAGTAATATTTAGAGGGAGTTAACAGTATACTGCATCCATAATGAAACTGTAAAAAAGGACAAATACATTTATTCCGCAAAATACCCCGAACAAACAACAACAATCCTTTCATTAGGGCTCCTTACAAATAGTACCATTATGTTTGTGTTTATTCTCACATAATTCCAAAATTTGATTCATTTTTAATGCATTCTTTACTTTAAAGATTTAATGTTATTGGGATTTAATTTAGGTCTGTAGCTAGTTAACCTTTTGAGACATTGATAAGGAGATGTAAAAGCGTATGGCCTAGCATTGTGCATCAGTTTTCAGAGCATGTTTTAGTGGTACTGTGCACCTAAAGCACATAAAGTATCACGAATGCGACCCAGTTCAATGAGGTTCATTGAGAATAATAGTTCAAAGGCATTTAGCATGAAACATCTAGTCTAGCATCCAAATTCTTTTTTTAGAATGTAGAATCTGTTTTGAGAATTCGGTCTAGCATCCAAAATATTTTTTTGAATGTAGAATCTGTTTAAGAATTCAGTGTAGCGTCCACTTTTTTATTACATTTTGAAGAACCAAATGGGTTAGACTTAGAACTTATTTGATCAAATTTACTACTTGAAAGATTTGATTGGCTCATCTCTCAATACTGGGATGTAAAGAGGAATATTTTCTAGCTATTTTCTATCGGTAAGGAGCAACTGTGATTGCCGATGGGTGAATACTAATGGATTTCCAATAGTGAGACTTAAATCAACATACCAGTGTGCCCATTGTTTTGGAAATATTATCTTTACAACTAATATTTAAGTAGACATGTTTCCAAAACAATTTACAATTTGGACAATTATTCCGACCTCCAATTATTGAGTACATTTTCCGATAGTTAAGTGGGTCAACCACTCAACTCAGTTCTAGTCAGTGTCATGGTTATTGTCAGAAGTCAGTGCTGGAAAGACAATAAACTAATAAAAATAACAATCATTAGTTCATGAAGCCAGCAGAATCCTTTTGTTAAGCTTATACTGATGTATATGAACAAGGAGCCTTGGATGGGATGTAGGGGTTGAGGATTGTCTGAAGGTAGGAAGGGAAAGCTCCCTTTGTTGCACTGTAGACAACGTCCATAGCTTGTAGCTAATGTAAGCTCCAAATGGAAGCCTGTGATGTTAGCGCTGTGAAATCAATCCATTATTAATGAATTATGAATTGATTGAAATGCTACTGTAAATGATTTACAATAAACATCTGCGAACAAATGCAAAAAGCATGCAAGACTTCTATTTGTGATCAAGTGAACTCAATGGCTATTGAATTTCACAATTTCTAATGCTCCATGTACTCTATAAAAAAGAAACACTCAAGTCATGTAAACATATTGCAAAGATCAAGGCAGACCCCTCCCATCCGGCTATGGTCTATCAAGACCAAAACCTCTCGCCACAAGAATAGCTTATTCCCCATGGTGGTGAGTCTAAGGAACATGCCTCTAGCACTAGACTGCCCTTAGCGCCCCCTTTTACAGTGGACATCTTGCACTATAACTAGATATTGTTCTTCTTTTGCACAACTGTATATATAACTAGATATTGCTCTTTTGCACAATTTGTCACTTGAACATGGACACTGCTCCTTTGCACTATTCCGATACATACTACATATTCTATATTGACCAAGTACATATGTCTACTAGGCTGGTCTCTTGACTGTTTGTGTTGTGTCTTATGCTCTTTTTGCACTGTTCTGGATACGTCTTAAAATGTGTGCTCTAATTGCTGTAGCTAGTGGTCCGAAATAATTCCTTGTGTGTGTAAACAGATCAAATACACCTGATTCTGATATGGACAGCCCATCTTGGCTGGTCGGGTCACGAAAGGTGTTCGGGCATGTTAGCCTACCTGACAAAGATAAAACACCATCCATTTAGCATCTGCCGTGGGGCATGTTGATTATAGTATTATGGTTTTGCAAAGTCATAAATTAATAAATAACTGTAACAAATGAATATTATGCAGGCATATCTGAGGTACATGTATTCTTTATTCGTTTGGTTTTCCAGTGAGATGGGTTAGCAATATGGTCCATGCAGTTTATTCATATCCTACAAGCATTATGCATATAAAAGATAACAACAAATAAATGTTATGTAATAAACATTCATTGTGTATAAATTTATAAAACATTATATATATATATATATATATGAATGTTTTAATTACATGCATAATATACTCCTAAATATTCTTTAAACAGACACTTTTGATATCTCATACAGGGGAGACATTCTGAAGAAGTGAAGAAGTAATAATAATAAATATGTAAACAAAGATGCTGTCACGCTAGTCTCAAGATAATCACAATCATAAGTGACTGAACCATATTTTCCATCTTAGATATTTATTATGATAAAGCATAAGAGGTCTGTGACCACAGTTGACAATTTACAAAACAAAATATGAAAAAAATTATAATTGTCCTCCACATTTAGACCACATGGCAGGTAAACAAGATCACATGGGGTGTAAACAAGATTACACCGGGGGGGTAAAACAAAATCACACGGGTGGTAAACAGGAACACATGGTGGGTAAACAAGATCACACGAGGGGTTAAATAAGATCATTGTATGTACATATGTATATTTATACTGTATATAATAATATCTATATATATATATATACTGTATTATCTATCAATTAACAATAACAACTTCATATATTCCATTATACATGAAATACCCCATAATATATTAGTATGTTTATAATAACACAGAACGTGTACGTACAGATACATCCATAACAATGGAAAAAACTTGGAAAAGTATACGGTGGACGTTCTCTTACGAAAGTACATATGACACAGAATACAGCATTCTGGCTGTCCTTGAGACCTATGTGAGCTGCCGGACACAATAACAGTTGGCTTGCTTTGGCATTAAGCAACTGGGAGGTTAACTGAAGACAGCAGAGGCATGTCTTTCTTTCAGATAGGTAGAAGATTGACAGAAGAGCTGGGTTGTAAATACTATGCGTATCAGCTTTGTGAACAAGCTGTAAAGCTTAATGTATTCATTTTTGTGTTGTTTCTTTCCAATGAATGACTAGGGCGTGTTTCACTCTGGTCCATGTTACTGTTCTTAAATGGAATCGTGAACAAAGTTGCCTGCAATAGTATTTGGATATATGCTGATAAATATTAATCTCCTATTGACTTTTTATGGTAAGAAGAAACATTTACCATGAGTTAGCATTCAACCCTACACATCAATTAAACTGCACTGCAGCAATAATGGTCACCACGTGTTGTCAAGTTGTACAAACATGTAAAGTGAACAACAACCGCAATACATGAAACCCCTGTTTTTGCAGAAAAAAACTGTTTACAAAAATAGTACACAACCAACCTATGAGTTTAAAAAAGTATACGTTTAAAAAGGAGACTCCGTAATAAAAATAAGGTATTAAATCATATGGCAGTCATAATGCAAGACACTGGATTCAGCCTTGGCAGTACAGCTTCAAGAATAGGTTCAGCGTAACTAAATATTTCCAATTGCAACAGCACGAACAATAAATATGTTCCTTCTCTAAATTTACTGTGTGCCACCGTTTGTTTTGTCCTCACACAGCCATAACACTGAGTCACTACCAGCAGGACATTTAGACTCCGGTAAAAATTGGCTATTTGGCATAGGCATCCACACCAGAGCTGCGTGGCACTTGACACATTGGTCAACCCGAAGGATTTAACAAATAAAATGTCTACGTTGCACATTTCCAAATCAATTTATTGAGTTTTCTCCTTGATCTCCGTCTCTCTCTCGTCCGTTTCATATTTGTTTCGCTGTAGCTGTGTGACACTGTCATATGATGGGGGGGATGCTATGGACGGGGCCATCTCAGTTCTGTCTGATGTAGAGATCCTGTTAGATGTGTTTATGACCAGAACGTCTTTATCAAGGAGCGTCTCTCCACTCTGCTTCCTGTGCCTACTAGAGCCCTGTTTAAATAAACGCCTGAACATATACCGTCTAAAAGCTCTCTGTATGACCAGGGCAGAAATGTCCTCTTGTTTGCGACGCAGTGTGGTGGTTATTGGTTCATAAGATACCTTAGAAGGGTTGGATGCCATGAATCGCTCCTCCATTTGACCCCTGAGGAGATCGAGGCCCTCGCCCTCGCCCAGGACGCGCTTGGTGAAGGCGAACAGGATGTCCAGGCAGTGGATGCGCTCTCCACTCACCATGGGTAAATCCATGGAGATCAGCTGGATGTAGTTTGGCTTAGAAATGCGCAGCGGGGGGTCCAGGGCGTTCGCGAAGTCCGACAGCTTCTCGGACGCCATGAACTGGGTGGCCCGTGGATCAAACTTCTCCCAGACCTCGTAGAACATCTCAAAATCGTCCTCGCTCAGAGGCTCAGCGCTCTCCTCGGTGGCCACGCTGAAGTTCTCCAGGATGACAGCGATGTACATGTTGACCACGATGAGAAAACAGATAATGATGTAACTCACAAAGAAGATAATAGCAAGTGTGGGGGTTCCACAGTCTCCCGTGCTAGTGCTGCCTGGGTGCTCCTTGTCGATTTTGCAGTCGGAGTTGTTGCCGTTGTTGAGGAGGGGTGCCAGAAGGAGGTCCCAGCCCCCTGACGTGGTGATCTGAAACAGGCAGATCATGCTGTTGCCAAACGTCTCAAAGTTGAACATGTCATCAATCCCGGACTCCTTTTTTACATAGGCAAATTGTGACATGGCGAAGATTGCAAAGATGAACATCACAAGGAAGAGCAGAAGACCAATGTTGAACAGGGCAGGAAGTGACATCATCAGCGCAAACAAGAGCGTACGAATTCCCTTGGCACTCTTGATCAGGCGAAGGATGCGCCCTATTCGGGCCAGTCGAATTACTCGGAATAAGGTTGGTGAAACAAAGTATTCCTGTATTAGCTTTGAGAGAGCCATACCTGAAATGACATAAAATAATTATACAAAGCAATATTCAATGCAAACTCTCACATATTGTAACATACGTCAATTGCCGTCAATCTTACCTATTATCGATAAGATAACCACGATAAAGTCAAACACATTCCAACCAACTGTAAAGTAGTATTGGCGGAGTGAGATCATCTTTAGAATACATTCCCCGGTGAATATGACAACAAACACCAGGTTGATGTGGTACAGAATTGTCTGCGTGTTTTTTTTCTGATTCTCTGTCTCCACCATCATAGTGACCATATTAAGGCATATTAGAATCATGATGACAATGTCGAAGGCTTGCGATGTGACACAATCAAAGACAAATCCTTGCAACTTGTTCTGGAGGAGACATAAACATGAAACATTTTCAGACACCAGGAAGTAGGACGAGAGTTCACAAGGACCACTAGAGAAAAACGAACGTGATCTCACATGTTGTATGTACGCACCTTACTGCCAAAGTAAATTCCTTGTCGGTACACACATTCATGGCGATTAAACACTTTTCTGGTTCTGACATCAGGTTAAATAAACATTAGATGTGATGTTATGAAATGTAAAAAAAAATTGTATTTGAAACACTACATTAAAAGAGCCTTACGGAATACAGAATCTTAAACTTGCTCTCCAGTGCATCTAATAGTTAGCATGGACTGTCGTTTGTAGTGTTGTAACCCCCCACGCCCAACCACCCTGAAATACTTAATACTATCCCAGTATTGTTTGATATGAATAGAAGAGTCAGGTCAATTATACACAGTGCCTCTTTAAGGGGAGTGAAACGATTAAAGAGTGGTTTCACTTTACCAATGGCCTTGGTATAGGCCTTTGGGGTTTCTTTGAGCCAAGCTTCTTCATGGCATTGTAGTATTTTTTTTGTTCTTCTGTCATGAAGATATCTTGACCTCCAAAGTGAAGAGACAACACAAGTCTAGTTAAATTCCTACAGTTCATTTCTATCTATCCATTATTGGGTGAACAAGCTACAATAAACAAAGGCGCCATTTAAACATTTCTCGTTGCAAAATCACAACATTAATACTCATCTTTCTCTTTTGCTGGTTGAAGTTGTCTATAATGACACCGATGAAGAGGTTGAGTGTGAAGAAGGATCCAAATACGATGAATACCACAAAGTACAGATACATGTACAGATTGTTTTCATAGTCAGGTTGCTCATTCAACTGTAACATACGAGCACAGATATCAGAACCACAACGACAACATCACCATATACAGTATGTGAATTATTCAGCCGTAATGAAGATAGAACTGAAAATGAATACCGAGCGAGAGTCTACAGCTGCGTACATGATATCCATCCAACCTTTGAACGTAGCCTAGAGGAGGGAAGGTGAACGTCGCAATCTCATGGTTAAGATAGTAGCTTAGAAGGACAATGCCCCAAACCCGACGTGCCCGCTAATGCAGAATTTACAATGTAAAGCGTTTGGATGTAAATCAGAAATTTCCGGCGAGAGACCAACTCACCACCTGCAACAATGCCAGATAGCCCGCTCCCACGTTATCAAAGTTGATCTTGAAATTCATCCACTGGCCATCCGTCAAATTCAAACATTGTGTCTTGTTAGCCACCTCACTGATATCGAAGCGTTCTTTTGTGGTCCGGTTAAGACAGCGGTGGTATTTCCCCGCGAACAAGTTGACGCCCATGATGCTAAAAATTAGCCAGAAGATGAGACACACCAGGAGCACATTGAAGATGGACGGGATGGCGCCAAGCAGAGCATTGACCACCACCTGTAAGGACACACAAACAGACTCAATCTCAGATGTAGGACCGTAGACATGGACATTGCATTGAACAGGAATGATCATTTTCAATACCGTGTCAAAACATGTTGACTGATTGATGATGGGGAAAAAAGGAAAACACACGAGTGAAATTTTAAAACGCCGTGTGCACAACCAAAGCTCAACACAAGTATCACTAACACAACAGCCTGTTGACGACAACGACAACAGTCAGGGAAGAACAGAAGGAGATCAGAACAGGAACGTAAGCTATGTTGGAATGGATTACAACTGGGCTGCATGTGTGAGGAAAAAAAGAAACAGAAAAAACCTTGTAGAAGCAGGATGAAGTCAGATAAAATGTTTACTGTAAATGACAAATAAACACACAGAAATAAAGTGTTCACGTTAAAGGCAGCATCCAAAAACAGTACAGTATCAGAAAATAGTAGTCAAAGAGCCATTGAGGTAATAAAGAGTCAGTCACACAGACGGACGAATGACAGCCACGTGAAGAAGGTCCATTGTCACGGCACTAGTGCAATGAACTGATCAATAAGAGCTATATTAATTACACCAGTCAACACCCATTTCCCAAAATATCACATCGGAATCCAAACAGCCGTAACCAGTAAAATATGAATGAGTGTGGGATTATTGCAGCTGCCAAGACATTGTATGATAAATGTGTTAACATTATGTTAAAATAAATGTGTATATAAACGTGCACACAACCTGAGAGCTGAGCGAGACTGTGTGATATTGTCCTGAATACACAGGAAAACGGGGATCAGGAGAGGGAAGGTTTCTCTTAATATACATGCATAGATTTAGTGCTTTCTACATTCTCCGGCTGCTGGGTTGCAGTGGGCCTGAGTTTCTATTCAAGCTGTGATGAGGTCCAATCCGAGTTACAAGGTCCGTTCTCTGAGCTTCTGACTCTTACCCTCATGCCCTCGAAACGGGAGAGTGCTCTCAGAGGCCTGAGAGCTCGGAAGGTCCTTAGGGACTTGATGGTCCCCAGCTCAGAGTAGCCCATGCCATTGGCTACAAGGCTGACTAGAGAGACCTGTTAACACAATTACAACATACTTTTTTAAACCCAGGAAAAATTTTGCACACTTGCATTTACCAGTGGTTCTCAAACTTTTCCTAAAGGAATCCCAGAAATTTCAAAATTGCGTTGTAGATTAGCGCTAGCCAGAGCTGTGCTCGAGACCACCTAAAGCGAGACCGAGACGAGACCGAGACCGAAGGGGGCCGAGACCGAGACGAGACCAAGACCGAAGGGGGCCGAGACCGAGACGAGACCGAGACCGAAGGTGGCCGAGACCGAGACGAGACCGATACCAAAGGGGGCCGAGACCGAGACCAGTCATATCAACACTAAATAATATGACATGTTTTTGGTCCAATGACCAATGTAAAAAAACACTTGACCAACAGCATCAGATCATCTACTGTGTTGTCATCCTGAATTAAATGAATTTTATTAAAAGAGTATCTAGGCCTATTTATTGTCTTATGTAAACATAAAATACGAAAATAAAACCATGATTTTAAAATGCACAGGCTATGATATTAAAATTTCTAAAAATCGAATAAATGAAAATCCATCAAACTGTATGTCCTATGTTGATGTAGTAAATGCTAACACATTTTAGATCACAAGCGACTTGCAATCAAATGATTTGCGCATGATTGGCCGATAAACAAATCTATTTATAATTATTTATCCGTCCACAGGCACGCAGCTTCAGTTGTTTGTCTGCTTGAGCAGGACACGCAAACGAACCGGTTGCACTACGCACAGTGTTCATTATTGTTACGAGTGCACATGAGACAGCAGCAAACTAACCCGGTTGAACTGCGCACAGTGTTCATATAGATCAGACCAAAACCCTTCCAGTTTAATAAAGATCGGACCAAAACGGGTTCAGTTTCATATAGATCGGACCATAACCGTTCCAGTTTTATGCTCTTTCTGCCGTATGCCCCCCGGACTTATGTATGTCCCACGTCCTTCTGTGTGCATGAGTAATTTCATTTATCGCCCATTTGTAGTTAGCCTATTAATATTTATTGTTTATATTCGTTTAATTTCGATACAAAACAATATTTTGTTGAAGTCTCTTGTAGGCTATATGAATACACTGTGGTTCATTCGTTATTAATTATTGAGTGCAATAGGCGCATGACACATGAATGGGGCTGTATGTATTTGGCGGAATTCGTTCTGTTTATTTAGTGAAACATATTTCTTTATAAACGTACCTCTTTTTTTGTAGTTCAACCAAGCCAATCAGACTATTGTCTATATGTGTTCTCGTAGTATTTGTCTGTGTATCGCCCATTCAACCATATAGGCTCAGTGAAGTGTGATCGGTGTCTGGGTACCGCAATGGGTACCGCAATTAGGGTACCAACGCCCAGCGGCGTGGGATTTTGGCGACAGGAAGGCAGTTTAGGTATCAAAAACATGTAAATAGTAGTTTTATATATTGTTCGGTTTGTGATTTTGCAATTCTGAAAACGGGACAAGGTAAAATGCACGTATTTAGGAAAAGTCATGGAAGGACGTCGGCTGTAGCTTTTCAACATTATGTATGTATTTTAATTACTAACCGCTGTGTGTTTTCGGACAAATTATTTATTTGTGCTCAATGTACTGAATATAGGCAAAACGAATATATTGGCTGATTGTGCCGACATGATCGAGCATTTGTTTAAGATTGAAGTATTTACGTGAATGGGTGCACGCTCTAGCGACGCTGGGGGTGGGCTTTTCTTCAAAAGTAGATAGCCATTGGCGGGATAAGCCACATGAGAAAAAAACAGTCTGACTCTGGACGAAATACAGCCAATGGAAATACAGCCTCTACATGTCATACTTAAATATTTTTCTAGAAAAATTGTGGGCGATAATTTCTACGCTGGTCTCGGCTGGTCTCGGAAGAATTTACGAGTCCTTACTGTCCGAGACCGAGTCGAGACCGAGTCCAAATGTAACCGAGACCGAGACGAGACCGAGACCTTAAAAAGTGGTCTCGAGACCGGTCTCGAGACCGAGACCGGTCTCGAGTACTACAGCTCTGGCGCTAGCTAATCTGATTTATCATCTATTGGATTGATAAGAAATAGACATGTTTAGTGAAGGACTCTAGCTCTGGTCAATATGTTCAAAAATATCGAAACGTTAAGGGGCCCAGAAGACAGGAAGACAACTTAGAAACAATACATCCCTATATTTTTTATTATGAAACGTCATGGCAATGTCTCAAAGCAAGCTAGTTGTAAATATTGCGGGGCTATATACTTTATATTATGCGACAATTTAGTAAAAAAAATACCTACATCAACAATGAGGAAGTCTAACCAGCACCACGCATTGGTGAAGTATTTGGCAAATCCATAGGCCACCCACTTCAGCAGCATCTCCAAGATGAAGATGTAGGTAAAGATTTTGTCTGCATATTCCAACACTGTCTTAATAGTCTTCCTCTGTTCGATGTAGATGTCCTCAAATGCCTTTGGTGGAAAAATAAAAGGTTCTGATTATCACTTCTAATACACAACATGCCAGACTGCAGCCTGAACAGAGCAGTAATGAGTTAATACTGTGTCAGAGGAACATAGACACAATAGTCAATTACACCAGGGGTTCCTAGCCTAAAGGGAAACCCTGTTGAAGTAAATCGATAGGACATCCGTCTGTTGCTTTCAATTGGCCTAAAAACATTAGATTATAGAGAATATATGTACACAATAGAGGTGTTATAATTTCCTGTAAAATAAACGATATATCAGTGATATAGTTGATCATGAAAATATTTCGTAGTGGAATAAAATTGGTGCGAAAAGTGTGATTATTCCTGAATCACGCCCTACTGAGAACTTCAACTTTTGTGTAACCCTCGGGCCTGTAGAGCAGGTGCTACTGCATTTCTACCAGTGTTGTTTCTCAAATGATTTTAATCTTGTCTGAAATAATTTATTTCCCTCTCACCAGAGCTCCACTGCTGAGCAATATCATGAAGACGATGAAGCTCTCGAACCAGGTATGCTCCACTATCCTGAAGCATGTCATTCTCAGAGTCCACCACGTCTTCCACTTGCCATTCTCCACGTTCACCTGGCAGCACTGGAATCTACTGACACACCCTGGTACCAGGAAACATTTGTTTTTTAGCATGTAACATTTTACGATTACTTTTAGTGATTCCTATCTACGGTGGATATAAAAGTCTACACACCCCCACATTTATTTTTCTCAACAAAACAAATTGAAAGATAAATCATATCAGAACTTTGTCCACCTTTAATGTGACTATAACGTGAACCATTCAAATTAAATCTTTGAGGGGGGGAAATAAAAAAACAAAAACCTTTCTCTCAGTTTGTTTTTCAATTTAATTGTTCACTTTATAGGTCACGGAGGACAACGTTCTGACATGATATATCTTTGTCAATTTTTTTCACATCACAAAAACCTTGCATTTTAACAGGGGTGTGTAGACTTTTTATATCCACTGTAATTGATCAGTCAGATCGACACAATATTCACTGTTACTGAGTGGACGACTGTTTGGATGACTAATGGAATGCATATGTAATTCAAAATCACAAAGATATACATTTTCATACAAAAATGTGACTGTTTTTGAATCGATGTTGTTGGGCATGAAGTGCAGAACATTTTCTGAAGCCACTGGCTATATTTAAAATCAGCATCTCAAGGCTACCCCATTCAAGAAAGTCACAGAGTTAATAAACCAGCGGCTATAAGTTCAGTAGCTTATTTTGATGTGGCAACCACTGCTACTCGATTTCCCCATGCTATATCTCCCTTCCTTCATCTGTGTGCTTGCACTTTTCTTACATAAATGGCCATTGGGGCAATTTTATAAGAGTCAGGGAAACTGCAGTGGGTTGACATATTTTAATAAAAAAATATTGTTTGAAAAAATTAAATATTCATTATTATTTGCATGTGACTATAACCATCCTGTTGAGAAAGATCCTTGGATTAACGTTTACATTGTAATGATAAGCTACCATAGATGTCCTAGATGGCATATGTCGTTATAAGAGTAGCATACTGTACACATCCTAAATGAGTGCTCCACTAGTGCTCTATGAAAATGAGTGCTCTACTAGTGCTGTATAAAATATGTATCTCTACTAGTGCTCTATGAAAATGAGTGCTTGTCCGTCTTTTGTTTTTTGTTTTAGCTATTTAGTCAAAAAGGGTGCAATTTGTTTTATTTCGACAAGGTCCACTGTTATAAGAGAACAACACTGGCTTCTTCATGTATTACGTAGTCGTGCTCAGGTAAAAAAAACTGTTCACTATTTGAATAAATAACAGAACTACTAATGTACATGCTAAACAATTTTACTATAGAAATCCCCTCATTGCAAAAGAAATGTGCTTGGTGAATGTAAAATTATATTTTCATTTGATAAATGCCTGAAGTCAATAACAAAATAGTTACTGCTATCCCAAGACAATATGTTGCGTCTCTCACCATCGGTGAAACAGCCTTCGGGCCCCATGGACTCCTCAGGTTCCATGTCCACCTCTCCCTCTCCTAAGGGCCTGATGTCTACGGTACTGCCCTCAGAGGAGCTCAGCCCTTCATCCTCAGCTATCAGCTGCAAAACGGAGCCAAGCCAGAGCAACATTAGCACAGCACACCCGTGTCTGAAACTGGATTGGTCGCGTGTGCCCCGGAGCTGACATATTGAGACGTGTTACAATGTTGATGCTACTATAAGCTCCAAAGGTTTCTAGTTGTGTTCATCCATTCATGCAGAATCAATAAATACCTACAGACTTAAGAGATGTACGTATAGTTCAGAATCAAATTGTGGGCTAACGTAGGCTAACATATACTAAATACAACACACATTTGTATCTCGATAAAGGCTGTAGGTAGAAATGATTTCAGTTTGGTCATATGGCATGCTTTATTTACAAAGTGCATATTTCAACGAAGCCTCTGATCTAAATGATAGAACATTTATGCTCCTGTATTTTCTTGTCCAGAATTTTTGACAAGCCTCAGTCGTTTCCAAAAGAGGATAGCCTGCATTAGCTTATCGGCAAATACAGTTTAGCAGTGTTTTGGGCTTTAGCCAAGATTGGCATTAAGGAGTCTGCGTCCTCGGCTGCTGTCAGATTAGGACCATCTGATTGATGTATGGGTACATCACCCTCCCAATGACAGGCCATTAAAAACTCAGGACAAGATAACGTCATAATGTAATTGGATCCTACTTAATCGTACTGATCGATCCATGTCCAGATTCTAAACCGTTTCTCTCATATCTTTTTAGATCATTATAGATCACATAATGCCTGGATTGCCTGACAATAAAAAATACAGATCTTAGAAATTGTCTGTACTGTCGGTTACTATAACAAGAGGGAAGGTCTACTAGGAGATGTGTGCGGCTTTTCAAAGAATATCTGCTTCCCGCACCAACCTCAGAAAATCTTGAACATTTTCAAGCAGGATTCGGTAGGCTATTGTCTTTTACTGGGTGTGTATTTTAACAGGCTTACACTGAGAGCAGCCTTGCCTTAATGCCTTTCGGACACAGCACAGAAACACTGAGCTGTCATGGGACCCAGCTAATGCAGAATGGGGAATGATGTAAGCATGCTACAATGATATATGTGCACTGAATACTGCTACTAAACTACCGCAACCACACAAAGGGTCGCCTCGTATTCAGCCAGTTTTGTAAGCACTGGGATATCTTGACATTTTGTAAATACATTATCCATGCTTTTATTAGCACCTAAGGACGTTTCACATTTTTTGGACTTCAGCTTATTCCGCTACCCAGGAAATGTATTGTTAGTCCACACTTCACTAGTATTTGATACGTTCTGTATTCTTAATTTAATGCTACTTTAATCCAATAAGCAAAAATATTCATTTTGGAACCAATCTAATTGAAACACTGATTTCCTAGAAACAATTATTAAATCCCCTGCTTTCATCATTCCAATATGAAAAATCATATCAGTCTAATGATAATGCCATAATAAATGTTTGGTGCTTTACACCCGTCCTTCAATGAATTCTGATTTCTCCAAAATCCATTATTCTATAGCATGTTAGATGTCGCACATACAGCAAGTGTTCTTCGGGAGCTGACAACACAGCCCACCGACATAAACCATAGTAACCAAAGGAAATCATAACCATGGCTTTACGTTTTGATGAAAACGGTGTTGCTCATTCAGTAAACAAAAGATGTCAGTATTGCAAAGAAGCCTTCTATCAAAATGTGGCAGCATCAGCATGACTGCTGAATTAATACAAATAAAGGAAAGTATGAAAACAAGCAGAAAACAAAACAGATGAATGATCAATCCAATATTTTCGTGGTGTTAATGGGATTGGCAATCTCGATGGTAAGTGTTATGTACAATAAAGTGTTCTTACAAGTCTCCTCTCATTGAAAACCTTGAGAGCGTCTGTGAAACAGCTGCAATAACAAACGGGTTAAGTGTGGTAAGTTACTACATCACATGATACCTTGTCTGGAAGCAAACCATGTTAGTCGCATAAAAGAAACCAGGACCAAGTCACTTCACTTAGTAGGATGCACAACTCATCGAAGCAGAATTGCACCTAATTAAAAACAAGCAACATTCTTTCAATGAAAAATAGTAACATAACCAACAGCACAGTATAAAAACATTGGCGGACATCTTTTGACACAATGACACGGTTGTCTGACTGGAACGTTACCATAGATACACGTTTACAGTACTCTCCTATGTACTAGTATGTTCCTGCCTTAAAAGGCCATGACATACAGGGTCTACAGGGGATCCATAATGCCTCGTGCTGTGGGTCACATGCAACTTCATGACCACTGCAATGGGACACCCTTATTTTCTGAAGCAACAGATGTATCCACAGAGGACCACACAACATCCAACCTTCCAATTAGTCTTCATCCATCCGTCATGTTCCACATACATCACATACTTATCCACAAACACATTCGTTTTTTCTCTCAAAAATAACACAATTACATCAACAGCTCATTTTTCAAAGTTGTTGATTCTAACGTTAAAGAATCCTAGACTGTGTTTATTTCCACGGTGTTCGATAAGGGATCATGCTAGACAAAACCAAATGAACATGCTGACCTCTTTGCTTCCCGCAGCGCTCGATGTATCGCTGCTGAGGTCCTCTGTGATCACATTCTCAAAGTCCGACTCTCCCAGAGCAATGGGCACGGCGACAGTCAGGCTGGGGTTGTGGTGGAACGTCAGGTAGACATCGTTGTCGTTGACTATGTACTTCCCTGCCACGTTACTGCCCACCCCGCTGCTGGTGCCATTTCCATCTCGCACATATTCCGCTTCTTTAACAATCTCCACAGTGACGTGGTTTGAATTACAGTTGGTCACAATGTTTTTCTGGAGATCATCCAGAGGCTTGTCCTGGTTCAGGTTATTCCTCGTATTGCTCTTTAGGCAGATGCAGCAGCAGGAACGGCGCACAGAGGACTTCACCCTAGCGATGCCCTTGTGTATGCGGCCTAAAGCCAGGGTCAGGTTGTTCATCTCCCTGTCCTCCTCTGTGCCTGCCAGGTTATCAGCGCTGAAGGAGCTCAGCAGCAGGGCCAGGAACAGATTCAGGACCTGCCATACGAACAAATGCACATTGTTTAAACGCGCGTGCAACTGATCAGAACAGTTCACGACAGTAATAAAGTATAGAACTAAAGACCTACCACCAGGTTCCCGATCACCATGACCAACATGAAGACCGCCAGACACATGTTTTGGTCTGCCACCTCCATGCAGTCCCACATGGTCTCAATCCACTCTCCGCACAGCACCCGGAAAACGATGAGAAAAGAGTGGAAGAAGTCTTGCATGTGCCAACGAGGTAGCTTACAGTCCTGGGCAATTTTACACACACAATCTCTGTACTTCTTCCCAAACAGCTGCATGCCAACCACAGCAAAGATGAACACAATTATGGCCAGTACCAGGGTGAGGTTTCCCAGGGCCCCCACTGAGTTTCCGATGATCTTGATTAGCATGTTGAGGGTGGGCCATGACTTGGCCAGTTTGAACACCCTCAGCTGCAGATTAAAGCGAAAATGACACACATGAATTTTTAGTGACATCCAATATGTTGACAGTGAATAACTGAACACGCGGCGTACAGCAGCGGACGTGGTGCTGGATCGTCGAACGCTCTTACCAATCGAAATGACCTGAGGACAGACATTCCAGACACGTTGTTTATGCCGAGCTCCATCAAGCTCAAACTGACTATAATCGAATCAAATATATTCCAGCCTTCCTGAAAATAGTAGTATGGGTCCAAAGCAATAATCTTCAAACACATCTCGGCCGCGAAGATGCACGTAAAAACCTTAGTGAAACACACAAGAACAGCAACACCAATGATTAACAAGCCGTATGCATTGCGGGACTGTTTCAGATTGACATGATAAAAAGAAGAGACGCGTGACTGCGTACCAGGTTTCCTATTTCAAGTATTTTTTTGAATTCATTTGTCGCTGAATTGTGCTCCATTGCCATGAACACCGTATTCAGAACGATACATATGGTGATGGCCAAGTCCACAAATGGGTCCATCACGATCGTCTTCACCCTTTCCTTGATGCTCAGCCACGACCGACAACAGTCCCAGACGAGGAAGGTGTTGGCAAACCTGTACCAACACGGGGGAAACTTCTGTCTTGACTCCTCCAGTTCTGACATGAACGGAGAAAAAAGAACAGGAATATTTGTTCCGAATATGTGTTCTGAATATGTGTTCTGAGTATGTGTTCTGAGTATGTGTTCTGAGTATGTGTTCTGAATATGTGTTCTGAATATGTGTTCTGAGTATGTGTTTTGAGTATGTGTTCTGAATATGTGTTCTGAATATGTGTTCTGAATATGTGTTTTGAGTATGTGTTTTGAGTATGTGTTCTGAGTATGTGTTCTGAGTATGTGTTCTGAGTATGCGTTCTGAATATGTGTTCTGAATATGTGTTCTGAATATGTGTTTTGAGTATGTGTTCTGAATATGTGTTCTGAATATGTGTTCTGAGTATGTGTTCTGAATATGTGTTTTGAGTATGTGTTCTGAATATGTGTTCTGAATATGTGTTCTGAATATGTGTTCTGAATATGTGTTCTGTATGTGTTCTGAATATGTGTTCTGAATATGTGTTCTGAATATGTGTTCTGAATATGTGTTCTGAATATGTGTTCTGAGTATGTGTTCTGAATATGTGTTCTGAATATGTGTTCTGAATATGTGTTTTGAGTATGTGTTCTGAATATGTGTTCTGAATATGTGTTCTGAGTATGTGTTTTGAGTATGTGTTTGGAGTATGTGTTCTGAGTATGTGTTCTGAGTATGCGTTCTGAATATGTGTTCTGAATATGTGTTCTGAGTATGTGTTCTGAGTATGTGTTTTGAGTATGTGTTCTGAATATGTGTTCTGAATATGTGTTTTGAGTATGTGTTCTGAGTATGTGTTCTGAGTATGTGTTCTGAGTATGTGTTCTGAGTATGTCTGATAATGCTATTTGTTCCAGTGGTGTCTGGGGTACAGCGCTGTCGTACACACCTTCCATAGTGTTAGTTATATTACTAGCCACACTGAAGGCCCTCTGCCGTGCCAAAGGGGCCTCCAGGAAGTCCATTGTGGCCTGGTATGAACCACATCTGCTCCGTCTGTGTTCTGTTTCTGTAGCAGAGCCCTGCAGACACACATACATGGACAACATGTGGGGGGGGGGGTGTCAAAATGTATATCAAATATACCCGTTCAGTTTGCCAACCACTCTGTATGGAGGTTAAATATAAACCTACGTCAATAACCAACTAGCTGAAAATATTCAAATATTTTCACTGACATTTCAGAAATGCTAATTAACCCTTAACCTGTAGTATTTTACATTCTGCATAGTCGCCGTCTACTAGGGTGTCAGAAATGAACTGCCTTTACCAAACATTGACTACTTAAACTAATGATTACTCGGCATAAGAAGATATATTTCAAAACTCCAGATGCAATGACAGGTGGTTCTATTCAACATGGAAAGCTAGGCTTGTCTACTGACTCATATTTTACGTATTTTAACTAAATGTTTAATTTAGATCAAGACAAGTTAAGGGAAAGCAGCAAGAGGCAGAGCAGAGCTACAGGGTTTAGACACAGAAGTACTAAGTCTGTTTTAAAAACAGCATTAGGATTTATTTTAAAGCTGTTGACCTGAATTCCAGCAGCGTAACACAATTCATTGCTGAGCTGACATTTGGGACGAAGGATGATTTGTTAATTAATTAATTAGCTAGCGTCTTAGAGTCCTAAGTGGCTAGTATATCGTTTACTGTGTGCATATTCCAATATTTGAATGCAGTGGAATTCTGGGTCATGTTATCGATTTTTCTCTGGTCAATGAATATTTGAAAGTTTTGTTGAATTTTTGTTGAACTGTTCCTTTTCTACTGTTTATTTTTTTCATTCTGGTTGGTACGCACAATCTACGTTCCCAATGAATGCTGGACCTTTTTATTTTATAGACAGACAAATACAGAAGTTGATAGTTCTGGAGTCTTCACAAATTTCAAATTTGCTCTAGATTCACATACTATAGTCCTGTATCATTAATGTATCATATTTAACATTCTTTACTAGTACATAAGTATAAACAGCAGTAGTAAGCAACTTTAGGAACTGCAAATAGTTGTTTTAAAGACTGCAGTACAACGCTAGTTTAGAGACATCATAGCGCCTGCTTAACAACAGCAGTTTATAGCTGGTTTAAGCCATCTAGGCTAAACTACACTTGCTTACGTTTTCAGCAGTAGACGCCCTATCTACTATCACCTCTGGTAGAAGAAGTCCCTCAGGTGATGTGGGAAGTGAAGCCCTGCCCACTAGGGACACAACTCCACTGCAGTCAACAGAGCTGTTCATTTTCCCATTGGCCGGCAGCATGATGTGTGATGATAAGCTATTCTGGCTCACATTGCTGGAGCACCGGTCAATCTGCCTTGGCACAAACAGGGAGTCCCTGCGACTGTTGTTTTCCTCAAATGTGCTGTTCTCGTTGTCTGCAAAATCATTCTCAGAGTCCAAATCCCACGCGTGGCTTCGGAAGCTGAACAGGGTAGTCTGGCTGTTCCGCCTGGACGAGAACATGGGTCCGTGGATACTCAGGAAGGACTGGGAGAGAAAAACATTTCTCACTGCCTATCACTGGTGTAATCATGGGAAGTGGAGGAAATTAAAATGAAAGAGTGGGTACTGCAGATAATGATGATGATGCAGTGATGATGATAATCTGTAGGATGACCTTATCATCAACTAAAAGGAGCATGAACAGGAAGGATAATGATTGTTAAAATGCAATGAAAAATGCTGCTGCTTCTGTTGATGATGACAGACTGCTGATAATAGACTGCTGGCGATAGACTGCTGGTGATAGACTGCCGGCGATAGACTGCTGGTGATAGACTGCTGGTGATAGACAGCCGGCGATAGACTGCTGGTGATAGACTGCTGGTGATAGACAGCTGATGATAGACGGCTGGTGATAGACGGCTGATGATAGACTGCTGGTGATAGACTGCTAGTGATAGACGGCTGATGATAGACTGCTGGTGATAGACGGCTGATGATAGACTGCTGGTGATAGACTGCTGGTGATAGACTGCTGGTGATAGACGGCTGATGATAGACTGCTGGTGATAGACGGCTGATGATAGACTGCTGGTGATAGACAGCCGGCGATAGACTGCTGATGATAGACGGCTGGTGATAGACGGCTGATGATAGACTGCTGGTGATAGACTGCTGGTGATAGACTGCTGGTGATAGACGGCTGATGATAGACTGCTGGTGATAGACTGCTAGTGATAGACTGCTGGTGATAGACTGCTGGTGATAGACAGCTGATGATAGACTGCTAGTGATAGACGGCTGATGATAGACTGCTGGTGATAGACTGCTAGTGATAGACGGCTGATGATAGACTGCTGGTGATAGACGGCTGATGATAGACTGCTGGTGATAGACTGCTAGTGATAGACGGCTGATGATAGACTGCTGGTGATAGACAGCCGGCGATAGACTGCTGATGATAGACGGCTGGTGATAGACGGCTGATGATAGACTGCTGGTGATAGACTGCTGGTGATAGACTGCTAGTGATAGACGGCTGATGATAGACTGCTGGTGATAGACTGCTAGTGATAGACGGCTGGTGATAGACTGCTGGTGATAGACTGCTGGTGATAGACGGCTGGTGATAGACGGCTGGTGATAGACTGCTAGTGATAGACGGCTGATGATAGACTGCTGGTGATAGACTGCTAGTGATAGACGGCTGATGATAGACTGCTGGTGATAGACGGCTGATGATAGACTGCTGGTGATAGACTGCTAGTGATAGACGGCTGATGATAGACTGCTGGTGATAGACTGCTAGTGATAGACGGCTGATGATAGACGGCTGGTGATAGACTGCTGGTGATAGACTGCTGGTGATAGACTGCTGATGATAGACTGCTGATGATAGACTGCTGGCGATAGACTGCTGGTGATAGACTGCTGATGATAGACTGCTAGTGATAGACTGCTGGTGATAGACTGCTGGTGATAGACTGCTGGTGATAGACTGCTGGTGATAGACTGCTGATGATAGACTGCTAGTGATAGACTGCTAGTGATAGACTGCTGGTGATAGACTGCTGGTGATAGACTGCTGGTGATGAGCATGATGAGTGCTGAGCCACTGCTTCTGCTTTCTCTCCGAAGGAAAATGCTTAGATGAAAGATTATTGTGCTGCTGAAATTCAACATGATAGTGTAGCAAGGATATTGATGGCAATTATTTGGAATAATAAAAAACTGTGAAGATGAGGTTTGATCATGAGGATGAAGTCAAACACAAACAAATATGCAGCAAAGTTGATGGTATTAAAGGTAATGCTTACAGTCACCTACAACCAACGATCGATATACTAAGTGTCTTGAATGCACCAAAGTAAGGTGGCAAAATTCCCAAAACAATCCCAAAAATACCAATTTGAGAATTCCTGGCTTTATGAATGGTTTCCTCCAGATTCCGGGAATCTTCCAACCATAATATTTAAAAACTTGGCAATGTTTGGGAAAGTTAACAGAATTTCTCCACAACAGCAATTATTCAGCAACACATTGGACACACATAGTTTAAAAGCAAAAGGTACCGGTAGTGAAAGTAGACCTTGTTCAGTTTAGTACACCTCATGTCATTGTTCAACAGGTTGGATTCATACAAAAAAGAACCTTTATGTCTGAGTATTGTGATTTACCTCCCGCTCTCGCCTGTTATGCCTCTCTTTGCCACTCTTGGAGCTGAGGTTCGAAGCCTCCGGGGATGTCTCAGTAAGTTCTCCTCGTCCACTGAACTCCCCACTCTCAGCCGCTATAACAGCGGCTGCCTGTAATCCAATCAACACACAGAAGCCACAGTTGTCAGGGGTAACACTTAGCAGCAGCTGTCCGTTGCTAGTAGACACAATGGGGAAGTGGAGCAATTCTCTGTGTTACAAATCATCCATTTGGTGCTCTTCAGTCATTGGATGAAAGTTGCTGCTGGATAGTTAACAATGCAAGGAAAGTTTTTTCAGAAGTGATCAAACTTCCAGATGTGATCAAAGCACCTTTAAGTGGTGGAAACGTTCTAAAGTATTTATTGTTCACAACCATTGCATATCAAGAATAAGTAATGGACCTGATTATGTACAGGTCCCTTCAGAATATTTGGCACACGTGTTAATGATAAGCAAAATAGATAAATCAGACAGTGAAAATATGAGGAAATATCTAGCCTTTAATTTAGGTAAAATAATTCTGCAGGAAACTGTACATGGCAATTATATGCTTAGAAAAAGTTTTACAGTAAATTGGAAAAAAGCAATATACTTAATTATCCCAAATATCAATTACTCTGTTGAGAGCTGTTTGGGGAAAAAAAGTGTCAAGGCTGACAGGTTGTGTCGTAATAGTGAGGTGTACATGATTGTACCTGTGCTTCTTCCTGCTGTCTCTTCAGCTGCTCCACCATGGCCTGGAACTCCTCTTCCTTTTGCAGAGCCTCCTCAATGATCGATTGGTTCTGCTCGTCGTAGGCCATGGCCACCACAGCCAGGATAAGGTTGACAAGGTAGAAGGAGCCGAGGAAAATGACCAACACAAAGAAGATCATGTATGGCTTTCCAGAAGCCCTCAGGATCTGGACGAGAGAGACAGTGCGGACAACAACTCTTACAACCCGTCGCCACATGAAATGCTAATATAACATATTTAAGCAGTTTTCCAAGTAAACTTTGTTTTATCCACTAGGTGCATTCCTACTTATGAGACAATTTAAGAGCTAGTGCTGTAGAAGTGCGTGATGCCGCGAAATGTAATCTAGGAACACAAAATAAACAGTGAATATTATCTAATCAGACAAGAATACTCCATCCAAGGGACAATGACCCAATCAAATGACCATCCATTGTCTTTGCCTAAGTGATGACCGGAAACATACCGTGTTTGCCCTCCATTACGAGGTTTGTTCAAACATGATCCTTCTTTTTGGATTTTGGAATGGGATAATGTTCTCATTCTCCACGCACACACAGCAAACAATACATCTCTTTGTGTTTTCAAGACAACAGGGGAGAGCATAAAGGAGAACACGCGGAACTCCCAGTGTGAGCAAACACACAAGTCAGTCAGCGCCCACCCATGAGCTTCACTGCATATGCTGACCACTCCCAGAGCACAGAAGCAGATACACATGGCTCCATTCAATGACAAGACAATGAGCCCCTCCGGCACGTAACAATAAGTGTCACCAGCCTTACATGTCATGATGCAGACAGAACATAGTTTGATAAGGGCAGCTCCATAGAGGAAGAATCCGCCTGGTTCCACCAGGCAACAATTGAGAGTTTTAACTATTTTGAAGTGGTCAACTTAGTGTTACATCATTTCATTTCGGGCAAGACCGGGGCTCAGACAATAACCTGTGCTTCTGAGCATACGAAGCGCCAGATGGTCTCAAATTCCCAACCATGGTGTGAAATATGTTCCAGCATAGAAGGTGGCTTTCCAAAACCATTCACTTTGTTCATGAAAAAAGTCTTGACAGGTAGTAGTGGAGAACTAAATTGACTACTTCAAAACGTATATACTGTAGCCCTCGATGGAGCCGCCCAAGTCGTCACAAAAACAGATGTTATTTTGCTCGGAGACAAGCTCTCTAGAACACCTCCATGAAACAGACCTGCTGGTAGAGGTACTCCCAGTAGTCCTGAGTCATCAGTCTGAACAGAGACAGAAAGGCCCAGCCGAACGTGTCAAAGCTGGTGTAGCCGTAGTCTGGGTTCTGGCCCGCTTTGAGGCACAGGTATCCCTCCGGGCACTGCCTACAACACACAATGAGCCTGAGAACCTCAGAACCACACATGGTCACGGCCACAGAAATGTTTGATTGATTCTCACACAGACACATCGCACGACCGCAGAACAAAAACAAACAAACAAGCAAACAAACACAGAGCAACACTGTTCCCTGACGATCAGACACACACATAACATTAGGGTTTGATCTTACCCAGCTACAGTCCCATTCCCGCAAAGCAGAGCGTCCTTTTTACCCGGGAGGAAGTAATAATTTCCTATAGGAAATATAGACCAAGTCAATCTTTTGCCAGCTACAGAAAAGTAAATACATTATTTTATAACAACTAGAGATATGAGATATTTCTATCACAAAAAAACTGTTTCTCCTGTGAAAAAAGCAGACTCAATTATCTTCCCTTTAACCCTAGGCTTGCTCATTGGTATGGCCTTCCTGGTGCCCTTCAACCCTCTTGAGTGGTGGCCTCTGTGTAACCCAGCTAAACACAGCACCAGAATAGCACGCCAACAGGCATTTCAATGATTAACTGTTGGTAACTGCACTAAAACTTCCCTCCCACCAGGAAAGCTCTTACAAAATGCCTTCAGCCATTCCTGCTGTTACACAGTACACCCTTCAACCCGCTACTTTAAATCTTTGCGGTAATCTGTGACTTTTACACTTTAGTACGAGACTAGTATGGTCTTTCTTAACCGCTTAATGAGTGTCTGATTCTTAAGAAACACACTTACCGGGATCCTCTGTGTAATTAGCGTCGTTACTCCACGTATAATTTAAGGTGTTGGTTGAGTTTTCAGGGATCTTTACACATTTGTGTCGTAAATGGCCCATAAACAGCTGCAGCCCTATCAGGGCAAAGACACTTAGGCAGAACACAGTGAGGATCATCACGTCTGCCAGTTTTTTTACTGACTGGATCAGAGCTCCTACAATGGTCTTCAAGCCTGCAAGACACCACAGAACCCTCACAGTTATTTGCATAGGAGTCAGTCATACAGTGTATTCAAAGAAGAAGCCATAGTTTGCATACAGCGCAAACATCACAGCATGAAACGGTTTAATGGAAAACAAATGTGTGAAAGCATGCCAAAAGGAAGAAGCTCATATAATTCTCCAAGGATGTTATGCTGCCATTGCATTAAAAGATACCACTCTCTCAATGAATGGCCTTTCACCACTCCTTGATTTTTCATTGGAATTATATGAGCCATGATAAGCACATCCTATTTTCTACAATCCAAATCCTAATTATATGTTTATAACAAACGCCCATTGATCACACTGTAGCTAAGTCAGTTGTGTCTCCGTGAATGCAAATGAAGAAATCATCCACGATAGTCCTATTTATAGTTGTTATAATGGCAAGGCAGTTCAGGCCACACGTTTTGCGATAAAGATTATAAGGTGTGTTATAAACACTTTTAAAACCTAGGAACAAATCAAACGTCTGTAGAGAAGAATAAAAGCATGCGTGTCTGGAACGATGGACATGCATCAGAATCAGTTGAATAGACAACCAGACACACATCAGACAGGGACAAGCACTCATCCCCCAAACACACAGGGAGGACATGGTAAAGCACTCATCCTCCAAACACACAGGGAGGACATGGTAAAGCACTCATCCCCCAAACACACAGGGAGGACATGGTAAAGCACTCATCCTCCAAACACACAGGGAGGACATGGTAAACCACTCATCCCCCAAACACACAGGGAGGACATGGTAAAACACACAGGGAGATCAAGGTAAAGCACTCATCCCCTAAACATACAGGGAGGACATGGTAAAGCACTCATCCCCTAAACATACAGGGAGGACATGGTAGAGCACTCATCCCCCAAACACACAGGGAGGACGCGGTAAAGCACTCATCCCCCAAATAAACAGGGAGGACATGGTAAAGCACTCATCCCCCAAACACACAGGGAGGACATGGTAAAGCACTCATCCCCCAAACACACAGGGAGGACGCGGTAAAGCACTCATCCCCCAAATAAACAGGGAGGACAATGTAAAGCACCTACCTCTAAACATACAGGGAGGACGTGGTAAAGCACTCATCCCCCAAACATACAGGGAGGACATGGTAAAGCACTCATCCCCCAAATAAACAGGGAGGACAAGGTAAAGCACTCATCCCCTAAACATACAGGGAGGACATGGTAAAGCACTCATCCCCCAAACACACAGGGAGGACGCGGTAAAGCACTCATCCCCTAAACATACAGGGAGGACATGGTAAAGCACTCATCCCCCAAACACACAGGGAGGACAATGTAAAGCACTCATCCCCTAAACACACAGGGAGGACAATGTAAAGCACTAATCCCCTAAACATACAGGGAGGACAATGTAAAGCACTCATCCCCTAAACACACAGGGAGGACAATGTAAAGCACTCATCCCCTAAACATACAGGGAGGACATGGCACATGACATTGACAGGGAAATATACATGCATGCACGATGTAATGTAGACCAAGTGTTATGCAAACAAAATAGAATAAATAGATAAGCAGAGGCTGGTCTGGTGAAACGAACACAGTGATAAATAAAATACTATGTCTAAAAGCAAGGAATCCTTCCAATTTCAGTGAAATGCATCAGATTCTTGCTTTTACTGGCCATATCGAAGAATGAAAGGCAAACCACACCAGACCTCAAGAAAAGCATAATGGCAAAGTGACATTTAACCTGCGATGTAGTCGGCAGTACATAACCACCTGTCGGTGCTTAAGTCTTAACCTGGCTCTCACCTGGGATGACCGATATAGTTTTCAGAGTTCAGAGAACCCTAAACGTTCTCAGTGCTGAGACAATGCCCAGGTCGACAAACTCTGTGCCATATCTGTAATTAAGTGGGGAAGTCACACACAGCTGCAAAGACAGGACAACAAGGAGCAGTCGGAGGAAAGGTCACAGGGTCACAGGGTCACAGGGTCGGGGCTAGTTGACAGCTGGCTGCAGGCACTCCTTACCTGGGATCACTGAAATTGTTTTTAAAGTCCTCAGTACTCTGAAAGTGCGAAGGACTGAAACATTTCCTAGGTCGTTAAACATTGTTACATACCTGCAGAAAATTGGACAATTAGTTCGGAAGAAAACACATCGAAGTAACCGTTAAACCCTTAAAACCGTTAAAGCATTATTTGGTGGGAGAGAAAACCGAGGAACAGTGCTAGGACTCTATTAACACTGATGAAATATAAAGGCAACCTTATATAATACTGAGGAAATACACCTTTAAACCATTTTTTGGCAAGAAAAACTTAAGTACAATTTACTTGTGTGAGATAACCATTATTAGATCAATCATCAGATCTTGTTAAAATATGTTCATCACGGGCAGTAAAATAAGTTCATATAATTACAAAATCATTCCAAACTAATTTGGATGATCCGTCTTTACATATGTAGATCACAAGGTTAGTCTGGATTTGTCTTAACCATACAGGTGTGTGGCAACATGTAATAGAACAAGATTGGCTCTAACGCACTCAGAAGACAGATTGTTCACACGCAGTAGTCTGGATCAGGTTACAAAGCCATTTAAAAATAAATATTGATTGACAAAAAACCAAGACATGCATCAATTAATCTACAAGTGATTATTGTCCATGTGCATGTCAATATAGAGGATCAGGAAAGTAGAAGAACATGACTTCTGGAACGATGTGCTGTGGACGAGGGTCATAGTTGGAGTGATTTGGCTGCCATTGTGCTTTTTGGGCTGTCTTGCTTATTTGGGGCCAGCTTGCAATCATAAGGTCAACAGTGAACTTCACATTGTACCCCAGAATACGTGAGAAGAACGTATATCAACTTGTCAAAAACCTGAAGCTAAAATAATAAAAATCTCTAGAGTGAATTTAAAACTAATACATTTCAAATCGTACAAAAGGTTACAAGCAGAGGATTATTGAATTGCCAGTCAAACCTGAGATTGTAAGCCTATCAAAAGACTTACATGAAGATCATACATGAAGATCATACATGAAGATCATACATGGAGTAATACATGAAGTCATACATGAAGATCCTACATGAAGATCATACATGAAGATCATACATGAAGTCATACATGAGGATCATACATGAAGATCATACATGAAGATCATACATGGAGTAATACATGAAGTCATACATGAAGATCCTACATGAAGATCATACATGAAGATCATACATGAAGTCATACATGAGGATCATACATGAAGATCATACATGAACATCATACATTGAGTTATACATGAAGTCATACATGAAGATCATACATGAAGTCATACATGGAGTCATACATTAAGTCATACATGAGGATCATACATAAAGATAAAACATGTAGATCATACATGGAGTCATACATTAAGTCATACATGAGGATCATACATGAAGATCATACATGGAGTCATACTTGAAGTCATACATTAAGTCATACATGAAGATCATACATGAAAGAAAGTCATACATGACTTAAAAATAGTAAGGGTTAGGGTTACAATATATGCATAAATTGTTACATTATTACTTATTTCTCTGCACAAGGACATTGCATTTGGGTTTAATACATGACTGCATTCTGTATTTCGATGGATAGGAGTCATTTGTTTGAGTTGGTTTACATTTATCTATCAATACTATTGAAGTGAAGATCAAATGTCCAAACGTGTGAATTAATGTCAGAGCTCCATCCGAGGCCATTCTACCGCCACCTGCTGGCAGGCTTCGGCAGTCACTTTCTCCGATCTTCTATCTCCACTGTCCACTTCATGTCACATAATTGTTTCGTTTTCACAGCATTGTATTCTGAGATCAATAAAAGTTATCTCAAATATCAGATTAAACTGAGGCCTCCATTTTTAACATGGCCGCATTCAATTGTAATTAAAATATGAGCTACAATTCCAGAAGCCTTGTTGGCCCTGAACAAAATCTATGTGCATGTGTTTTGACTAATCTGTCATCTGTAATGCATAAACAACTGGTAGTGACGGTGTTTGTGGAAATAAATGAATTACTGGTTCTCTAAAGTGGGTTTGTTGTAAGAACATTAGAGTGAACAAATGCCAATTTACAGGTTTGTAATAATAACATAATAATACATAATAATAACTCAAACAAATTCTGATAATTAAAGAAAGGCCAGAGAATACTTACGCCATGACAATAACAGAAAAATCCAGCCAGTTCCATGGGTCTCGTAAAAAGGTGAACTTCCCTAAACAGAAGCCTCTTGCCAAGATTTTTATGAGAGATTCAAATGTGTAAATTCCAGTGAATGTGTACCTGTCACAAACAAAAGTGACTGGTTAGTCTACATATACATACATGTGTGTGTGTGTAGTGTTTGGTACATGCAGGTGTTGGGAAAAGTTGACCACTTACTCGACATACTTTGTCCAGTCCTGGGGAGCACTTTGGGTCATAAATGCACAGTTGGTTAGAATGGTAAACATTATTACCTTGTTGAACAATGTGGAGGCAGTTGTCAAGGAAACTGAACTGTCCAGATTGGTTGATGTAATACTGTTTACACATACAATACTCAGGCAGGCATTGTCAGGTGACCTCATGCTGTTTGTTCAGTACACCACTCATTAGGACAGTAATGATCTCTAAACAGGATGCACACACAGGATATAGGACATGACCTCATACAATACATGCACTTAATATTATTTTTCTTTGAAGGATATGAGTGTACCAAAACCTTAATTGATATTCGTCTAATAGGATTGAAAGGGCTTAAAACATACAAGGCAGGAGAAGCGTTGAAGCGGAATATGGCCTTCCCTCGGTTCAATACTATAAAGGTCTGAGAAAGAGAGAGAAAGAGTGAGAGAGATAAAGTAAGTGGGAGAGATAATGTAAGTGAGAGATATAGAAGCAGTTGAAACGGATGCTTCACATAGCACAGCAGTATCTCTTCATCTCTGATGCTCCACCTTGCCGGTGTACTAACAGCCAGTAGGAGTGTGCTAACTGCCAGTAGGAGTGTACTAACCCACAGTAGGAGTGTACTAACTCCCAGTAGGAGTGTACTAACTGCCAGTAGGAGTGTACTAACTCCCAGTAGGAGTGTACTAACTGCCAGTAGGAGTGTACTAACCCCAGTAGGAGTGTACTAACCCCAGTAGGAGTGTACTAACTGCCAGTAGGAGTGTACTAACTGCCAGTAGGAGTGTACTAACTGCCAGTAGGAGTGTACTAACCATCAGTAGGAGTGTACTAACCGCCAGTAGGAGTGTACTAACTGTCAGTAGGAGTGTACTAACAGCCAGTAGGAGTGTACTAACCATCAGTAGGAGTGTACTAACTCCCAGTAGGAGTGTACTAACTGCCAGTAGGAGTGTATTAACTGTCAGTAGGAGTGACCTAACAGCCAGTAGGAGTGACCTAACAGCCAGTAGGAATGTACTAACTGCCAGTAGGAGTGTACTAACCACCAGTAGGAGTGTACTAACAGCCTGTAGGAGTGTACTAACTGCCAGTAAGAGTGTACTAACTGCCAGTCGGAGTGTACTAAGTGCCAGTAGGAGTGTACTAACCATCAGTAGGAGTGTACTAACTGCCAGTAGGAGTGTACTAACTGCCAGTAGGAGTTAGGGCAGCATACACCCCGTACTACCGCATTTAGTAGTATTCACACTTCCTGAATCACAGAAAGCTGTCACACCACAACCCTGGGGCACATGGCTGGATTGACAGTAATATGAATCCCCATCCTTTGCTTAAAATATCATGCAGATCCAGAAATAAAGGCTGATGAGCCCAGCACCGTGAGCTACAGTATGTATTCTACTGTGCTCCTGACAACTGTTATACGTAAATACATGCCTATGATTTCTGAGCCGTTTCAACTCAACTATACAGCTCTGCTTGGCTTCGCTTCAGATATAACTCACTCTCTGGTTGCTGTAGAAGGAGTCCAGGTCCTCCAATGGAGTAGACACCAAGCCCTTAGGAATGTCCCCGTATATGAGCGGCAGTGATTTGCCTGCCTCCAGGTCACCGCTGGGTTTAGGCCTGTCATCATCATCATTGTCGGACCTTGCCTTTGACTTCTGGACTTTCTCCTCAGCAATCCGCTTCTCGATGGCATCGAGGGACTCGCGACAAAACGTCCGGAAGCTGTCTGGTCCTGGCAGTACAAGCAGGTGTGCCATCTTTTCATCCTGCACCTTCAGGGTTAACGGCTAGCCTCCTGCATGAGAACGGGCTGGAGAAAGCAGAGGGACAGAATCCAGTGAGGGGCTATATACTTTTGTCCTTATAGTCTGTGTGGTCATCTGATGTCACACAGAGTAGTACCAGTCAGAAGGAAATTAAACAAGACTTTACACACCACTTGTGTTTGGGAGCGTAATTATGAATATACAAATCTTCACACCAATTAAGTAACTTAAAAAAAAGACGACAGGGGAAAGATGGCTGTGGTCAGATACTGCATAGAAATAGTAGCAAATCACAATTTGAGTCATTTAGCACGCGCGTTTCTCCAGAGTAATTCAAAGTAACAATAACAGATTTTTCAACATGTTACCAGTGAATTTTTTTTTTTTTTTAAACAATTTGCTGTCACAATGATGTAAGAGACAATAGAGACATGGCTTTTGGCCTGTAATCCCAGCAACAACCTGGGGATAATTAAATCAGATTCACCATATTATACAGGGGATTAATTGGATGGATTTAATGTCAGTCAGGCATTCTGGTTAGACCCATTACTCCCTGTGACCAAACCCATCTTACTGGCATCAGAAGGCAATATCTGGTTCAGTTTCCACCCGGAAACGGCTTATAGTTAGACAACAGGAACAGAGGGAGAGGCAGATCTAGCAGAAAGGTTCATCGAGTAGCAATATGATACACATGGGATAATGCCATGGCACTATAGAGCATCACTTTACTACTACTGCGGCTTCTGTATCCGTCACATTGTGGAAGGCCACAGCTTGATCTACTGCTTGAACACTTGACAAGAAATCAATCGCTAACATTGTGGTCAGTGCAGAGCTGAATTGATCATAAAAACCAGCATTATTTCAACATAGCAAAAGCCTGCTGATGAATGTTATGAAATAGTAGTGCTATCCTTTGTCAGATGTGTCCGGGCTCTCCAACATGTCTACATTCCTGTTGTGTTTCGCTATAAATAACAGAAATGACAATCCTCCTTGCGGAGGCTAAACACACGAAGTTAGAATAAAACCTACCAGTACAGATGCTGTGTTCACTCTGCATGCGTTATTACTCAAATCAGTCTTAGTTTTTCTAAACCATTTTGCAACACAGACTGTCCAGACAGCAGCTATGTTGAAATGACACTGAAACAACAGAATTGTGTCCTGTAGGTAGCGGTACGTTTCCCTAAAAAGAATATCACAAAGATAAATACAATGGGGAAGGCAGATGTTTGTACAAATCATTCTGTCATTCATCTGTGAAATCACATCAGGTTTAACGACAATGATGGATGACCCAATCAATTTCCAAGGCCAATATGAATGCTGATTTATTGATCTGTCAATCAATTCACTGAAATCTAAATGCTAAAAGCTGAAACAATTTTGTGAGCCACAAAATAAGTATTTTGTGTTTGAACATTGCAATCTTTGATTGTACTATGCATAAAAAATAAACTAACACTCTTTTAAGCCCAGAGCTGACGTAACCTAGCTATATCTGCAGACGAATACATAAACTTTTTAAACATTGCTAAACATAAATCAATAGCCTCTTTGGCAAGAAGGCAATCCCTTCTTAGCAAGTTAGCATTCTGATGCCATTGATGTTGCTGACAAAAACAAATTATTAGTGAGACCACTTAACGAGCTATAACTCTACAATGTCTGAATTCAGTGAAAGCAAGTGTTATTGGAAACCAGTCAAATCAAAATACCTGCTGCTATCAATCACCTGTTTTCAGCAGCAACTGACAAAGGTTTCTAGCAACGAAAAATTATTGTAGCAGGCGTTACAACAGAGAGCCTGCTCAAAGAAAACTCAAAATAAGGTTGCTAGCAGCTACATATAAAATGTTGCTCTCTTGGGTGAAATATAGTTATCTTTGTATTTGTATTGTCATCTGGAACACTGTGTACAGCCTAGGTAAACGTCAACTTGCGGGAACTATACTAGTATAGACAGACTCCGCCATGCTAATGAGTTGGCTAACAGCCTGCTGTCTGACCTCTCGTGGTGAAGCTAGAGGAGTGAGGCTCCTGTCTATGTTTCTAGATAAAAGAAGAGCACCTCTCCAGCTACATGTAGGGCTGCAAGACAACACTTGCAAAATCATTAATACTGTATAGGTGCTCCTTATAACACATCGTAGCAAGTCATTTTAGCAAATGTAAAAAAAGATTTTAAGATTATTGATCACATAACCTAAAGACCATAAATATTCATATACTGCAAGGATTCATATACTCTAGATGTATCTATCAAAACAATTGCATTGCTACACATTTACAACTGAAAATGAATGAAAGCTGCTGTTGAGATGTTTAAAAAAAATCCTAACTTGCAGGCTGTTGACATGACTTCAATGAGCTCGCCAGAAATGTCTACTTTACTGTCTCCTATATCTATCAATTGACTTCAATGACACTGCATGTGTTTCTCCTTAATCGTTTACCATGCATATAAATATTGCCATGTTCAACAATTCAAAACTATGATGGGCTTTAACCTCAGTTTCTAAACTCGCAAACTCCATGTTAATTTGATTTAAACAGACGCTCGCCTGCCACACTGAGATGGTGAAAAGGTAAGCCACTCCCCTCCAACGGAAATGTGTCTCAATTTCAGCCTGGCTGTTTGTATGTTTTTCTGAGTTAGCAGGAGGGCAATTATTTTGTCTTGTCATCTGAAAAATGTATAATGAACTCAGACACAATGACAATTTAAAATACATTTTGATGCAATGTTTGGCTAGCAGGTTGAATGTATATTTGAAATCCGTCAGTATTCGGTCTAGACCTTTGCATATATTAGTGCAATAATTAGGCTGATTCCAAGCCAGGATTGCTTGAATTCTATGGCACAACAAAGCCTTGTTCTAGTGATTGTCACATAGACATCAAACTGGTATTATAATAGATATTTTACATTTTTTTTTTGACCTTTGAACATATAATCTGTAAAGTGTGCATAGCACAAAACACATATTGGTGTCATTATACTCACCCGATACCCTATATCAGACGTATTATGCATATACTCTCACATACTAATCGTCACATGAACAAGAACAGCTGATTAGTTGTGACAATGTCCTCAATATTCTGTGAAGTTACAGAGAACTGCACAAGTTCCCTGATGAAGTGTACTCTTGTGCAGGCCCGTATTAACAATAGGGCTAGGCGGGGCTAAAGCCCCGGGGCCCGAGCAAGGAGGGGGCCCGTGATTGGCTGTTGAGCGATTGACTATTACTAGCCATCTGATTGCCAAAGCCTTACCACGCCCCCCACAAATTAGCCCTGTTATTTAGTGGCGCTTTGCCGTATATTCCATGCATTATCATGCAATCATTATCATTAATATTATAGTGACCGTTTTTTAGTTACTGTGTGACAAGACAGGCGGCTTCACGAGTCACGCACATCCATGTTCTCACTCACGCAGTGAAAAATACATCGCAGGGCAAAGACTAACGTTACACTGAGAGTAACTACGGGCTATACAAGAGAGCAGAGGCAGGGGCTAGATGGTGCTGTAGCTCCCCCTATAATTGCCATAGCACCCGCCCAGCACCCCCAAGAAATGTCTGTAATTTTTTATATTTATATTTTAATGTCATCTTTGAATTGTCCTTTATTTGTCCTTTATTATTGTCATTAAGGCCCCGTTTTTTTATTTTTGTATAAAATAACATGAGGCATAAACAGGTGATCTGCTTTGGCTAATGGGCGCAGCGCCTGGTAAACTTTTGACCTTAACGTGACACTTCCTGTCACATCAGTTAGCTGTGACCGCAGTTTTTCTTGCCTGGGCCGTGTACAAAACTACCTGAGGAACAGTAGTGGAGACACTAGGACCAGTAATCTGGCACTTTTGGCTATAGACACGGAGAGAACGAGGACCCTTGACTGCAACAACATCATTGATCAGGGCTTGAATTTTGGTGCGGGAATGCAGGGATTGCGCATAATTTAAACCATTCCTGCAAGGTTAGTTTTTGTAGTGCGAGAAATTCCCGCACAAATATATTTGCTTCATCTCAGACCGAGGTAAAGTTGGTTGGATATACGATATTGGGTATTTAACAGATATTCGGAGCCCGAGATCAGGTCCGGTTTTCCCGCAAGCAGCCACACTACACCCGGGTGATCGGCCGACAGAAACCTCCGTGTGCTTATAGTTAGGGACCGTCAATAAAGTACAAGTCTCAACGTTATTAATTCAATAGCTGTTGAACCATTTGCCCTTGAAACTTCAAACCACTTTAAGATTGTTTTATAGAGGACACTCACATTTTGCACAGCGTTGTTTTTTTTTAAAGGAAATGGTGTAAGAGACGTTTAATAAACATTTAAAAATGTAAAAAATCTATCTTTTTGTGAAATCACTTGAAAACTTCAATTTACTTTCATATTGTCTACAAAGGTCTTTCACATGTTGCACAGAATTAGTTTTCAAAATTAAACATTTTAAGTTTAAAAAAAACATTTAAATACTGGAAATCTCATTAGGTTTTTTGTGCAGTTACCTTTTAACCTCAAACCACTTTCAGATAGTCTGCAGGGGCCACCCGCATGTGGCAGTGGCCCAACTGGAAATGCACAATTCATGCATACAAATCTGTAGACATTAATAAATGAAGATTATTTAATTAGATAGATGCATCAAAATGAATTCTCTCCCCCATAATATTTAGATCCTCCCATGTGACCCATGTAAGGGGGAAATTCCCCCCCAGTTTGAAAAAAGATATTCAGGCCCTGATTGATGCCTTCACACTCAATCACAGCAACAGACGTATTGTTTTGTTGTGAAGACGTCTATGGTTAGTCCTTGATTTCCCCCTATGTTGGCTATTACAAATGTAATTCATTTGGTGGTTGAAGCACAAATATTGGCTTTAGTTACATTTATGATGCTCCAATAATAGGAACACTGCTGATTCATCATTAGACTTGTGTTGGTAACTGGCTGTGTGATTTCGTGATCTGAGCATTTTAGGCCAAAGCGTGCAGCCTTCTGTTGCTGCTCCATTGTATTGGCTCGACTGTGACAGAATTGTGTGAAACATTATTTACAGAGGTTAACATTGGCAGGCGTATGTATGTTTTATCTATAGCCCTTGAGTTGAATACTTTAATATATATTATTATATGTGTCTTCCAAGGGTGGTCCAATGCGACCTACATAATGAAACACCCCAAAATTGAAGCACCTTCTCTTAAGTGTTGAGCATCCCCATAGCACATGCAACAGAAAATCTCTGGAGCCGCCACTGCAAGAGAGAGCTCAGAGCAGCTTACTGTTGATATGAAACAAAGTTTCAACTTTCAAATATTGTCATTTAAACAGTACCCTTTTTCAAGTTCAAGTCCATTGAGGTTAATCTACTGACTGCTTTGTTGTCGGACAAAATTGCGTATTCGGTGTTATATAGGTCAGGTCGCCTGCCAATCAAACCCCCGTGGGCAGCAGGGCATGGTGAATTGAAACGTCACGTTTTAATTTGATATACCAATCAAATACATGTATTCTATATTTAACTTGTGAACGACGATGGCTGTTTGCGCCTTATTAGAATATACCCCTGCAGTAACTCATAGCCCCGGGGCCCAGTGAGCTCTTAATGCGGCCCTGCCCTTGGGACCATCAGATGACCAAACCCCTTTAACGTACCTAATGGAGACTTACACAGAACACTTAGGACGTCTCCTGATTGGGGTACTACGCCCTTGGCCTTTGGGATGGGTTTGCACATATATAGCAGACTGTACCCAATTGCATTGACAAGCCATACTGAATATGGAAGCGTTGCTAAGGATAATAATTGCGAAATCACATAGTCATCAAATCCCTAATCTTCAATAGAGTGATTTACTAGACTCTCTAGGTTGACGGGTTCGCGTATAGATATGGCTACTTTACGTGTAACGCTCTCCATGGTTCTGAAACATGTAACGCTGTGAGCTATACGCGCATTTGTGTGGGTGTCTATCAGGGAATTAATATCCCCCCGCCACAGTGGCTCCAGGCTGTTTAAATGGCCACGATTATGCTTTATTGTTATATTATGTAGCAGATAATGCACAAGATTCATGATCAACAGGCCGTGGCTACGTATATAACAGTCGAAATACATGTTCGGAATCAACTATAGTGTCATGTTAGACTCATTTGACTAAATCCAGAAGTCGAGACAGTTAATGGAGAAGAAAGAAAGAAGTAAAAACACCGTAGTTACACAGCTAAATTGCAGGTCAACGAGTAGCCAATTAACTATGTTTAAAGCAAAAGTAAAATGTAACCTTTCCGGAAGCCCACTGGCAATAGAAATTACCTTTATATAGGACCAATAACCTGATAATTAGAAATGCAGCTCACTGATCATGCACCATTTAAATCATTATTATTATCTGTGTACATTTTATCCAAGAAGGTGCGGCGTGGAAAGTTAAAGGGTGAAAAGTGCGCCAGACACAACTAACCAGCCATATTAGACCCTTTACTTATTTCCATAGAACATGCTTCAACGCCTTTTTACTCTCATAGCATAATATTCCCACTTCCCATGCAGGCAGTCTGGAAGAACCAAACCCCCCACCTGTGATTAAGTACTCGACCCTAGGCTGCTATAGTGAAGCACTCTCAACAGTCGCTTGCATCACGCCTCAATCAATCCGAATAAAGATGGGCTACATGGTCAAGTGATCGGAGAAATATTATGTATTTAGGGCGTCGGCGACACCGCAAGTAATGACGGACTGTACATTGTAAACAGACCTTCAAACAGTCTAATTTATTAATTGCAATAGTTTTTAAATTTCTATTTGATGGGTTATGGCAGACTTATTCAGCAGATAAATTCATATGAGCCAGTGGAGTAAAAAAAATCTAACTCTTTTGTTGAACTTCATATTTATTCTGTTATAGCAGGGCAATATACTACACTAAGGGTTAAAGTGTAGGCCATCGTTCTGTATCAATGTCAGACCACTGTGTATATTAATCTAACAGGTTGTAATATCTCTAGTGGCTCTCAAACAATTTCAAGGTGACTCGGCTACAACACTGTTTTAACCTTGAGTATTTTCTATTGACAGGAAGATGGTGGTCCGATTATGATCATAGTGATCAATACTATTCGATTCATATTTCTGTTCTGACAAGGGAAGGCTAAACTAGACTATCTAGAGAGCAGTAACCTATAATTAAAAGTGACCCCTTTTTTCTCTTAGAGATCAAACATGCCTAAAGCACAATGCTGTCAGTGGTGACACGTCACGCTTGTCCAGTAATCGATGAATTGGAATAATAATGTTTGATCAACACACAAAGCTATAATAACTAGGATAAAGGATCTTATTTCTCCCAAGAAATAGTAATTCGCTGAAAAACCTACGAATAAAATACAGAACTGGTAAATGTGTAATCCCTAGTCAAAATGACACGATTACCAATATTATTCAGTTATTATGCTTTACCGTATACCCGATCATTTGAGTACGTATGTGAAGTCATATCAGAGTATAGTGTTTTGAATATTTCGATTTTGAGTGTACATCATGGAATAGTACGTGTTACTAATAGCTCATTACTGTACCAAAGCCCTCAAGGCTTCTTTCCCACTATATTCTCATCAGGTTTGACGAATCAATTTGGGAAACAAGAGACCGGCATTTTTGTGGGAAATTAAGTTACTTAAATAATACATTATTTTAGACATTTATTTAAATTACACATCTATGATTTCTTACCACTGGACCACCATATATGGCACCCACATCCCCATCCTCCTGACTCACCATTAGTTTCTCATGCAAGGCAGGTGAAGAATCCAAGAATAATCGCCAGGCGCGCCTTGTTGTTGCTTATCCCGAGTAAAAATACTTTTGACGGACGCATGTGGATAATACAGCTAAAAGTCAAAGGGTTTTTTCTCTATGCCATTTGTCTTTTTTGTATTTCACACGAATGGAAAAATACCATACGCGAGCGTGATTAAATTGTAGTCGTTTTGTTCCGAGCGATCTGTTGCGCTTCCGGTTGTTTCTGGGTACCAACCACAGCAGAGAAGGGAGTTGTATGCGTGACCAGGACAAATATCCGCTGTTGTGGTGGAGGTCCGGAAGAGGATTCATTTAGAGTCAACATGTTTGGTATCACTGAGACTGAGAATACATGTTGGCCAATCTGACATATGAACGACACGTTTGGTTCATTTTGATACTAATTTGTTGGTGAGGAATTTACTATAAATAGACACCACACAATGTTACAATGTGTGTGCATTGTCACCAATTCATAAATGTATAATGTATGATGTCTATTTCGTACTGGAGACATTTGTTGATTCCATATAATGAGTAGTGTAAAATTTTCTTTGTGACTAATTACTTTTAATAGTGTGTTAAAGTGACCGAGGTAAAGTTGGTTGGATATTCGATATTGGATATTCAACGATATTCAACGGAGCCCGAGATCAGGTCCGGTTTTCCCGCAAGCAGCCACACTACACCCCGGTGATCGACCGACAGAAACCTCCGTCAGCTTATAGTTAGGGACCGTCAATAAAGTGCAAGTCCCAACGTTATTAATTCTATAGCTGTTTAACCATTTGGCCTTGAAACTTCAAATCACTGTCAGATTATTTTATAGAGTACAACCACAATCGGCACAGCTTTGTTTTTTTCAAAATAAAAGTTTACAAACCTTAATATACATTTTCAACCTGCATATCTCAATAGCTTTTTTGTTCAATGACCTATTGACCTCAAACCACTTTCAGATAGTCTGCAGGGGCCATCCACATGTTGCACAGCCCTTGGTTCTTCAAAATAAAAGTTTGCAAACTTTTAATAAACATTATTAACCTGCATATCTCAATAGCTTTTTTGTACAGTGACCTATTGACCTCAAACCACTTTCAGTTAGTCTGCAGGGGCCCTCCACATGTTGCACAGTCCTTGGTTTTTCAAAATAAAAGTTTGAAAACTTTTAATATACATTATTAACCTGCATATCTCAATAGCTTTTTTATACAGTGACCTTTTGACCTCAAACCACTTTCAGTTAGTCTGCAGGGGCCCTCCACATGTTGCACAGCCCTTGGTTTTTCAAAATAAAAGTTTGAAAACGTTTAATATACATTATTAACCTGCATATCTCAATAGCTTTTTTATACAGTGACCTATTGACCTCAAACCACTTTCAGATATTCTGCAGGGGCCCTCCAAATGTTGCACAGCCCTTGGTTTTTCAAATAAAAGTTTGCAAACTTTTAATATGCATTTTTAACCTGCATATCTCAATAGCTTTTTTGTGCAGTGACCTATTGACCTCAAACCACTTTCAGATATTCTGCAGGGGCCCTCCACATGTTGCACATCCCTTGGTTTTTCAAAATAAAAGTTTGAAAACTTTTAATATGCATTTTTAACCTGCATATCTCAATAGCTTTTTTGTAAAGTAACCTATTGACCTCAAAACACTTTGAGATAGTCTGCGTGGGCCACCCACATGTTGCACAGTCCTTGGTTTTTCAAAATAAAAGTTTGAATGTTTTTAATAGACATTATTAACCTGCATATCTCAATAGCTTTTTTGTACAGTGACCTTTTGACCTCAAACCACTTTCAGATAGTCTGCAGGGGCCCTCCACATGTTGCACAGCCCTTGGTTTTTCAAAATAAAAGTTTAAATGTTTTTAATAGACATTATTAACCTGCATATCTCAATAGCTTTTTTGTACAGTGACCTTTTGACCTCAAACCACTTTCAGATTATCTAGGGAGGCCCTCCACATGTTGCACAGCCCTTGGTTTTTCAAAATAAAAGTTTACATGTTTTTAATAGACATTTCTAACCTGCATATCTCATTAGCATTTTTGTGCAGTTACCTAGTGACCTCAAACCACTTTCACATTATCAACAGTGGACAACCACACATTGCACATACTTTCGTTTTTCAAAATAAATTACATTCTTTTTAACAATCTTTTGAAAACTGCATCCTAGAAACCTTAAATCTCCTGGGTATGTTCAGAGACGACACTAATAAATTGCATCCTTTGGTTTTCTGAAAAAGGGTTGACATAAGAGAAGTATTTTAAAATGTATAATTGCATTCGCTCATTTCTACTCCTTTCTTTAAATTATATGTTTGAGATATATGGAGAATGTACATAAATAGGCCTACTATTAACATACCAAGCACTGCACAACACTGATGCTGCTGTAAGTATTTATTAAGTGTTTATTTCAATACTTACAGTATTTCCTACCATAATCAGTTACATTAATCAACCAACAATGAAATCAATGAAAGAAATAAAAACCATTGACAAAAAAAAAAGACTGAATTAAGTATATTATATACACTTTGAAAAACTGCTCTAAAATCAACAAGAATACTGTAACTATTCATCATCTCTCAGTCTGGCTGGATCAGACCATTAAATTTAATCCACATCACAGGCTGTGTTCATTGGCAAGGCACCGTTGGAAGAATCGCCTCGTGTGACGAATCCACCCCTGTATAGCCCAAGACTGGCTGAGCCTGGTCAGTACCTAGATGGGAGACCTCCTGGAAAAACCAGGTTGCTGCTGGTTGAGGTGTTAGTGAGGCCAGACGTGGCTGCATTCTGGTCTGTGTGGGTCCTAATGCCCCAGTATAGTGATGGGGACACACAGAAGGGGCTGTACTCTGGTCTGTGTGGGTGCTAACGCCCCAGTATAGTGACGAGGACACTATACAGTCAAAAAGCACCGTCCTTCTGATGAGACGTTAAACCGAGGCATTGACTCTCTGTGATCATTTAAAAACCCCAGGATGCTGGTGTGTGGTGTGCGTTCTGGCACAATATGGCTGCCGTCGCGTCATCCAGGTGGATGCTGCACATTGGTGGTGGTTGAGGAGATTCCCCCTTCCATGTAAAAGTGCTAAGAGTTCGGTGGAAAAAACAATATATGTAATAAATTATTATTAATATTATTGAGGGTCAAACGGTCATAGAGCCGCAGGTCGAATGGTCATAGGCACTGCCTTCTACTCTTCCTCTAACTGGGCCTCTTCCTCTATCTCATTCTTCTCTTCTTCCTCTACCTGGGCCTCCTCTACCTCCTCCTCTTGGAGCTCCCCTTCACATTCTTACTCTTCTTCTAGCACCTTCCATTTTGGTTGAAGACAGGTAACTCACCTGCTGCCTTATAGCCCACCTGAGTGCTGCGTTTTCAAATTAGCACATGTGTGCTTCCACAACTGGTGGATGTGAATTTCCAATTTGTTCATTAGTGTGGTCATTGGCAATCTGGAGCTTTGTAATGACAAGGAAGTAACCTCACAATTCTTATCGGTGTGTAAGGTGTGCAAATGTGTATGATTTTTACAAATCACTGTGTGTAATGTTTTGCAAAAAGAATCCTATTCCCCATCCCCCCTATCAGTCTCTGGCATGAAAGTTACAAATGAACAATATTTCCAAAGCAGTTTACGATGTAAAAATGACAATAAAAAAGTTTCTAAGTAATTTTTCAGTTAGTTTAAAAAAAACAAAGGCTGTGCGACAAGTGGATGGCCCCTGCAGAATATCTGAAAGTGTTTTGAGGTCAATAGGTCACTGCACAAAAAAGCTATTGAGTAATGCAGGTTAATAATGTATATTAAAAGTTTGCAAACTTTTATTTTGAAAAGCCAAGGGCTGTGCAACATGTGGAGGGCCCCTGCAGACTATATGAAAGTGTTTTGAGGTCAATAGGTCACTGTATAAAAAAAGCTATTGAGATATGCAGGTTAATGATGTATATTAAAAATTTTAAAACTTTTATTTTGAAAAACCAAAAGCTGTGCAACATGTGGAGGGCCCCTGCAGACTATCTGAAAGTGGTTTGAGGTCAATAGGTCACTTTACAAAAAAGCTATTGAGATATGAAGGTTAATAATGTTTATTAAAAGTTTGTAAACTTTTATTTTGAAAAACCAAGGGCTGTGCAACATGCGGAGGGCCCCTGCAGACTATCTGAAAGTGGTTTGAGGTCAATAGGTCACTGTATAAAAAGCTATTGAGATATGCAGGTTAATAATGTATATTAAAAACATTTACACTTTTAATTTGAAAAACCAAGGGCTGTGCAACATGTGGAGGGCCCCTGCAGAATATCTGAAAGTGGTTTGAGGTCAATAGGTCACTTTACAAAAAAGCTATTGAGATATGCAGGTTAAAAATGCATATTAAAAGTTTTCAAACTTTTATATTTTTGAAAAACCAAGGGCTGTGCAACATGTGGAGGGCCCCTGCAGACTATATGAAAGTGGTTTGAGGTCAATATGTCACTGTACAAAAAAGCTATTGAGATATGCAGGTTAAAAATGTCTATTAATAACATTTACACTTTTATTTTGAAAAACCAAGGGCTGTGCAACATGTGGAGGGCCCCTGCAGACTATCTGAAAGTGGTTTGAGGACAATAGGTCACTTTACAAAAAAAGCTATTGAGATATACAGGTTAAAAATGCATATTAAAAGTTTTCAAACTTTTATATTTTTGAAAAACCAAGGGCTGTGCAACATGTGGAGGGCCCCTGCAGAATATCTGAAAGTGGTTTGAGGTCAATAGGTCACTTTACAAAAAAGCTATTGAGATATGCAGGTTAAAAATGCATATTAAAAGTTTTCAAACTTTTTTTTTTTGAAAAACCAAGGGCTGTGCAACATGTGGAGGGCCCCTGCAGACTATATGAAAGTGGTTTGAGGTCAATATGTCACTGTACAAAAAAGCTATTGAGATATGCAGGTTAATAATGTATATTAAAAGTCTGCAAACTTTTATTTTGAAAAACCAAGGGCTGTGCAACATGTGGAGGGCCCCTGCAGACTATAGGAAAGTGGTTTGAGGTCAAAAGGTCACTGTACAAAAAAGCTATTGAGATATGCAGGTTAAAAATGTCTATTAATAACATTTACACTTATATTTTGAAAAACCAAGGGCTGTGCAACATGTGGAGGGCCCCTGCAGACTATCTGAAAGTGGTTTGAGGTCAATAGGTCACTGCACAAAAAGCTATTGAGATATGCAGGTTAATAATGTATATTAAAAACATTTACACTTTTAATTTGAAAAACCAAGGGCTGTGCAACATGTGAAGGGCCCCTGCAGAATATCTGAAAGTGGTTTGAGGTCAATAGGTCACTTTACAAAAAAGCTATTGAGATATACAGGTTAAAAATGCATATTAAAAGTTTTCAAACTTTTATATTTTTGAAAAACCAAGGGCTGTGCAACATGTGGAGGGCCTCTGCAGACTATATGAAAGTGGTTTGAGGTCAAAAGGTCACTGTACAAAAAAGCTATTGAGATATGCAGGTTAAAAATGTCTATTAATAACATTTACACTTTTATTTTGAAAAACCAAGGGCTGTGCAACATGTGGAGGGCCCCTGCAGAATATCTGAAAGTGGTTTGAGGTCAATAGGTCACTTTACAAAAAAGCTATTGAGATATACAGGTTAAAAATGCATATTAAAAGTTTTCAAACTTTTATATTTTTGAAAAACCAAGGGCTGTGCAACATGTGGAGGGCCTCTGCAGACTATAGGAAAGTGGTTTGAGGTCAAAAGGTCACTGTACAAAAAAGCTATTGAGATATGCAGGTTAAAAATGTCTATTAATAACATTTACACTTTTATTTTGAAAAACCAAGGGCTGTGCAACATGTGGAGGGCCCCTGCAGACTATCTGAAAGTGGTTTGAGGTCAAAAGGTCACTGCACAAAAAAGCTATTGAGATATGCAGGTTAAAAATGTCTATTAAAAACATTTAAACTTTTATTTTGAAAACCCAAGGGCTTTGCAACATGTGGATGGCCCCTGTAGACAATCAAAAAAAGGTTTGAGGTTGATAGGTCATTGCACAAAAAGCTATTGAGTTTTTCATGTTTAAAATGTTTATTAAACATTTGTTACACAATTTACTTAAAACCTAAAGCCTGTGCAATATGTGAATGGATTGATATGATAGTGATATGATAGTGGATTGAGTTATAGTTATTTAACAAAAACACTATTGAGTTTTACAGTTTTAAATGTTTATTAAACATTTGTTTTCACTATTTCTTTAACAAACAGAGGCAGTGCCACATGTGGGTGTCATCTATAAACAAGCTGATAGTGATTTGAAATGTCAAGGCCATGTTAAACAGCTATTGAATTAATTACTTTGAGACATGCACTTTATTGACGGTCCCTAACTATTAACATACGGAGGTTTCTCTCGGCCGATCATCGGGTTGTAGTGTGACTGCTTGCGGGAAAACCGGACCTGATCTCGGGCTCCGAATATCCGTTGAATATCCAATATCGAATATCCAACCAACTTTACCTCGGTTGTTAAGTGTTTGACAAAAACAGGTCAAGGGTGTAAAAATGTGTACACAAGCCCAGCTTTATACCTGTATAATACCACTATAATGTTTTTTCGGACACCTGTTTTTATGTAACAATAGACACCTGACCCTCCACTTGACCCAGTGAAACGCTCTCTAGTGGTGAGATGTGACAGTTCAAAATGGACATTACAAAACAAACAATATAAACATGTCTCCAACATGCTGTTTTGAGACAGAGTTCGTCTGAGTGACAGATAATGTGGCCAGGTTTGAGCCAACAATAACCCAGTCCCCATATGTATTATTCTGGCTCAGCCTATCAGGATACCAGCAGAATAGCAGACAATGCAATCTCCATGGTGCCCATGGGAGCCACCTAATTTTCAATGGTAATAAGCCTTTTTGAGTTGAGCATCTTCATTAACCCAACATCTATCTATGCACTTTTAAAGTCCTAGGAAGCATTATTGAAAATCAAGTGTGTAATTGGGCACCATGTGCAGTGCTGAATTTAATCTAAACTGCTTTATAGATTTCACATTATTTAACATAATTAATTAATTATTTAGGCATTAGCGTTTTCCTGTACTAATGTTTAACGGTGATGTCATACACTCTTGTCAGCCCCTATCACTGAAGCATTTAATTACACATGTGTGTTAAGACATTACAGAGAGACTAGCTTGTATTTGAGAAGCTTGTTTCTGCTAGTTTTTTTTCATTATGTGTTTTCTCTTATAAGAATAAAAAACATGTTTGACCGTAATGCCTTCAGGCGTTCAGGCTTAATGTCAGCTGATTTGATCACATATGGGGGATAAACAGCATGGGTACATTTCTATCATAATGGAACAGTTGATATCAACACATGACCCAAACTCCATGAACTTTGGCTTCGTTTACACAAGCTGCACAATCCAAAGTTGTTTCCTCAAATCACATTTTGTGGATTCTGAATCTTTTTTCAGGACTGATTACTTTATTGATTCAAATACTTAATATCCTAACCTAACCATTTACCCTAATGATAAATAAAACATGAGAGAAAGGAGTGCAGAGATCTAATTCAAGACAAAATGTGTCCACGTTGAAAGAAATTGGCAGACAGCTGTGATTCGTTTTTGTATTTCGATATTAGTCAAGATAAAAAGCATTGCTTTTTGGATACTTTCAAACAAGGTTGTCCATTATCAGTAGTGGTCTGCCTGTGTAAAAGTGAAATAGAAATATTGCTGAGCTGGACCTTCACCTGTTGACTTTCATATACGGATGGCAGTAATTAATATAAAATGGTTGATTCTAAAGGCTGTCAAGCCATACTTCTGTCGGTTTGATCTTCTTGCCCATATGAATTTCATGGCTATACTTGTATTTTTTCAGTTTAACAAAGATATGCCTTGGATAGCCTAATAATCTCTGCTCGTTTCACTCGAATGGCTATGTGTGTCGAGTGCGGATTATAGGGTCGTTTGGGTCTGCGCTTGTGCGACACATTTTTTAAACCAATCTGGAACGCACCCAGTGTATTACTAGGCCAGTGGCGGTTGCATCGTTTCTCATGGGCGGACTTTGACTCAGATCAGAAAACTTTTCAGCCAAGTTAATACATTTCATGGTAGGAATGAATGAGAACGCTACTCTTAAACTGAGAAATACACCTGATTGAGTGAAAATGAATACATCAATACAGGAGGACGGTGTCCGGGACGCTCAACAGGTAGGATTTGCTGACATTATATTAATACAGTGAATTTTGTTCATTCTCTCGATTATGAACGCCATTCTGCCACATTAATTTTTTAAAATACTTTTTTCCACTACTGTTAATAACACTCAATGTAATCTTAGTTTGGGAACGACGACGGGAAACCGTTGCTGGCCTCGCAAAAGATGGTTAGAGAAGTAGCCAAAAGTTCAAAGACATCTGCGTCTTTCAATTTCATCAATTCAATAATAGGATCTGGAGTAATAGGTAAATTACCCTTTGTACATTAACTTGTTCAATGTCATTCTTGTAATACGCTTGACATTTTCTTAATGGCACAACATAAAAATACCCACTAGGGGCAAAACATGAAACGATGCCAGGGGATCACCTGTAGCATATAACTGTAAACTAATTAGGAAGATTATATTACTCAATATAATTAGAGAGCTACTGCTCTGAACATCCAGTATATTCTGTGTATAGAAAAACATTCAAAATTTCCTGTTGGTTTGGTTTTGCATCACATGACCAATGATAGTGCAGTTTAAATGAATTGATATTTAAAGTAATTTAACATATAAAAATATTTGACTGAATAATATATGTGTAAAATGCATAATCTGTTAACAAAATGATTTGTATAGGTTTGCCATACTCCTTGAACCAGGCAGGCCTTCCCCTTGGCCTTTTGCTCTTGGTTTTGGTAGCATTTATAACAGGTAAGTGATGATGATGGTGATGACTGTAATCAATGCCCTTCAATACAAATAATGGTACAACCATTGTGATGTTCTTTTAATTCCCTGCAGACTATTCTATCATCTTGTTGATCAAAGGAGGGAATCTGTCTGGGACAAATAGTTACCAATCGCTTGTACGAAGCACTTTTGGATTGACCGGATATTTGGTTTTGTCTTTATTGCAATTCCTATATCCTTTCATTGGTAAGTCTTAATGCAGATTACAATGTTAAAGTAAATAAACAATTCTTATTTAGCAAGGATTATTGCAGATTTTGATAATCTTGGCAAAACCAAATCGTTTTTTAGTTGGAACAAAATGATTTGTTGCATTACAATCTGAAAAATAAAACTTATTGGTGAATTTTGATGGAAGAATTAGAAGAGGAGGCTTTTTAATATTGACTATATGCTTGGAAATGCCATTAAATTACACCGGCTCCCTACCGAACTCTCCATGAATTAGAAAAAAGTATAAAAAGAATAAATTGCAACAGTAAAGTAAACAAGTAAAGGTTATAGGGCTCGTTTTAAATAACAAACTCCATATGAGTACACTTGCAAGTCCACACAAATGTGACCATGTAAAACACTGGTAAAGGGCTGCGGGTGTAGAGCAGAAGTGTCAACCCGATTCCACAGAGGGACTAGTGTATGCAGGGTTTGGTTTTTCCTTTAAAATGGTTCCCAGTACAGACCTAAACAACCAGGTCAGGATAAAAAAACATTTGTGACCTAAATAGTCAATCAAGTACAAGGTGAGAGCAAAAACCTGACACTCTCAGCCCTCCATGGAACCTGTCTGACACTTTTTTTGTAGGGCATATATACTTTCTCTTGGAAAAGGTGAAATGCTCACTAAGAGTGATGTAAACAAATCTGTCCACAGATATGATCCCTTTGACCGTACGGAATGGACCAGTACTATACTTTTCGCTCATGAAATATGTGATCAACACTTCACATGATGTGTTTGGATTTTTGATCAGTGTAATTGTTACAGTCCCAAAACATCAATGCTGTGCCTTAAGTCACGTCACAATTAACATGTGAAAGTGATGCATATTCAAACATCCTTTGGGATCAGCACCAATCTCTCATAACTCAATGGCACCCTGTCAGGCCCGGTACCAGGACAAACTAACTGAGGAGACTTTTCAAAATGATGATTTATCTTTTTCTCTATAGGGTATTTTGAATGTAAACTGGGGGGCATAAAATAGAATTGATATGCCGCTGTGATATGACAAAATACTATTTTTACAAACCCATTCATATACTTACATCAAATTCATATATCATATTTAAAATCCATTCATATATCAAATCCATTCCATTCATAATACATTAATCTTCTTTTTTAGATGGGCAGAGTTACTTGTCACCATAAGCAATTGTGAATCTGATAAGGTGGATATGTCATGTGGAATTCCCCAGGGATCAGTTCTCGGACTGCTTCTGTTCAATTGCTATATGCTACCTCTAGGCCATGTGACTGCAACTCAATAGACTCACTGTGTCACTGTATAGACCACATGAATGCCTGGATGAACCAAAATAGTCTACAAATAAACCAAAATAAAACAGACAATATTGTGTTTGGCAACAAGAAATAGAAGAACTAATGTTAGGAAAACCAGGGACCAAGTGCGTAATCTATGTGTTATGAAAGATTCAGATCTTATGTTCACCAGTCATATCAAAGCGGTCACCAAAACAGAATTCTATCATCTGAAAAATATAGCCAGAATCTATGGCTTGGTGTCCCAAATAGACCATGAGAGGCTAATCCATGGGCTCTTAACTGGACACTCGACTGCAGATCATTCAGAGTGCTACTGCTAGAATGTTAACCAATTCCAAGAGAACAGAACACCTCACTCCGGTTCTTAAGTCTTTGCACTGACTTTCAGTCAGTTGCAGAATAGATTTTAAAGTGATGCTTTTAGTCTAGAAATCACTGAATAGAGACCGTTCAGGGCCCTTAATACATTTCTGATATTTTTGAAGATATAAACTGAGCAGGGCTCTGAGATCATTGAACTCAGGACAGCTAATAGAACCCAGAGTCAAAACTAAACATTGTAAAGCTGCTTTCAGCAGTTATGCTGCATGCAACTGGCATTAACTACCAGAAGATCTTAGACATGCCCCAAACTTATCAATTTTTAAAGACATGATAAAAAAAACATTTTTATTTTCACAAGTGTAAAGATGAGTGTGTAAACTTGACCACATGGTTAAGTCTATTATTCTAGACTTAAGTCTATTATTCTATTTCTATAAAATTGCCAATTTGATGTTTGTTATTTGTTTTTATTCTAATACATGGCATGAATTAAAACATGTGTGTATGTGTGTGGGCACAAAAGACCTGAATGTTCTAGAGACTTCTTGGCCAGGTTTTGGAGACTTAGAAAGGTTCTAGAGACCTTTACAATAAAGTTCTTAAGGCCTGGAATTTCAAAAGACTTCTCGGCCAGGTTCGAGAGTCCTGACAGCTCTTAAGACCTGCATGTTCTTAAGACTTCTTGGCCAGTTTCTAAAGACCTTTTGAACCTAGATGTGAAATGTACCAATTACATACTGTACATGTACATGATTACATCTTGAGGAAATAATACAATTGGCCAAGAAGCCAGAAAACAGGTTGCTATCAATATGAACTACATGTATTTAATTATTTATATTTATTTCCTTTGTAAAGCATATTGAATTGTGTATTAGATTTTTATATTAGACTTCTAACATCTGTTTTTTTCTGCCTAAGCTATGATCAGCTACAACATCATAACTGGTGACACACTGGTCAAAGTATTTCTGAGAATACCAGGAGGTACAGTATGCCATTTTGTACTTTATAAGGACACTTAAATACTTAAATGTGTTCAAAGTGGGCAACATATGCCAATAAAAAGAAAAAATTGTCAAATTGTGGCTAAATTAAATCCGATAAATATTTTCTTGCTCATTCATGTTTTCTTTAACATGCTATTTGCAGTCGGACCAGACAACCTGCTTGCAGAAAGACATTTTGTCATTGCATTATCCACCCTTTTGTTCACACTGCCGTTGTCTCTTTTCCGGGATGTATCAAAGCTGGCAAAGGTAAGACTGAATCACATATTGTCAGAATTCATATAAGAGTGTATTTGTCTGTAATTCCTAAACTGAAGCATTTGTCTGTAATTCCTAAACTGAAGCATTTGTCTGTAATTCCTAAGATGAAGCATTTGTCTGTAATTCCTAAACTGAAGCATTTGTCTGTAATTCCTAAACTGAAGCATTTGTCTGTAATTCCTAAACTGAAGCATTTGTCTGTAATTCCTAAACTGAAGCATTTGTCTGTAATTCCTAAGATGAAGCATTTGTCTGCAATTCCTAAACTGAAGCATTTGTCTGTAATTCCTAAACTGAAGCATTTGTCTGTAATTCCTAAACTGAAGCATTTGTCTGTAATTCCTAAACTGAAGCATTTGTCTGTAATTCCTAAGATGAAGCATTTGTCTGCAATTCCTAAACTGAAGCATTTGTCTGTAATTCCTAAACTGAAGCATTTGTCTGCAATTCCTAAACTGAAGCATTTGTCTGTAATTCCTAAACTGAAGCATTTGTCTGTAATTCCTAAACTGAAGCATTTGTCTGTAATTCCTAAACTGAAGCATTTGTCTGTAATTCCTAAGATGAAGCGTTTGTCTGTTATTCCTAAACTGAAGCATTTGTCTGTAATTCCTAAATGAAGCATTTGTCTGTAATTCCTAAGCTGAAGCATTTGTCTGTATGCCTAAATGAAGCATTTGTCTGTAATTCCTAAACTGAAGCATTTGTCTGTAATTCCTAAGCTGAAGCATTTGTCTGTAATTCCTAAGATGAAGCATTTGTCTGTAATTCCTAAACTGAAGCATTTGTCTGTAATTCCTAAACTGAAGCATTTGTCTGTAATTCCTAAACTGAAGCATTTGTCTGTAATTCCTAAGATGAAGCATTTGTCTGCAATTCCTAAACTGAAGCATTTGTCTGTAATTCCTAAACTGAAGCATTTGTCTGTAATTCCTAAACTGAAGCATTTGTCTGTAATTCCTAAGATGAAGCATTTGTCTGTAATTCCTAAGATGAAGCATTTGTCTGCAATTCCTAAACTGAAGCATTTGTCTGTAATGCCTAAACTGAAGCATTTGTCTGTAATTCCTAAACTGAAGCATTTGTCTGTAATTCCTAAGATGAAGCATTTGTCTGTTATTCCTAAACTGAAGCATTTGTCTGTAATGCCTAAACTGAAGCATTTGTCTGTAATTCCTAAACTGAAGCATTTGTCTGTAATTCCTAAGATGAAGCATTTGTCTGTAATGCCTAAACTGAAGCATTTGTCTGTAATTCCTAAACTGAAGCATTTGTCTGTAATTCCTAAGCTGAAGCATTTGTCTGTAATTCCTAAGCTGAAGCATTTGTCTGTAATGCCTAAAATGAAGCATTTGTCTGCAATGCCTAAACTGAAGCATTTGTCTGTAATTCCTAAACTGAAGCATTTGTCTGTAATTCCTAAACTGAAGCATTTGTCTGTAATTCCTAAACTGAAGCATTTGTCTGTAATTCCTAAGATGAAGCATTTGTCTGCAATTCCTAAACTGAAGCATTTGTCTGTAATTCCTAAACTGAAGCATTTGTCTGTAATTCCTAAACTGAAGCATTTGTCTGTAATTCCTAAACTGAAGCATTTGTCTGTAATTCCTAAACTGAAGCATTTGTCTGTAATTCCTAAGATGAAGCATTTGTCTGCAATTCCTAAACTGAAGCATTTGTCTGTAATGCCTAAACTGAAGCATTTGTCTGTAATTCCTAAGCTGAAGCATTTGTCTGTAATTCCTAAGATGAAGCATTTGTCTGTTATGCCTAAACTGAAGCATTTGTCTGTAATTCCTAAGATGAAGCATTTGTCTGCAATTCCTAAACTGAAGCATTTGTCTGTAATTCCTAAACTGAAGCATTTGTCTGTAATTCCTAAACTGAAGCATTTGTCTGTAAAGCCTAAACTGAAGCATTTGTCTGTAATTCCTAAGATGAAGCATTTGTCTGCAATTCCTAAACTGAAGCATTTGTCTGTAATGCCTAAACTGAAGCATTTGTCTGTAATTCCTAAGCTGAAGCATTTGTCTGTAATTCCTAAGCTGAAGCATTTGTCTGTTATGCCTAAACTGAAGCATTTGTCTGTAAATCCTAAACTGAAGCATTTGTCTGTAATTCCTAAACTGAAGCATTTGTCTGTAATTCCTAAGCTGAAGCATTTGTCTGTAATTCCTAAGATGAAGCATTTGTCTGTAATGCCTAAACTGAAGCATTTGTCTGTAATGCCTAAACTGAAGCATTTGTCTGTAATTCCTAAGATGAAGCATTTGTCTGTTATGCCTAAACTGAAGCATTTGTCTGTAATTCCTAAGATGAAGCATTTGTCTGTAATGCCTAAACTGAAGCATTTGTCTGTAATTCCTAAACTGAAGCATTTGTCTGTAATTCCTAAACTGAAGCATTTGTCTGTAATTCCTAAACTGAAGCATTTGTCTGTAATTCCTAAGATGAAGCATTTGTCTGCAATTCCTAAACTGAAGCATTTGTCTGTAATTCCTAAACTGAAGCATTTGTCTGTAATTCCTAATTCCTAAACTGAAGCATTTGTCTGTAATTCCTAAACTGAAGCATTTGTCTGTAATTCCTAAACTAATTTTCCTAAACTGAAGCATTTGTCTGTAATTCCTAAACTGAAGCATTTGTCTGTAATTCCTAAACTGAAGCATTTGTCTGTAATTCCTAAACTGAAGCATTTGTCTGTAATTCCTAAACTGAAGCATTTGTCTGTAATTCCTAAGCTGAAGCATTTGTCTGTAATTCCTAAACTGAAGCATTTGTCTGTAATTCCTAAACTGAAGCATTTGTCTGTAATTCCTAAGATGAAGCATTTGTCTGTAATGCCTAAACTGAAGCATTTGTCTGTAATTCCTAAGATGAAGCATTTGTCTGCAATTCCTAAACTGAAGCATTTGTCTGTAATTCCTAAACTGAAGCATTTGTCTGTAATTCCTAAACTGAAGCATTTGTCTGTAATTCCTAAACTGAAGCATTTGTCTGTAATTCCTAAACTGAAGCATTTGTCTGTGATTCCTAAGATGAAGCATTTGTCTGCAATTCCTAAACTGAAGCATTTGTCTGTAATGCCTAAACTGAAGCATTTGTCTGTAATTCCTAAACTGAAGCATTTGTCTGTAATTCCTAAACTGAAGCATTTGTCTGTAATTCCTAAGATGAAGCATTTGTCTGCAATTCCTAAACTGAAGCATTTGTCTGTAATTCCTAAACTGAAGCATTTGTCTGTAATTCCTAAACTGAAGCATTTGTCTGTAATTCCTAAGCTGAAGCATTTGTCTGTTATGCCTAAACTGAAGCATTTGTCTGTAATTCCTAAACTGAAGCATTTGTCTGTAATTCCTAAGCTGAAGCATTTGTCTGTAATTCCTAAACTGAAGCATTTGTCTGTAATTCCTAAACTGAAGCATTTGTCTGTAATTCCTAAGATGAAGCATTTGTCTGTAATGCCTAAACTGAAGCATTTGTCTGTAATTCCTAAGATGAAGCATTTGTCTGCAATTCCTAAACTGAAGCATTTGTCTGTAATTCCTAAACTGAAGCATTTGTCTGTAATTCCTAAACTGAAGCATTTGTCTGTAATTCCTAAACTGAAGCAGTTGTCTGTAATGCCTAAACTGAAGCATTTGTCTGTAATTCCTAAGATGAAGCATTTGTCTGCAATTCCTAAACTGAAGCATTTGCTGTAATTCCTAAACTGAAGCATTTGTCTGTTATGCCTAAACTGAAGCATTTGTCTGTAATTCCTAAACTGAAGCATTTGTCTGTAATTCCTAAGATGAAGCATTTGTCTGCAATTCCTAAACTGAAGCATTTGTCTGTAATGCCTAAACGGAAGCATTTGTCTGTAATTCATAAACTGAAGCATTTGTCTGTAATTCCTAAGTTGAAGCATTTGTCTGTAATTCCTAAGCTGAAGCATTTGTCTGTAATTCCTAAAATGAAGCATTTGTCTGCAATGCCTAAACTGAAGCATTTGTCTGTAATTCCTAAACTGAAGCATTTGTCTGTAATTCCTAAACTGAAGCATTTGTCTGTAATTCCTAAACTGAAGCATTTGTCTGTAATTCCTAAACTGAAGCATTTGTCTGTAATTCCTAAACTGAAGCATTTGTCTGTAATTCCTAAACTGAAGCATTTGTCTGTAATTCCTAAGATGAAGCATTTGTCTGCAATTCCTAAACTGAAGCATTTGTCTGTAATGCCTAAACTGAAGCATTTGTCTGTAATTCCTAAGCTGAAGCATTTGTCTGTAATTCCTAAGATGAAGCATTTGTCTGTTATGCCTAAACTGAAGCATTTGTCTGTAATTCCTAAGATGAAGCATTTGTCTGCAATTCCTAAACTGAAGCATTTGTCTGTAATTCCTAAACTGAAGCATTTGTCTGTAATTCCTAAACTGAAGCATTTGTCTGTAAAGCCTAAACTGAAGCATTTGTCTGTAATTCCTAAGATGAAGCATTTGTCTGCAAATCCTAAACTGAAGCATTTGTCTGTAATGCCTAAACTGAAGCATTTGTCTGTAATTCCTAAGCTGAAGCATTTGTCTGTAATTCCTAAGCTGAAGCATTTGTCTGTTATGCCTAAACTGAAGCATTTGTCTGTAAATCCTAAACTGAAGCATTTGTCTGTAATTCCTAAACTGAAGCATTTGTCTGTAATTCCTAAGCTGAAGCATTTGTCTGTAATTCCTAAGATGAAGCATTTGTCTGTAATGCCTAAACTGAAGCATTTGTCTGTAATTCCTAAGATGAAGCATTTGTCTGCAATTCCTAAACTGAAGCATTTGTCTGTAATTCCTAAACTGAAGCATTTGTCTGTAATTCCTAAGCTGAAGCATTTGTCTGTTATGCCTAAACTGAAGCATTTGTCTGTAATTCCTAAACTGAAGCATTTGTCTGTAATTCCTAAACTGAAGCATTTGTCTGTAATTCCTAAGCTGAAGCATTTGTCTGTAATGCCTAAACTGAAGCATTTGTCTGTAATTCCTAAACTGAAGCATTTGTCTGTAATTCCTAAGATGAAGCATTTGTCTGCAATTCCTAAGCTGAAGCATTTGTCTGTGATTCCTAAGCTGAAGCATTTGTCTGTTATGCCTAAACTGAAGCATTTGTCTGTAATTCCTAAACTGAAGCATTTGTCTGTAATTCCTAAACTGAAGCATTTGTCTGTAATTCCTAAGCTGAAGCATTTGTCTGTAATTCCTAAGCTGAAGCATTTGTCTGTAATGCCTAAACTGAAGCATTTGTCTGTAATTCCTAAGATGAAGCATTTGTCTGCAATTCCTAAACTGAAGCATTTGTCTGTAATTCCTAAACTGAAGCATTTGTCTGTAATTCCTAAACTGAAGCATTTGTCTGTAATTCCTAAACTGAAGCATTTGTCTGTAATTCCTAAGCTGAAGCATTTGTCTGTAATGCCTAAACTGAAGCATTTGTCTGTAATTCCTAAACTGAAGCATTTGTCTGTAATTCCTAAGCTGAAGCATTTGTCTGTTATGCCTAAACTGAAGCATTTGTCTGTAATTCCTGAACTGAAGCATTTGTCTGTAATTCCTAAACTGAAGCATTTGTCTGTAATTCCTAAGCTGAAGCATTTGTCTGTAATGCCTAAACTGAAGCATTTGTCTGTAATTCCTAAACTGAAGCATTTGTCTGTAATTCCTAAGTTGAAGCATTTGTCTGTAATTCCCAAGCTGAAGCATTTGTCTGTAATGCCTAAACTGAAGCATTTGTCTGTAATTCCTAAACTGAAGCATTTGTCTGTAATTCCTAAACTGAAGCATTTGTCTGTAATTCCTAAACTGAAGCATTTGTCTGTAATTCCTAAACTGAAGCATTTGTCTGTAATTCCTAAACTGAAGCATTTGTCTGTAATTCCTAAGATGAAGCATTTGTCTGCAATTCCTAAACTGAAGCATTTGTCTGTAATGCCTAAACTGAAGCATTTGTCTGTAATGCCTAAACTGAAGCATTTGTCTGTAATTCCTAAGATGAAGCATTTGTCTGTAATTCCTAAGATGAAGCATTTGTCTGTTATGCCTAAACTGAAGCATTTGTCTGTAATTCCTAAGATGAAGCATTTGTCTGTAATGCCTAAACTGAAGCATTTGTCTGTAATTCCTAAACTGAAGCATTTGTCTGTAATTCCTAAACTGAAGCATTTGTCTGTAATTCCTAAACTGAAGCATTTGTCTGTAATTCCTAAGATGAAGCATTTGTCTGCAATTCCTAAACTGAAGCATTTGTCTGTAATTCCTAAACTGAAGCATTTGTCTGTAATTCCTAAACTGAAGCATTTGTCTGTAATTCCTAAACTGAAGCATTTGTCTGTAATTCCTAAACTGAAGCATTTGTCTGTAATTCCTAAACTGAAGCATTTGTCTGTAATTCCTAAACTGAAGCATTTGTCTGTAATTCCTAAACTGAAGCATTTGTCTGTAATTCCTAAACTGAAGCATTTGTCTGTAATTCCTAAACTGAAGCATTTGTCTGTAATTCCTAAACTGAAGCATTTGTCTGTAATTCCTAAGATGAAGCATTTGTCTGCAATTCCTAAACTGAAGCATTTGTCTGTAATGCCTAAACTGAAGCATTTGTCTGTAATTCCTAAGCTGAAGCATTTGTCTGTAATTCCTAAGATGAAGCATTTGTCTGTTATGCCTAAACTGAAGCATTTGTCTGTAATTCCTAAGATGAAGCATTTGTCTGTAATTCCCAAGCTGAAGCATTTGTCTGTAATGCCTAAAATGAAGCATTTGTCTGCAATGCCTAAACTGAAGCATTTGTCTGTAATTCCTAAACTGAAGCATTTGTCTGTAATTCCTAAACTGAAGCATTTGTCTGTAATTCCTAAACTGAAGCATTTGTCTGTAATTCCTAAGATGAAGCATTTGTCTGCAATTCCTAAACTGAAGCATTTGTCTGTAATTCCTAAACTGAAGCATTTGTCTGTAATTCCTAAGCTGAAGCATTTGTCTGTTATGCCTAAACTGAAGCATTTGTCTGTAATTCCTAAACTGAAGCATTTGTCTGTAATTCCTAAACTGAAGCATTTGTCTGTAATTCCTAAGCTGAAGCATTTGTCTGTAATGCCTAAACTGAAGCATTTGTCTGTAATTCCTAAACTGAAGCATTTGTCTGTAATTCCTAAGATGAAGCATTTGTCTGCAATTCCTAAGCTGAAGCATTTGTCTGTGATTCCTAAGCTGAAGCATTTGTCTGTTATGCCTAAACTGAAGCATTTGTCTGTAATTCCTAAACTGAAGCATTTGTCTGTAATTCCTAAACTGAAGCATTTGTCTGTAATTCCTAAGCTGAAGCATTTGTCTGTAATTCCTAAGCTGAAGCATTTGTCTGTAATGCCTAAACTGAAGCATTTGTCTGTAATTCCTAAGATGAAGCATTTGTCTGCAATTCCTAAACTGAAGCATTTGTCTGTAATTCCTAAACTGAAGCATTTGTCTGTAATTCCTAAACTGAAGCATTTGTCTGTAATTCCTAAGCTGAAGCATTTGTCTGTAATTCCTAAGCTGAAGCATTTGTCTGTAATGCCTAAACTGAAGCATTTGTCTGTAATTCCTAAGATGAAGCATTTGTCTGCAATTCCTAAACTGAAGCATTTGTCTGTAATTCCTAAACTGAAGCATTTGTCTGTAATTCCTAAGCTGAAGCATTTGTCTGTTATGCCTAAACTGAAGCATTTGTCTGTAATTCCTGAACTGAAGCATTTGTCTGTAATTCCTAAACTGAAGCATTTGTCTGTAATTCCTAAGCTGAAGCATTTGTCTGTAATGCCTAAACTGAAGCATTTGTCTGTAATTCCTAAACTGAAGCATTTGTCTGTAATTCCTAAGTTGAAGCATTTGTCTGTAATTCCCAAGCTGAAGCATTTGTCTGTAATGCCTAAAATGAAGCATTTGTCTGCAATGCCTAAACTGAAGCATTTGTCTGTAATTCCTAAACTGAAGCATTTGTCTGTAATTCCTAAACTGAAGCATTTGTCTGTAATTCCTAAACTGAAGCATTTGTCTGTAATTCCTAAACTGAAGCATTTGTCTGTAATTCCTAAACTGAAGCATTTGTCTGTAATTCCTAAACTGAAGCATTTGTCTGTAATTCCTAAACTGAAGCATTTGTCTGTAATTCCTAAGATGAAGCATTTGTCTGCAATTCCTAAACTGAAGCATTTGTCTGTAATGCCTAAACTGAAGCATTTGTCTGTAATTCCTAAGATGAAGCATTTGTCTGTAATTCCTAAGACGAAGCATTTGTCTGTTATGCCTAAACTGAAGCATTTGTCTGTAATTCCTAAGATGAAGCATTTGTCTGTAATGCCTAAACTGAAGCATTTGTCTGTAATTCCTAAACTGAAGCATTTGTCTGTAATTCCTAAACTGAAGCATTTGTCTGTAATTCCTAAACTGAAGCATTTGTCTGTAATTCCTAAACTGAAGCATTTGTCTGTAATTCCTAAACTGAAGCATTTGTCTGTAATTCCTAAACTGAAGCATTTGTCTGTAATTCCTAAACTGAAGCATTTGTCTGTAATTCCTAAACTGAAGCATTTGTCTGTAATTCCTAAACTGAAGCATTTGTCTGTAATTCCTAAGCTGAAGCATTTGTCTGTTATGCCTAAACTGAAGCATTTGTCTGTAATTCCTAAACTGAAGCATTTGTCTGTAATTCCTAAGCTGAAGCATTTGTCTGTAATTCCTAAACTGAAGCATTTGTCTGTAATTCCTAAACTGAAGCATTTGTCTGTAATTCCTAAGATGAAGCATTTGTCTGTAATGCCTAAACTGAAGCATTTGTCTGTAATTCCTAAGATGAAGCATTTGTCTGCAATTCCTAAACTGAAGCATTTGTCTGTAATTCCTAAACTGAAGCATTTGTCTGTAATTCCTAAACTGAAGCATTTGTCTGTAATTCCTAAACTGAAGCATTTGTCTGTAATTCCTAAGATGAAGCATTTGTCTGTAATTCCTAAACTGAAGCATTTGTCTGTAATTCCTAAGCTGAAGCATTTGTCTGTAATTCCTAAGCTGAAGCATTTGTCTGTAATTCCTAAGCTGAAGCATTTGTCTGTAATGCCTAAAATGAAGCATTTGTCTGTAATGCCTAAACTGAAGCATTTGTCTGTAATTCCTAAGCTGAAGCATTTGTCTGCGATTGCAGGTGTCCTTTCTGTCCATGGTGTTGACTGTTGTCATCCTCTTTATTGTCATCATCCGAGCCGCTACCCTCGGACCAAATATGTATATTATATTATCTAACACAACCGCCTTATATCACATACTGATTAACACTTCACATGTCAGTCAACAAAACACATATTGAATTTCCCTGAACTGGAATATAAAGAATGTCAAAGAAAACGTTCTTCCAATGAATTTGTGTTCTTAGTCCCCCTACAGAGAATGCGTGGGTGTTTGCACGGTGGAACGCAATACAGGCCGTCGGTGTGATGTCTTTTGGTGAGTTCCGTTCAACAGTCCATCTATTGTCATCAATGCAGTGTAGTCGAGAACATACAGTAAGCTCACTCTGCAGCTAGTTTGACATGTGGTTAACTGAGCCACCCGTGCAAAACCGAGGTGAAATCACTTGCACGTTGTTAAGAAAGGCATCACATGCAGTTTGGATCAGATGATCACGGGTTCAAGCCCAGCAATGGAACTTGTAGAACAGAGAAGAGAGGATACACTGTTTGTAATTCAAAATGGCACACACATCTGTACACACACACACATAGAAAACAAACACAAATACAACATGCATTCTGCGACAGACTGTAACACTTTGCCATGTGTGCCTTTATCTTGCAAGCCTTTATCTGCCATCACAACAGCTTCATGATCTATGCCTCTCTGAAGGATCCCAACCTGAGTAACTGGTCCCGAGTCACGCACGTGTCTGTTGGTTCTGCTTTGATCATCAGTGCTCTGTTCGCTGCCGCCGGCTATGCTACTTTCACTGGGTACACACAAGGTATTACAGCACACGCCATTATATTATGGTCCATTGTTTTATCACTCAGAATGAAAGGGTTCTTTCTCTGACCTCCGATGTATTTCCAGGGGACATCTTCGAAAACTACTGCAAGAACGATGACCTGGCTACATTTGGCCGCTTCTGTTTTTGCATCAGTATAATAACAACTTATCCACTGGAGTGTTTTGTGACTAGAGAGGTACAATTTTACACGTGTCCCTAATATGAAACTTCTGACGTGTGGCAGCGCTCATTCATTTTCTTATTCAAGGCAAATCATCAGTTCTTTATATTCTTTATCATGTCTGTAGGTGGTATCAAACGTCGTTTTTAATGGGGCTCTCAACATCTATTCTCATGTGGCTGTCACACTCCTCGTGGTCGGGACGTGCACTGCACTATCTTTGACCTACGACTGTCTGGGCATTGTCCTGGTGCTAAATGTAAGTTAGGTGTCTTTTAAAATGTGACTTAAATCTGTCTTTTCTGGTGACTTATGTAAAACTGCAGCCCCATTAATAGCAGTGATGCTTTTGTCTTGCAGGGTGTCATCAGTGCAACACCTTTAATTTTCATCATTCCGTCGGCTTGCTACCTCAAGCTTTCCACAGAGCGCTGGTTCAATTGTGAAAACCGCATCCCCTGTCTCCTCCTCATAGCTGGCGTTTTTGTCATGATAACCGGTTTTATCATGGCAGTAATGTTCCCCCAAGATTGCTCCCACGGCGACGAGATGTTCTACTGCTCTGCTTCAAACCGCTCCTCATCAACCTCCACACCAGCCGCTGAGCTGCTCCTTGGGAATTCCACAAGTTTTAGATGCCACATTGTTGCTTCATGAGTCAGTAGATTTGTTATGCCTGCAATTCATTGGTTACTATTTGACTTTGATGCCTGAATAACAATGGCAATATTCAATGCTTCAGATTTTTTATCAGTGGAACGTGAATATTGCAAGAATCTACAGTTGAGAAACCTGCCACATGATGTCGCTATAACATGAATAAAAAGGCAACATTATTGCAAACATTTGAATGAACACTAGCTCTTAATAAAGTAGGTGTGTGAAGTTGTATTAAGTTTGACCATTGGTAGTTCAATTTCTTCTGTTAAACTGTGGCGATTTCGAATTTCATATTAGCCTATATGCCAATTTCCATGGGCCAAGTAATATTTAAATAAGACTACTTTTGTCCAATGAAACACATTTTTTCACTTCAAATGTCACGAAAAATGAATGGATAATTTGCTACCGCAACAAGACATTTTCCCAATTAATATTAAACACCCGACCGTTTTGCACATTCGTATTCCTTCTGGAGTGGAGAGTTCATCACTCACCGCTGGGAGGAAACAGATCAGGCAGGGTGAAGTTGGTGTCCACGTCCCATAAAGGTATTTTATTTGGCCTCGCCGACTTGTTCTGTGATTAGTTAGTCTCTAGTGAAGTAAACTAACGTTTGGAGGACGGTCTTCAAAGCTGGTTTACATTGGGCAGAGACAAGTTAGCAGGAATGTTCACATCGAGTAACAACGCATGAAATGTGCATTAGTCGCTAGACCGGAAAAAGACTGGATTGTGTAGCAGAGGAGGAGACGGAGCCGTGCGCCTGTTGTGTGGATCTGGAGTTCCATAATAAAACGCAACCAAATGGGGGATAAAACGAGTCCTCGGTGTGTTTTGTGCGGTGTTCGTTAGTCCTTTGCTGGCTAAAAAAGTCTGATGAAAGTTGACAACTGCACCGAGGACCAAAGGCATTCATGGTATGAGATGAATTTCACCTTTAATTGTCATTGTGTTGTTTTTAATGTCGGTTCCACAATTCCATTTCCATTGTTTAAAGGGCACGACCAATGGCTCATCAGCAACAGTCAAACGGGAAGGACAGCTCTTAATGGTAGTTCATTTCAATGTTCTGAATTAATGTGTAATTTCCTTTTCTGCCGGTAGTCCGAGGGGTTTTGTTAAACCTATGCAGTTAGACATGGATGAGAATGGGTCCCAGGGAACTCTACGGCGACGAATGTCTGGCTCCAGGTACGTACTATAATATTAAATCTGTGAGCTGTCAGCTTCTCTACATTATTTATTAAAAGAAACATATATTTCAGCAAATTCATGTGACAATTTAAATGATATCATTTGGAAAATATGGGATTTGGTGTCTAATGTCATTCCGAAGCGCTTTCTCTTTAAATGGTCCTTTCAGTACTATTTTCTTCCCAAAATACATGGCTGGGTCCTTGTTGAAGCAAATGACAATTTGCTGTGATAATTGCAATCCTAAAAATGGATTAATCAATTTTGCTGTCCCCGACCAGATTGGCTAGATGTGAATCAATCTTTCAATTAACTCTGGCATGCATTCTTCAAGCTTAACTATAATGAGCAAGCCTACGACAGTGTCGCAGACATTTCACTAACCTTTGAACTTCACTCATTTCCTGCCTTCAGAGTTGTTCTGGGAATTTGTCGTTCACCACATGTGGGGGTCATGGGAAACGGAGACAAACCGGGTGCATCTCATGTGCTTATGAACCAACATATGATTATGTAACTGTGTATTCTGACATCTTTTTGTCAATTGGCTTACAGGTCAGCATGACTGTGTCAGAGGTACTGCATATTATCAAACATATAACATGACAAATATATATTTTTGAAGTACTCCCATTTAATAATGGTTTGATTGGACCTGGAACACCAGGTGGGTGCAATCCATGGAGAAGGTTAGAGGTGGCCAAAAGCTTGTCTTGGCAGGGAACATCACAATTTAATTAAATTCAGCCAGTGATCAGAACATTCTTTAGTTAGTTCGTTTGCCAAGTTCAACCATTAGTTTGAAGTAACCGTTAAACAGACGTAATATAAAAGCAAAGTCTATATCACAGATTTCCACTTCAACACTTGCATGGACATTTCTCGACCTGAGTTGTTTTGACAAGACCTGAGGCCCTGTCCATTTATGTGAGTAAGGGACAGATGAGGTACAAGCAATATACACTATGTTGTCTCATACAAGTCTTATGCATCTAATAACATCGCGTTATTATAAACGATTAAATTATTATGACATGGCACGCGAATACTCGTTTGAAAAAATAAAGAAAGAATAATATCAAAAATATACATACAAAAGAAATGAATAGAAATGGGAAATATGGACAATATGAATAGAACATGGAAGGCACCAAAACAGGAAGCCTACTAGGATGTGTTTTAGCACCCTTTTACTTTGGTCAATGTCACATTTAGTACAGGAGGAGTGCATCTTTAATGTGTAGAAATCCCTAATGTTCTTAGCTGAAGCTAGAGCCATGAGCAGACCTGAGAGGAACCAACTGGACTCTAAGATCCACAGAATCCTGTGATTTGTCGGGATTCCCACACGAGGTGTCCAGAGACCCCGTCACTCTAATTTGTGGCTTGTCATTTTGTAAACCGTGGGTTTAGTCAGCAGGAGTCTACAATGCAAGAATAATTCACCTGGCAATATGGTGTGCCATCTTTGTGTGTCCGTTCTATACCTAGTATTATTTCAGAGTTAAAAAACACCTTTGTAACTTTCCAAACCAGGTATTTACTGAACCCTACTTTTATAAATAATTCAGTAGTTCAGCATTACCAGCTTCTCAAGTACACTTGACTCGTGTTATCTTTTGTCCCGGAAAAGGGTATACTGCATACACTGCAAAATAGCCCTAGTACCCAGGAATTAACATGGCCTGCCTTTGTGGCCTAAGCTGCTTATTCATTCCAATAAAGACAAATGTTTCCATCCAAACATTTCCTCAGTTGCATCACATTGTGCAGCACCCCCAGGCAATTGCAGTATGCTGCAATTGGGATTGAAAATCCTGCCTGCAATGACTCGGTGCACTATGAGGTAATGCCTTAGACCCCTGTGCCTCTTGGAGGGGCATGTCAACGATGAATAATGAAAGTTAGGTGTGGTTGTCCAGGGTCACCTCAAAAAATGTACTGTTTTGGGATGCCTCTAATCAAGGACTGCAGATGAGGAAACACTACAATAGATCCATGTTTTTGTGGAGTTTGTGGTAAGCACATGTAATTTTTTTTAAAGTCAGAGTGGATCTTGTTATGATTGTGACATTCTGGAATTTCCTATTTTATTTGGTTTGGGAATGGTTGCTTGGAGATGTCAGCTGACTATTCCAGTTGGTTGGAGCTGTTTGCTGCTCTAACTGGGGAGTGAGTTTCCAAAGATCTTTGCAGGCCTTTACAGTCAGAACTCACTCCCTTGGCATGCGAGGGAGGCCTGCAGGCTAATTGGGTTTTTAATAAGAAGCAAGATGCCAATTGTCTCCACAGTTGCAGTATTTTTATATCGCAAATGAAGAATTAATTATTAAAGAATATAAAATATTTTTTCGGTATGCCTTTTTGAAATGTCATGACGTCACTTTTGTAATCCGGTAGCGGAAATCCAATCTGTCATTCTCTCTGGCGCAAATTGTAGTGGGAGACTACCTCGTGAATTTGGAAATGAAACCACTCCCTCCATTATATGTTGTGTTGGTCACAGTGCACATGTCCCAAGGCTTATTTGTGGCTTCAAAATGTGAAGCTATTAGACATCTGTTCCTGTACCCTCGCCCCACCCAACCCAACCCGAAGTGCAGTGGCTTGTGGAGACTTCATGTGGTCGTCCATGCTACGCTACATTTGTTATGCTACTGCCGACCAGCTGAAACCAGGCCGTCTTCCAATGCCGGCTGGAGTGCCGTCGTACATATCACTAAGGCTACACTTAAATAAACATGTTTTTTCCCCGAATTAGCCTAAATAACATCTCCAGGCCGTAGCGTCCAGCTCTCCTATTTGACTTCGGAAAACCTGACCGCTGCTGTTTGAGGGAGTTCCCTTTAGTCACAGTCGCATCTGCCTGACATGACATCTGGGTCGCATTTTGGAGTCTTTCACTTGGCAACTCTGTGTTTCTGCGTCGAGCGTCTGTGGTAAACGAGCGTAGGATGAGGCTGGATGGTTTCTAGATTCTCTTTGACAGTTGTGTATTTTATAGGTGACATTCTCCACTCTGTGCTCCCAGTTATGTGTTAGCCTGTGCCGATGATGGAATACTCCTTCAACCATGATCTCACATGGCAGGCTTTCTTGGGGGTGGAGCTGAGTGTGTTATTGGTTAAGGTATTGCAAATCCTCACAGCTGTTTCCAAACACTTGGGTTGTCCGAGGGCACAGCTGCACTTTTGGATTCAGTTATGAAAGGTATGACGAGAATGATGGGCCAAATCCAACACGTTATAAGTAACGCCAGCTATAATATAAGTATGCATTGCATTACGACACCACCTCATACAATAGCAGTGGCAGGACACTGAATAAAAGGTATTGCACATCTATTTTCTTTGCATGGTAGTTTTTAGGCAGTATTTGTCCATAGGATAAGGGAATATTGTGAATTTAATACTGCAATTTCCATTTGATGTTACTTTACATTACATTTCATTACATCATTTGACTTTGGTCAAGATGTATTTGAAATTGGAGCTGCAATATTTCAAGTAAATCGTAAAAAAAAAAAAAATCTAACATTACACGGCATACACATACATATGTATAATGTTTTGTGGCAGTTAATAGGAATTGGATTTACAAATGAGAAGTGAATTATGAACTGCTAAATGTTGCAATACTGAGTATATTGCAAAACATAATTAAAAAAATGCTGTCTAATTGGTATAACCCGGTATTATGAGGTCTCACTCAAACCCCACACCCATCAAAGGATTTACAAATGTACCAGGATTCTGCTACACTACAACCAAAGGATTTCCTATAAAACACGTTTTGTCCTTACAGCTCAACCATGCCTCCACACTTTTTTTTACCATAGAAGAAAACGTTTTACCTCAGAAGAAAAAAATAATTTCGGAAAGGTATAAAAAGTTGGACTTTTACAATGTGTTTCTGAGATCTAATTTGTAAAGGTCTAGACCTAGGATTTCCTCACTGGAAGCAGTTGAATAGGAAAAAAGCTAATAATATAAGGTTATGATTCAGCATAAAGAAAACCCCAGAGTTCTAGCAAATGCAAAATGTTCCCCTTAAAACTTCTTTCCTCAGGGGAAAAAGCTTATCCGTTTAGCCAAGAAAGGAGGTCTGTTTCGGTATTAGTTGCACAACTGGGTCAAACGCCAAGCACTCACTAAACTCTACTTGTCAACTAAACCTGATGAACTAATATAGAAAAATTGACTCTTTTCTAAAATGAACGTTTGAATACATAAAGGGTGCTACGATCTTAATGCAGTGCCACTGTACACATTGTTGCCCATCACAATATGTCGTATTGTGTATTGCAATGTTTGTTGACAGATTGAGTTTAGCAGATACTGAAATGGCACAATGTTGTCATTGTCAACGTCTCCCGGTGTTGCTGTGGTTTCAGTGGAGAGGTCAGTGGCATTCTAACGCCACCAATCTCCACTAACAGTCACACATTTAAACGGAACATGGAGTCACTGAATTAGGCTGGTAGGAAAATGAAACTGCAGGGCGATAATTGAATTAAGATCTTGAGACAAGTGTGTATTCACTCAGGCTGTCGTTTCTTGAGAATACAGAGGCTTTTATGTCTCGCGGACGGTGTTCTTCATGCCTCAGAGGGCTAAAACGGTGGCCATCGTCCAGAGGACAGGGGATAATGGGTTGTCTTTGTTGTGCAGTTGAAGCCAACGCACTGACCGTAAATACCAGTGAATGCTTATTACTTGGTTTCGACTGGCCTGTGAGTTTGTATACAAAATCAGTCAACAAAATGATCAAATTGCCTCAAATTGAGAAGTTGGTAATGGCAGGCTATAATGTCTTTGTTGCGTATTAGAACTCCGGTACAGATTCCTCTCAGTAGCTATGGAGCACGTGTCACTAGAATGCAAATGGTCAGTCTTTACATAGCCCCTGCTTTAGTGTGTGTGTGTGTGTGTGTGTGTGTGTGTGTGTGTGTAGTGCACTCTACCAACACATAGCAGTTGCCACCTAGCTTCCACTCCATAACAGAGGCTGTTCTGTTAAAAATGTCAGAGGAATAAGGAAAAGTCTGGGCTGGAAAAAAATTATTTGGCAAGCAAATCTCTAGATGGCGCTGTTCTTGTGAACATTGCAATTTCCTAGTTTTCCATTTGGCTTGTGGGAAATGAACCCAGTGGTAGCCCAATGGTTACGTAAGTATGTATAAAGACCAGAATGTATGCATTTGCTTATGTGGTCACTATCTAATGTATATATTTCGCTCTTATGGAAAGAAATTGGTACTCCGTACACCGAAGTGACATTTAACTTATCACAACGTACAGTCAGGACATTAATAAAGTGAAAATGGACTAGTACAACTCTAAACTGTTTAGAACTTATTCCACTTTTTCAACGAGTTCTCATCAAAAAATCCTCCAGGTGCAGCAATGGAATTCTCGGTGTCAGTTTGTCCAGATACGGTGACATTTCACACCACGCTTCCTGTAGCACTTGCCGTTGATGTGTTTGGTTTGTCGGGCACTTCTCACGACCTTAGAGGCTTTTCTCACAAGCTTAATGGTGTTCGAATCAGTCCATCACCATCAGTACTCCTGAGGAATAGGAATAGTTTTTGCAATGTTTTTGACTGTATGTTTAGGATCCCTGTACTGCTGCGTCATGAAACTGGCCCCTATACATCTGTGACCACAGGGGATTGCATGGCGTTGGAGAATGGAATGATATCTTCCCTTGATTTGGGTTCCTTGCACTCTGTATAAATGTCCAAACCATTTTTTCAGAGCCACAGCACCCACATACCATTACATTTCCTCCGTCGTGCTTGGCCGACGGTGATAAGGGTTCCTCCGGCGTTTGTTCCATTCACCTTTCGTCTTCTATACGTTGTCCTGGTTGAGCCCAAGACTGTAAACATCGGTCCTTAACACTCTGTTCCAATTATCTGTAGTCTAATGGCTAAGTCCTAACCTTTTCTTTTTTTTGTTTAAATTCTTCCCATAAGCCCTGCACCCCAGAGTCTGCTCTTGTTGTTGTACATGAAACCTGGTGTTTAGTGGGTAGAACTTGAAATCAAGCTCTCAACTGAGGACATGTGAGGCATCTTTAATCAGAGTCTCTGATGTACTTATTCTCTTGTTTAGTTGTACATCTCGGCGTTTCACATCTCTTTCTGTCCTTATTAGAGCAAGTTGTCCTTCGTCTTTGAAAACTGTTGTATACACGTTTGTATGCAAGCTTCAGTTTTATGTAATTTCAAGAATTGTATAGCCTATATTCCTTAAAACAATAATCGACTGGCGAGGTTTTAGAGAAAGACGTTTCTTTTGATGTTTTTGCACTAACATTTACCTTAAGACTAGCACGTTTTTTGATACCATGACAACTCAAACACAAAGGCGACGTTAAGCTTCGTTCTACAAACCAAATAGCTTTCAGCTGTGTTTGATATAATGAGAAGTTATTTTCAAGTACCAAATGATCAATTTAGCGTGATTACTTTAGGATAAGGTGTTGGCTGCTGGAAATGGGTTCTGTCTGGATTTGATAAAAAATTGCTTGATGTTGATGGTGCTGTTTGTAAATGTTTTGATTAGTTGAATGCCACTTGGGTGAATAAAAGGGCCAATTTATTTCCATTAGAGCGCAAACTGTACATAATTCCAAACCTTTGGCCCCCAGTCTGTGTGTGTGTGTGTGTGTATATAGAAAATGCTTGAAGTGGTTGTTTGAGAACTTTTTGGGGACATGCAGTGCATGTGATGTTCAACATGTCAGACAGCCAAGCAACCAAATGCTCCTTCTTTGATAAACATTCCAGTATACACAATGCAGCGCTGTGTCATACGAATGAATGTGATATATATAATTATGACTCAAGGGGAAACGCCATCTCTTCTCCAGTCTCACAGAAGGCACAAACACGCAGCTCTGTTCCAGTGTGTGTGAGTGCTGTACAGTACACGTATCATCACACAGACAGCTGGTGCTCGTGTTTTCCATCCATTGTATTTAAATGCCTAACTGCTCCTAATTCCATCGCTTATCAAGCCAAAAACGGTGGATCTGAACCTACACTTGGACTGGAACACGGAACGTGGTGTTCTCTTATCTTAGTGCTTGGCAGATGTACCGTGTCTTGGCTGTTCTGAGAAAGTTTAGAAGAAGCATTTCTTGCCTCTGCAATGAGGTGTGGCTGGAGAAGTGGATGAACAAGTCAGACCAGGCTGATTATCTGAGACCTGCACTGGGTAAGGATAATGGAATTCAGGGACCACCCACAATCGTCTCATTGATTGATCGACTGACTGACTTCGTATCAGCTGGGGTTCTAGAGTGAAGTGTATCAAATGTGCACTTTTCTTGTTTAACCACTGTGGCCTGAAGTAAATGTGTTTGATACCAGAGTGTTCTAGAGGCTGTGTATTAATGCAAAGCCACTCTAAAGTTAATAATGCCCCATATACTTGCCAGTTGTCTAAATACGGGTGTGACATTTGCCAAGCGAGTTTTTGAAGACCGCATTGGAACCGGTTATGGAAATAGGGTGTTTGTTTGTTTTGCCTACCCTAGTAAAGGATACATGCGTAGAAAGGCAGGAGTTCTCAGAGTTGCAAGGCTTTTTTAATCTGTTTCCGTCCATCCTACACAGCATGTGAAGTAATGACCTCTCCAGATCTTCTGTAAACAACTTGTGCTTACTGTGGGCGACCTCTTACCAAATGACCAGCTGTGTCCTTGGCCCAGTGTTTTGTCTTTCCAAAGGGATTCACCCCCTCTCTGGAACTCCGCCTTCATCCCCTGTCATTCAGATTCCCACCCACTTCGGCCTCCAACCGCACGTTGTCCTCTTATCTTCTGATTTGACTTTTTTGCTAAATGACGGACACACAAGGGCAAACGTGCTGTTTGCAGAAGTATGTCTCGCATGGTTTACTGGACAGACTAAAAACCACCTGTTTTGGGTCTGAGTTGTGCAACGCTTGTTCATGTCAACGCTCGAAGTTGTGATTTAATGGTAAAGAAAACGACCACGACTATACACTGAGCCAAAACATTATGACCACTCACAGGTGACGCAAGGGCACTGCTTTACAAGGTTAAGCAGACAATCGGTTCTTGTTGTCAATGTGTTGAATGCAAGAGAAACGGGCAGGAGTGACGCCTTGATCAACTTTGACAAGGGCCAAATTGTTATGGCCTGACGACTGGGTCAGAGCATCTTCGAAACGGCAAGGGGTCAGCAGTGGTGAGGAGATAACGTCGTCTGGTCCAATAAGTCTGTTTTCCTTGACATGATTTGGATGACCATGTGGCATGATGCATTGTGGGAAGACAAAAATCCAGTGGAAGGAGTGGATAGAGTTTAGAGTGTTGCCCTGGCCTTCAAATTCCCCGTTATCCTAATCTACATTTTAGTGACAGATACCACAGGACATCTTCAGGGGTCTTGTATAGCCCATGCCTCTGCAAGTCGGAGCTGTTTGGTTATAAGGCAGAAGACCAGCAACAAATTGGTCATAATGTTTTGGCTCATCCGTGTAAAACAAACAAAGGGCAATGCCATCAAACCTCTGTTGGTTCGGTGCTCTCATTGTTTGATGACGGAAATAAATGCCTATGAGTCGTTGTTTGTTATATAACCCAAGGTCAAACTGTAGCTTCCTGCTTTTTGTCACTCCATTTTTAATAGGCAGATGTTGAATATCTTTTTCTTCACTGTAACCACTCCAATTTAACCACAGCAGTAGGTACTATGGGATGGTGCTTCAACCCTGCTTCAACCAGAGTTTGCGATCATGTCTCAACCTGCGTGTCATTCCTAACATGATCGAGTAATGGGAACTGAAAATGTCAGTTTCCCTTCTTTGTTACATGGAAATTTAAGTAATTTTGCATACGCTCTTATTCTGTGCAAAGCCATTTAGATATTTTATTTTCATGCACTTTCATACTAGGCCTCATTGTAATCAACTCCACAATTCTGGCAAAGTTTTTTGTTTTTTTCCCAAGTTGGCTCCAGGTGACGCCCTTGCGAACGTTAATCACAGAAATGTACCACCAGCCTAAATATCGGTGCTGTGAACTTTCATATCTACGTTTTTTAAAATATTGTTTTATTTTACTTTTGTTTAGTAGCCAGCTATATAATTTTTAGCATCAAGACAACAGAAGGCTACTATTGCTGGCGTTGGCAATCTGATGTGGAGAATTTGGATTGCTGACAGTGTCTGTAGTTAATACTCACTACATCATCAGCTACCTGCACTGCAGATTTAATCAAGCAGGACATCTCGATACCTGGTGCCCACTGTTGTGACTAACAACACTTGATAAATAGGAGATACCTGTTGACTTGCATGACACCAAATCATTTATTTTTCCCATTGGATTTTTAAATATTGAAAGCTGGACCAAAAATAAATCCATAAAGTGTATTACGGAGAGCGTGTGGAGGAACCCAATTGACAATGTTGTTGACAATGTTGAGCTTAGTGCCACCACTTATAAAATTCAAGTTTGACGCATCTCGACAGCCCTATGCAAATCGATACAAGTTGGAGGCCCTGGGCAAAGTCTCTCGTCTTTAAGGACGTGTTTGTCAGAAAGCAATCCTCGAGACATGATTACAGGATCAGCCTACAGCGATTTCAGTACACACACTTTTACACAGAACTTGCGACACCCTAGGTGAAAAAAAAAAACTTTGTTTGACTAGTAGGGAGTAAAAAAACAAAAAACATGGGAATTAGATCCTTACTACCTCTGTGATGTGATTTTGTGTTTAAAGCTCTTCAGAAGCATGGCTCTGCGTTGGTGGCTGGTCATCGTTTGGGATAATGAAACCAAAGACATCTCTAGTATTATGTGATCAAGTACTGGGAAGGTGTCCCAAGCATGCTATTGTAGCCAGTGTTACTAAGGACAACCGACCACATGTAGATACTTTGTGCTGTGATCTGGAGGGGAAGTGAATAAACATGCTGTGAATGTGAGCCGTGTCAGGGTTGTACCGTTCCACAGTGCTGCTCATGGGGTCGTGGATGCAGGGTGATGCACAAGGAGGCAAAGGTAAGCTAAAGAGCCTTCTCACTGTAACTGGCCAAATGACCCACACCTCTTTGTGTTTCACTCTTGCTCTCTCTCTCTACCCTCCACTATCTCGATCCCCCTTTTTCGCTCTCTTTTTTCTTTCACTCTCTTTGTCCCTTTCACTCTCTTTTTCAGTCCTCGTTCTTTCTTTCTCTGCTACCTTTCTTTTTCTCTCTCTCCCACTGCGCCCCTCTCCTCTGCACTCGTTGAGTCTGAACTGAAGTGAAGGTTCACTGACACACCATGCTTAGGAGCTATCTGCCACCAACACACTGAGTCAGCCCACTGTGTTGTGCTTTAAAACACCAAAGACCAGATATTCTGATGTCATGACATGGGCGTGGCATAAACGGAGGCCTACGCAGTCTGCTGTGCTTCAACAGGCACAGTGGCTGTGCTCAAACAGGCAACGTCTTACTTTGAACGCAGGGGAGATTGCAGGTATGTAAGAGTGGAGAGCCGCACGCAGAGGCAAAGAGGTAAGATGTACCAGGATAATGTTTGTAGGTCAAGATCTATTTAGAAGGGTCATGCTCAATTCTGTAGTATGGATAGACACTGATACTGTTTAATTTTCCTGTAGCTCGTTGCATTGTTTCCTTGTAGTTAACCCGTAGTGGCTCTATGTTCCTTCAGTCTGGCTGTCTGCCTGAGTGATATTGTTATTAATACACCTGTCCGTCATGGCAGTTGCACTCAGTAAGTATGAATGCTGGGAGATATTTGTTAGCATGAATACTTCAGTTGCTCGCATTGAATGGTTTTCTGCGCGTGTACAGTTGTGTGGGAGTGTACAGTGGGGTTTTTGTTAAACTGGCAGTCTCGTGTGAGGAGCTGTGTGGTAGATTACTGAGGCCAGTCCCTGTGCAGTAGATCGTCGGTAAAAAACAACCAACTGCTGTGGTCTTTGGTGTTGGTACACGTTGTTGCACTCTCACATCTTAAAATAAACTGGGTGTAGTCCGTAGCGCAGGAAGACCTGTTTGCATAGCCATATTGTTTGTTACGTTATATGTGAACCCACCTATCCCCCAGGGACCTTATGGCTGCATATGGCTGTTAACAGACAACAACAGCCGGGAGGCTTACTAATGTTTCTGCTTCAACCCAGAGTGATTAACAAATAAAAACTGACCGTAACTTCAACTGGGCAAAAGTGACTCTGATGACTGGTCAGTCATTACATAAACAGACTATCGTTTGCCTCTGGTGTATTTTCCCCCAGGGTTTTCTATTGTTTTTAAAAGTATTTCATGGACTTTCATGGAAAAATGCTTTTCAGAGGAACATTCTGACATTCCAGCTGTAATAATGTGCATTGGAATGTAGAGAATTTGGACCAGCTCTTATGGTAGATGTTATTTGTGCCGTATTGTCGCAAAAGAAATATAAGCCATGGTATGTCAGGATATTTACTAAAATATACAAATTCAATGAGATTGTGTTTTATTCAGGCCAGTTAACAGTAGTTCACAGTCAGTAGGCTAAACCCAGTTTCCTCCTGTCATGCTTTTTCCCTTTTGTATCTTAATTAGTAGGTAGCGGTCTTGTAGATGCCAAGAATTTATAATCCATCACCTGTTTCTACGTTCATGCAGCCACTGTTTGTAAAATACAGGAGATATTTTTGTAAAGCAATATCTTAAATGGATTGACACTATACATTCTACCATGGAAAGATTTGGAGACGGGCGTGTTGTCTACAGACTGTGGTCTTCCACGTAACCATGGGAGACACGTCAAGTATTTGATAATGGATAGCAATGCCTCGATATTATGGTCTCGTCCAGGGTCCTATTTGGACAGTAATGTAAGAAACATGCACGGGCCATAAATGTTTTTTTTATGACATTTCCATTGATGTTTGTCTAGCCGCAGGTTCATAAAAATTCTGTATAAAGCATTTTAATGTGTGTTGTCTGGATATTTTTAGTTCTTGCCCTCTGAAGGCAGACAGAATCTGGACCTTCTCACAGCTGTGTTGCACATTTCGTGTCTCTACCAGGTGTGAGCAAAAGCATGAGAGTGATCCGTTGTCGGTCCCAGAGGATCCGTGATTGATAGTTTGCCCTTAGCAGCGGCCGCCCCGGACTCACAAAGCTTCTGTATGTTATCTGAAACGGTGGCTGGAGACTGGCAAGGTCAGTGATATGGTACGACTGCAGTATTTACTCAGGACGCTGTTGGATCAACCTATAGGCTGCGTGGAATTCTGTGTGCATGCTTAAGGATCAGCTGTACCAAGACCGACTCGGTCCGACCGATCGAAGATCGTGACACTGAAGGCCAGGACCTATGATGTCCCTTCTGTCTGTTAAGCAGTGAAGGCTGCGGCGCTGGTTGTGAATTACTTTGTTTGTACACGTCAGACCTCCAGCAGGAAAACGATGAGGTCTAAATGAGAGCCTTGGGAAGGTCAAGCTGTAACATGTTTCTGTCTGTCATCCGTCACATCACCATAATACCACTGCTGGAAAAAACATGGGCTTCAGTGAGAAAAACAAACTTTTGGTCTCGGCCGTCTGTCACATGTCCAGTGAAGGATCTGGATATGACTAGTGCTTTTTAATTGTTAGGACTTCTGAATATATAATACAGTGAATGGTATAGGCTTTATTAGGGAGGGATTTGCTCATTGTCCTGTTCCCATTGCCAGAACATGAAATGTGGACTTTGTACCTTAGCCGGGTGTGGAGCAGAGTCGTGTATCTGTTTTAGCTGGGGGCGTCTGTTGACACTTACAGGCACCGGGCCAATTTAGGGACAAACCAGGTTTGGTTTGTGCCTGTGTGTTAAATGTGTATGTTGCCTCTCTCGCATTTCTGTGGAGTCTGGACACACATGCAGCGTTTTCACAGGCAGCTCAGTTTCTGCACTTTTCAGAGGCCGAAGACCAATAAGTGTAAGAAAAATGAGAATTGTGCAACCTGTGTTAAAGATAATGTATTAGCCATTCCACAGGCTGTGGAGTCCCAGAGTCTACAGCTGTTCAATTAATTATTTGCATCATCCCCCAACTATTGTGAATTTGGTTGGGCTTACTGGTGCAATTACCTCTGAATATTTTCTGTCATTCTTTTCGAGTTGGGGCTTAGCAGGCCTTCGGCCAATCAAGTTAAGACATTGCTAAAATTCCTATTTTTAAAGTAACCAGTGCTTTCTGAAGGAATTCCTTGGGCTACAGGTCACCCAGCACAGTCGAATGGATTACTCCCCACTGAATAACACCTCAAAACATAGAGAAATAACTTATTTTTAGAAATTGTTTAACTAAACATTGTTCACAGGTCACATGTTCTCCAGCAGTACTGAACAGTGTCCTTCTGTTGAAGGGTTTGGATCTGACCTTATCAAGTAACGTGTCCTTCAAAAAGACATGCATGTTTGCGTTGGCTGACTGTGTTCGCAGTTGGCATGTTTGCGTCAGCTGACTGTGTTTGCTGTTGACTGACTGTGGTCACAGTTGGCATGTTTGCGTTGGCTGACTGTGTTCGCGGTTGCGTTGGCTGACTGTGTTCGCGGTTGCCATGTTTGCGTTGGCTGACTGTGTTCGCGGTTGCAGTCAGCAATTAAAGCTTATCTGTCTTTATGATGAAAACATTCCAATTAAACCTGCTAGATTATTTTTTGACCGTGTGAATCCAACAGGATACTCTTCAGTTTAATTACAATGTAATTCGAGCAATAAATAGTCTTGTGTTTGTCCAGCTGCTGGTTTTAATCCTGGGGGAAAGAAAAGTGAAAATGTCGCACGGGATAATTAAATCCCTTAAACTAACTGGCAGCTAAATGGCGTTCGGATAAAGCTAGGTTCGACCACACACTTTTGACAGATGGTAAGGCTTTTGCCACCGTTGCATACACACTACGTATCCTAATCACAATAACTGGTTCTCTGATAATAGGGAAGGTTGTCTTGTTTTAAGACACCAGCAGATGCCCATCTACAGGAAAGTTAACCACAACAAAGGCTCTGAACACTGAACATAACCGCATTGGTTGGCTCTGCTTAGGTAATCCTTCCCTACGGTGTATTGTCCTTAAGCCCAACTGAGAAATGACTTAATTTGACTGTCTTGTGAGAGGTCTGTAGAGAACCCGAGCATTTAAATATAATAGCTGCTTACTTTGAGTTTGGAATAAATAATTATTTTCATGCTTTTTCATGCGGTGTGGTTTTATGTGATAACAGAATCCTGTGTCGTGTTTTTTTCTTCTCAGATCTATTGTGAATGGGTACAATTGTTCTCCCGATAAATGATCTAGCGCCGCTGCCATTGTTTATCTGCTCGATGTCAATGTGGCTGCTGTTCGGTTAAGATCTATTTCAAATGCTGCCGTATTATTTCAGGCTGGCACAAATGCAGTGGAGTGGAATCGTGTGACTCATTCTGTTCCTTTACTTTCTCTACCGACAGAGTGTCAACCAAGAGCAAAGCCCCGTCTCCCCCTGTACCCCTGAAGAGCCTGGATGGTGCCGGCCTCTCCCAGAGGCACTCTGTAGCAGGATATTCTCTGATGGACATGGACCAAAAGGAGAACCTTCTCGACGAGGACCTGACCCTGGTCGTGGTTTTGCCAGGTGGCGTGGAGAGGACGTCCAGTGTCCACGGCAGGTGAGAACCCTGTCCCCTATTTGGAGCCAATGCATTTATTGGATAATAGACCATCCCAACCACCTGGTTCGGAAAGTTCTCTCCTTTGGCATGTCCCCAGGATGTTTTTATTTCACCATTTAATTGTGCAGCAAATCAAATCTTTTACAGAAAATCAAATCTCAAGTCTTTCTGTGAGCCATGTTTTGCAGGAAAAATATAAAAATGAAATACACAAAATACACAGAATGTAAGGCACTAAATACACAGAATGTAAGGCACATTAAAAAAGGCAATAATTTATTAGGGAAATTATTTCCTAACTTTTTCGTGGGTGATATTTGAACTTCCATTTTGCCTGCACCTAATTTTTCCAATCGTGCTACTTTATGTAATTATATTTTTCTAAGCTGAGCCAAGGTTGGATGATTTGATTGGCTGTTTTTATCACCCTCTATGGTTGATGAACACGTGTGTGTTTCGGAGATACGCTGCATATACATTTCCTGGCATGGTATTTTATTATATCTCATCCACAACAGTTCAGCCGACATTTAAGCGCCTTCTCAGACCCAGCAGGAGATTTCTATCTTGCACTCAATGGCTTTGTTGTTTTCTGGCACAGGGACTTTGTGTCCTAGTATGAAACGACCGACCCACTGTGCTCACTTTACATCACTAAAGTTTACTCAAGATTTCATCGTTTTTTTGTGCGAGATGCAAACATTTTGAGGCCAACTTTAATACGATAGGATTAGGCACTCAATTCTACTCACTCTTTGCTTTTACTGAGTACACTGAATTCATTATGGCAAGGATTTAAGGTTTGCTGTATTTACAGAAAATCTCAAAACCTGGAATTTGGAAACTGATATATAGCTTTACATTGACGTTGTTGCAAAAAGGTTCTCCACTCTACTAAAGTGTGTGTGTGTGTGTGTCTTTGTGTGTGCCTGAGAATCAGAAACCGACAGATCCTTAGACAAAGCTTTTATCGCAGTGAAAAAAATGTATAATGCCGTACTGTTATGTAAAATTGAAGCCTTCTGTGATAGAATCTACTTTTGTTCCTGGTATTTGCAATTTCCAAACAAACTCTCTTGGCCAGTTTTTTTTACCCTTACTTGATATGAACACAGTCATATCATGTAAAAAGCTAAGCAGATTCTGATTATTATAATTTATGAATGATCTTTATTTCTGTGCATTTGTATGATTTATTTAATAGACATTAGGAAAAGATTGACAAAGGAGTTCTTGCTTAAAGGGCAGCGGGCCAGATTCAAACCCATGCTGCAGCAGTACATGTGCACTGAAGGCAGCAGCAGCTTAAAATGCAGCACCCCCTGGGCCATGGATTATTCTGACTTCTGAACTGCGTCCATGTTTTTCAGTATGCCCATGCTGGATTTGTTAGTGATGCTTTGTGCCAAGTACCACCTGAACCCATCAGGCCACACCATTGAACTGGTCACCACTAACAGAAACCACATCAAGTTCAAACCCAACGCTCAGATCGGGACCCTGGACGTGGAACGGATCCTGCTCAAGGCCAAAGGAACAGACGACAAGAATAAGAAGACTGGCCCTCAAATGCCAGAGGTAATCATGAGACATTTTATTTGGTACAAATGCGCTCGTTGTTTTTGTTGTCTGACATTTTATAAAATGCAATACAAATATTGTTTTTGTACGGTCAACTGAAACCTAGCCGGTAAAGCGGACCTGAAGTTAACCAATGGAACGACAGTTGATACTCGTTTCATTAAATGCAATGTAAGGTCAACGATGAGGCAGGATATTAAAAGGGCATTTCTTGAAACGACAATAACAATATAATCCGTACCTGATTTCTACCAGGCCGATGTCATAGACCGATCAACAATACAGAAAGAGCTTGTTTGAGTCATTGCAGTTAAGGGTGTCACAATCAGTGATTGATTGCAAGAGGGCAATTGCTCATGGCTGAGATTCTTACTGTGGAATGCACTGGTCAGGTTTTTGCCTGTTTTTCTTTTTGCCCCAACGGGGCATTACTGTTCATAAAATATATTAAATATTTTTTCACTTCACTCCCGTTCCAATGATTCAGTGTTGGATTTTGGTCGAGGATTTCATGGTAACAATTTCTCTAAATACGGAGAAAAGGGAGGCACCTACTATTTCGCAACAGCACACAGTATTCTCTTTAACGGTCATGAGAATAGTCTTGGTACTTCAGATAATCACTCATCTTTTTGATTTTTCAGTCAACCGTCCGTCTGGTAATAAACTATAGAAAGACCCAGAAGACGATACTAAGAGTCAACCCTCGGGTTCCTCTTGAAGACCTCCTACCAGCTATTTGTGAGAAATGTGAATTTGAACAACTCAGCACTGATTTATTGAGAGATGCCCAATCAGACGATCCGTTGGATTTGACTTGTACACTAAATCATTACGCAATACGGGAGGTTTATGCACGAGACACGAAAGGTAAGCGCTGCTCTGATAAAACCCAACTGCCTTTAACATGTATTTATCTGTGGCCTGTGTTCAAGCTGCTACAGGCACTGACTCTGGCACTGATGCAGAGTGTAGCCTAAAATCAAGCAAAGATTTATGGCTGCCCCATTCCTTCAAAATACCACAATTAATCTGACTCATTAGGTTACCATTCGTTCCAATCCCGACACCCTCAACCAAATCCTGTGTATTACGTCTGTCAACACGAGGCTGAGACTCATTCTGAATGAACACTGGTCACCATTCATTGGTTTTTACAACTACGCAGGTGTGTCCGTGCTGCGTTTGCTAATGCGTAGCGTTTCCCTCTTCTCTTTCACAGCCATGTACTCCACGGACATGCCGTTCTCTCCTTCCAGCTCAACTCCAGCAAATCTTCTGTTTTATTCAGGTAATGTATTGGCATTTTAGCTTTTTACATGGTGTTTTTTATTTTTGCAACGGACATTATGGATTTCTCAAGTTGACTTAGTGGTCGTTGGGGATTTCAAAGGCTGCTTCAGTAAGAGCTCCATATTCCTAACAGTAAGAGCTCCATATTCCTAACAGTAAGAGCTCCATATTCCTAACAGTAAGAGCTCCATATTCCTAACAGATACCGTGCCACGCAGTAAAGATAAAATCCAGAAGGAGAAGGAAAACAAGGGATTATTCAGTCTGTTCAGGAGAAGTAAGAAGAAATCGGAGCAGGTGTGTTCTATATTAATACCTATACAGAACTGTTGTCATCTCAGTGATTTCACCTGACTTGTGTCCGATGAAGAGTTTAAAGGGGGCGAGGATGGGGGATATTCACAACGTCTGTGATTGGATCGTCGTCTCTTTGCTCACTACAGGCCTTTGATCAGGTTTCATAATCTGATGGGATGTTTGTTTGCTCTTTTAAGGGGAGGACTGCAAGTGCCCCAGCTTCCCCTGTCACCACCAGCAAGCCTAGACCTCACAGTATGAGCTCGTTCAGTGGCCACTCCTCCACCTTTAACTGCAGCTCCATGCAGTTTGACACGCCAAAGAAAAGACGGGCTCCGCTACCCCCAATGCAGAGATCGGTCTCCTGCTCAGAGCCTGAGACACAAACGGACTATGACCAGGTAAATGGGAGTCAAACCAACCAAACGGCTGGATCTATCTTTCCCCATCAGGTCTGGATGCTTATGCGGAATTTCTATCCAGTGAAATGGATTGTAATAAATGGTTTTAGGTAATTGCAACTCTTTTGCGTACTTCAAAAATAACTCTGGTTCTGTCTGTTCTTTTGTGGAGATGGCTGGTCTCCGTCGCAGTTATGAGTCTTCGTTGAAGAGGACAAAGCGCAAGGCTCCTCCACCCCCCTCCTTTCCTGGAGTGCTTGTCAACAATGAGGCTTCGCCAGGTGGAGGTATGAAAGATTTAAAATTGCCTTGTGGTCAGCTTCCTGTGGGGTTTGGGTTATCTTTCAGCTCTAGTCGAGCGGCTCGTTTTCTCCTAGTAGGAGATGGCTTTGCTTTTAAAGGAGACGTGGACAACTGAACTTCAGTCAGTGAAGTAAACAGAACAGCAAATTAGACCAATGAATCGTTTGAGTAACACTGATTTTTCTTGACGCTGTCGCCTCCTAGTGGTCATTATTGAATCACTTACAGAACGGGTGGCTAACGATGCCTACCAGACCCCTTGATAGTTTGCTTCACCTTTAATGTTAGCATAACCATGGGACTTGCTGTTGACCATGCTCTATAAGTAGCTCTTGTTTCTCAACTTGCAGCCTGCAAGTTACCAGAGAACAGTCTTTGAGAGGAAGCCAGAGCTGCCCTCAACTCCCGGTTGTCTCTACACACTCTGCTGCCTCTTTCGCCTCTCCCCAAGCTTCTCCTCCTGCGCCGGCCTCCTGTTTTGCCTTTCTCCTTATGACTACGCTGTACATACTGTACCATTTGCTATTTCTTTCTGCCTGTTTAATCTCACTGCATGATTTATCTCTGCCTCGTCTTGCGCTGTTCTTATATGTAATATTATTAGTGAACTGTTCAACATTACAATCTAGTCATGAATACATGCTAGTTTGAGATGCGTTAGAAGACGCTTTTCAGAATTTACTAATTTTGACCAGCCAAGAAATGCACTGAGGATGTGTTCATTTGTCTTCATTTGCGTTTAACCAGCGGTGAAAGCAGAAACTCTGGCTATTAACTGTACCCATTTAATACAACTTAATCTAAGATTTTTAGTTGCCTGAGCAATCTGTTCTCCTGTACTGTAAGATGTTTTGTTTTTCCAGTAAGTATTTTCCACATCAAATTTTTCTACTTTTTTATATTAACTCAATGATGTAGTTTTTTTTACACCAAGTGTGTGTGTTCCTTTGAAAAGTAATTTGTAAGTTCAGTATTTGAATACCAAATGAGCCCAAGTGGCACGAATAAAAACATGTCCTTACAGACCTGCCTCATCTGCTCGTACGGTTGCACACCCCCCCCAACCACGCTGGCTTTACATAATCCACTTCACAGAGTAAGATCAGGTCCAGATTCTGGATGTCTCTTTCTGTAGTTTCCCCTGATGTTCCACGGCTGTTCATTTCAATACACCACAGGTTGCTCGGTGAGGATTTTGAGCTTAGCACAACTAGCCTGCTGAATATTGCTGCAATTAAATCCGTTGTGACAGCCTTTAAGTGCCATGTGGAGAACTAGAGGGGAATATGCATGCTAGAAGTATTTATTATCCCTAATTGGCTTTTTTGAAGTATTAATATTATATTTGCAGTACTGTGGCTGTGGAAGAGATGTTGGTAATGCCAATGTATCTTACTATTTCAGAACACTATCTCATTTTCTGACGCAGTCACTTAATATTGAAAAACAAAATGGCTCGCGGCAGTGTCTTCTCTCAATAACATCATTGCAATACAGTGATTCCGTTGACACTGTCCTCTTCTGTCTGATGTCAGATGGCCAACCTCCCAACACACTGGCTGAGATTGTGGAGCAGGAAGAGACGACGGCCCCTGCGGTCCTGGTGTCCATGAGCGATGGCTACGGAGATGATAGCAGCCTCAACCTGTCTGCGGACATCTGCGAGGACTCTAAGAGAATAGAGGGGGTGTCTCCAACCATCAACGCACCGGATGCTAAGATGGAGACTTCCACGCCGTCCGAGAGCAGCGGCACCGCAGGGGAAGATCAGTCATGTGATCTGTCCTCAGATGGCAAGTACGAACTCTAACAGAGACCTGGAATATGAATGTGGTGCCACTTCCACTTAGGTGTTTGCAATTATCTTCATAACTTCTGTTTTTGACAGACCAGCGAGGAACACTTTGAACAGAGCTGATTGCCCGAATCTGGAACTAAGAGTTGGGATAGACTCATCCGAACCTGCAGAAGTTGGTATGTTAAAGAGCTATGAATTACAACATGTTAAGTTGATAACATTATGAATGCAAGTTACAACTACGGATTAACTAATATGTTGTTTTTTGGGTGGTTCAGACATTCCATGTAAAGCTGTGGAAATAGGTGTCCAGACGTGTTTGCTGTCTGAAGATCCCATAACACAGAAACGGGTCAGATATAAAAACAGTACTGCAAGTTCTCCAACCATCAGCCCACCACCACCGTCCCAATGGGGGCGGACAGAATCACAGCAATCGAATCAGCCGCGCCTTCATCTCTCCGGTGGTGAACAGCCAGTGGCCACCAGTACCCCATGTCCTCCTTCTGAAGATGCCCAGGTTCAAACTGATCTGCCGCAGTCATGTCTAGTGTCACTGCCCAAACCACAGCAAATGCCCCTCCATGCTGAAGCATTTACCTCAGGACCGGTGGGCCAGAAGAAGGACATGGCCACATCCACAGAGCTAATGCCTGCTGACCAAATAGACAACACAGTCTCTCCTGCCTCCGTAGTGCCTCAGTCCCAAAAGGCTGCTCAAAGTGGCCCGGCCCCCCCGAAGCCGTCCAATGAGTTGACCAGGGACTACATCCCCAAGATGGGAATGACTACGTACACCATAGTGCCCCAGAAGACTCTGGAGAAACTGCGATACTTTGAGGTGGCTTTGACGTTGGAGTCACCCCTCGTTGCCACCGGGAAGGAAGTAGAAATTGGTTCATTTCTCCCCAAAGACTGTTCCTCTCAGGTCACAGCAGAACCAAAACCTCTGCAGTCTTTTGTACCTGGGGAATATCCCAAGTGTCAGCAAATAAACAGCACTACCACTACTACTGCTACAAATACTACTACTGCAACTAGTGAGAGCACTGTAAATGGCAACATGAGTGAGGCTGTTCACTCCTCCTTAACACCAACTAACCTTCCTGCAAGAGATGTCAAGATTCCAGCTCCCCCTAGTGGAGACTCCATGGCAGAGGTAAAAGAGATAAAGATTCCACCCGCAACAAAACCAAAGCCTGGCTCTTTCCGTATGCCACAGCACAAAAGAACACCTGGGTATTATGTAACGTCGGCTGCAGTGAAAGGTTTGAGCACCAGCCCTGGCGCTGGCCCGAGGGAGGCCCCAGGGAGTCTAGTGACGGCAACAGGAGCGGCAGGAGCTGCACAGGTCCTGAAGCCTGTAGAGGAGGGATGCTTCCCGCCTCCTCCCCCTCCGGTGCAGTGGGACAGCGAGACATCAGAGGGCGCTGATGTAGTTCGCATAGAACACAGGCCCGAGGGGAGAGGGATCGGAAGAGGTCAGTCACCCGGGTCCAGTCCCTCCAGAGCACCCCTATCCCCAGGTCTGAGTCTGGAGAAACTGAGGAGTTTTGCTGCTCCCAAACCCTACCTTTCCACAACCCCGTCCCGCTTTGCTCAGGCTGTGTCGTCTGCCGTCCGGAGGTCCCAGTCGCTCTCCTCTGGATCCACCCCGTCTTCTCCTCTATCGCCAACGTTCCACCCGATCACAAATCGCTTTTCACTGAATGAGACTAAAGGACCGCATGAGGCTACGGTGAGTTGTTGGATATGTTTTGTGTTATGTTCTGTCAAAACATTTATTATTTTCAGGTACATTTTCATAACAGATGTTCTTTTTTCTGAGTCTGAATCCATACCAACGACGGGGCTATATCCATGTTCTACCAACTAAGCTTAATGAATTTAGGAATAAAAAATAATTGTTTTTTTAAAGGCGCAATAAAGAATATTTGTATTTGTAATAACTGCAAAATGGCATTAACAGTAATAGTGGCATGACATGGTATTGCAATATTTACTCACCCAGACATTTTTTTGCGGAGGACAGTAAGAACAGACTAAATTGTAGACTTCCTGTCAGACAACAGATGGACAACAGCTGGTCTGACTTCTGCTGTTATATGGTTAATTGCATCCTCCCTGTCTTCCATCGCCGTCACTAAGAGTAGTTATAATCTCCTCAATAAGGATCTTGACAAACAATGGCAGACTGACGCCAGCAACATGCCTCTGATTTCCTGGTTGTCAAATATATTTGGTATAGCAAACACAAACTAGTGCAGGGAATTGTTGTGCCATCTAAATAACTATATGTTTAAATATATACCTTTTTCCCAATATTTTAAGCTGATCAACTCCGAAAAGGTGAAACATTGGCCTAAATGGGAAGCGGGGGATTGTGCATTGCTGGTTAAAATGCAAACTGTTGTCGCTGCAAATACGATCTTGCACATGTAAAATACCTAGTATATATTTCTCCTTGAACGTTGCTCCTTTAATTTGTTAAAGTTCAAAATAGAGGCTGAGTTTTGCAAAAATATTTAGCAGTAGTATCAGTCTGAACAGGTGATTCAAATAAATGTGATCCAACTTTACTGTCAGTTCTATTTCCTAATGATTTGGTTACCCTTAGATGAACTCTACAGTCTGCGTTTTTCCCATGACCTTTAGGGTCAGCTTTGGGAATATTGAAAAATACAGGAAAGGGGAGGTTGGCTCCTCTGAGGATGTATATACAATTGTTTTTTCTCAATGGAATGGCAAGTCGGAAATATAATTTTCCAAGTCTGAATTTGTGGTTTGTCATGTAGATTATCCCATCTACCTATTGCTCTAAGACTAAACAATTCTTTAACTTTACACTTGTTGATGTCTTTTGTATTTCGGAAAGGGGTGGTGACATTTTAGCCCTTAGACTCTCCAATAATATAAAACGAGGAACCATTTGATCTGGCTCTAATCCACATTCTATCACTTTTCTAATATGTCCAAACTGAATTGAGAATTTCACCAGTTATGCTAAACTTAAATTCTGTTTAACCAAGATGGTGTACATTTCATCTTCTCCATTGAGCACAGGACAGAGAGGCGAACAACAGCCTGGATCTCCGGGCAGGAGGGAACCTGAATGGTGGTCCAGCCAGGGACAACATGACTGCTCAGATGGCAGGTCATAACGATTCTCCTGGGCACATGCTGAGAAAACACAGCGCTGCAGACACGGTAGGCACTAGACCGTATAATAACAGGCCGTTAAGTGGGGAGTGACAGCTATAGTTGCGTTATATAGGCCCCTGTACTACTAGATTCATGTGTTCTAGTATGTATAATTGTGTTCAATTATTTTTCAAGTTCCTACTTTGTCTTTTTTAGGAGTCTGACGTCCTGCCCTTGAGTGTGTTTTCTGGACCCAGCAAAGAAGAATAGGAAATGTGTTTCATTAATAGTTTAATCTCTGTTTATAGTCTTAAGAAAGACTACTTTCTTTTTTATTATGAGAGAAATTACTGTTCATCGAGTAGAGGTTCTTCAAATATCATCTGGATGTTATTATGAATTAATTGTATGTATTATTCCTGAGTTGTTTTACATTTTATGCATAATGGACTTTTCAGGTTTCTAATTTTGTCAAATTTTATGTATATTATTAGTTCATAATTTTTTGGAGGAAATACGGTTGCCAATCTAGCACTGTATATAATTTTGAAGGGGTCAATTGGTCTGACTTGAAAATGGTACTTATAAATCCATCAGTCCTTCTTGTATTTTATGTTACTTATTTGTTTTGATAAAAGCTGTGCCTGACATCCACTGGTATGTATTTCACTGATGTAATGCTGTTCTAAATAAAAGTTACATTCACGGTAATTTAAACTATTACATCGACATTTCTAAAGTGTTTTTGTTTAAACAATAGCAACCGAATTGACATTTGACATTGTGTAAGCTGTAGTAGGGTAACATGAAGACACCACATTCTTGAACCTTTAAAAAAGTCTGGTTAGCCTAGTTACCCAACCAAAAAAAACAATTAAGTATTGTCAGTTTTACTTAAGTTAGTTTTAGTTTACCGGTAATAGTAATAAGAAAAAACAAGTGTGTAAAAATGGGCCCACTTATTTTATGCTAACACATTTTTGTTAATGCTTTTCTTTCATTTGATATATATATATCAAATATGTATATAGTTTAGAAAATGTAAAACTATATTTCAAGTGTGCTGAAATGCTGTCTCCAATCCTGTGTTTGTCCACATGTGCTGTTTGTTTGAACACCTTCATTAATGTACGGTTTTCAGCAGCCATGGATAAAATAGACATGATTTTACGCAGCACAACCTAAATTCATACAAAAAATATTATCTTGGGTGTCTAAACTATGCTGGAAATTGAAATTCTGAATTTTTCAATATAGATTTAACAGTAAATAATAGGGTGTGAGGAACAAATGAAATTGATGTCGAGGTAAAAAAGCGACACCTGTGAAATATATTAAAACGTATTTTAAAAACAATTCCGTGATTCTATCTATTTACTTTCCTTTATAATTTGTTACTCCAGAACGTGGCCATCACATTTTCCCCTTACCGTTTGTCAGCAATTAAACCTTGATATTATGGGGCAAAAACAACTTCGTGGACAAACACTTACCTTCCGGATAATACATACCGCATTTAGGCTATAGGTTGGACGTGACTTGAAACGATGGAAACCATTTCAGACAGGATCTGAGAAACTTCAGGTGAAACGTGAGGGTTTTGCATGACGTAACGCCCGAGTAAATATAAACACAAGTCTAGGGAGACGGTTTAGATGAGCGCGCGGTGAAGATGAGCGCGTGGTCTAGAGAAGCGCACTCCTAAAACACGGCGATGAAGACGAGAGAGGATGCAATATGTAGTAACTGGTCCATATCAGCGAGCAGCAGGTAGGATATGTCTCAAATACTTTGTTTCCGGGAGCTCAGGATGGATGATTGTTGAATTTAAACGGATAAAGTGTGTTCATGACGATGGATACTTTAGTGTCCTGTACTTGTTCATTCCGTTTGTATTTCTTACAAGTGTGTGTGTGTGTGTGTGTGTGTGTGTGTGTGTGTGTTGTGCGTCATGTTCCCGTGGAATATGCATGCTAACACACGTGTAGACTAACAGCCTTGTCTATGTCGTTGAGCCAGGGTGACACCAGGGTGACAGCAGGTTGGCAAAACGATAACAAAAGTATGTCAGGGCGGTGATGCGTTAATGTTAAAAACATGAGCCGGGACCAACGCGATATAACATGACACGGTTATGTGATGTCATTCCTGTTGTGTATGGTCTCATACCTGTTGTGTATGGTCTCATACCTGTTGTGTATGGTCTCATACATGTTGTGTGTGGTCTCATACATGTTGTGTATGGTCTCATACATGTTGTGTGTGGTCTCATACATGTTGTGTGTGGTCTCATACATGTTGTGTATGGTCTCGTTATAGACATCAGCCGATCCCCATTTCAAACTACCCGGTTTATAGCCATAAAATGTTCAGAACGGTTGCTACCAAACCATTAGAAATGCCCTAGTCCGATAAGATAACGTCGCATTGATCGGAAATACAATGTATTCTTTGTTAATGTTGTAAATTATTATTGTCTATGGTAACTGCAGGTGGAAGCTCTACATAGGCGTACTGAGGCACATTATCATTGACCATGTTGTGTTTGCCAATCCAAGGTTGTCATTTAAAGAGGTCATTTAAAATTGCATTTATGTTAACATGTCTGAAAACTGTTGAGCTGATTTAAAAAAAGCAATAAACCTGTCCTTCTTTAGTCTAATTGATTGTCAGGTGCATCAGCAATTGTTGGTTCGATTAAGGGCTCAAAATGTTCATAACCAAATACATTTCTTCTGAAAGTTTTCTGTCTATTTGTGTTCTGAAAAATAAAGTTAATGCGAGAAATTGTAAAGAAACTTGTACAACGCTGTGTACTACTCCCTTCACAGAACAGCACAAACTCTCTCAAACCAGAATTGAGAGAGGAGTGTGAGGCCCTGTTACACAACTGAGCAAGAGGACAACAACATTTGTGTCTGATTTAAGTAGCAGACGCCTCACAGGTCCTTTAGTGGCAGGTTCATGATATACTACCCACAATTCGGCAGTATCAATGCAAACAGTGAAGACACGACTCCAGGATGCTCACCTTTTGTGCAGACTTTCACAGAAAATGCCATATCTCAGACTGCCCAATAAAATGTAAAGAGTATGATGGGCAAAAGAACAGACACTAGACAGACCAAAATTGGGAAAAAAGTGTTATTGACAGACTAAGTTTGAGGTGTTCGTAAAAAAGAGCATTCACGAGAAGCAGACCAAATAAAAAGATGCTAGAGATGTGCTTGACACGTCTATCAAGCATGGAGGAGGCAATGGGATGGTCTGGGGGTGCTTTAGTGGTGGTTAGGATTGAGGTTTGTTCATGGTAAAAGGGATATCGAAAGAAGGATGGCTGCATTGGCTGGCTATCACAGTCACCAGATCTTAACCTTTTTGAGCTCTGTGGGAGCAACTTGACCTTATGGAAGGTAAGAGGTGCCCATCAAGCCAATCAAACTTCTCTGAAGTGCTTCGGAAAGCCAGGGTAAAATCTCTTTCCATTACCACAACAAAATGACAACTAAAATGCCCAAAGTCTGCAAGGGTGTAAATGCTGCAAATGTGATTCTTTGACGAAAGCAAAGTTTGAAGGACACTCATTATTTCAATTAAATTTAATTACCAAAAATGTTTGTAGTATATTTGTTATAAAATTTGGTTTATTACATTTTTAAACGTAATGTGAGTAATCGACTGTTGGACAGCTTATCCTTCTCTAGATGGCTGACTGACCTGCTCATGCTCTTAAGGAGTATGACATTATCTGTCTGTTTCAGTCTGTTTCAGATTCACGTTAGGTCTAAAACATATTTGGGCATCTATTTACATAATCAAACGTTTTTTTTACTAGGCAGTTAAAAGCTTTATATTAATTTAATAGTATTTTTCAACATTCTTAAACTTACCAACTCCCCGAAACTTACTAAACAATGCAACACGTAAAGTGGCTTTGAGAAGTATTCAGACACCTTAATTTTTTCTCTATTTTAAGAAAATATCACCATCAATCTACTCACAACAGTTTTTAATGACATGGCCAATTTATTCAGGGAAAATGTATGCAGATAAGTATTTGGTACACTATAAAAGTGCATTTGGCTGTGTTATTATCGTAATTTGATTGTGGCGCTAAAACTAAACCATGATGTTGGAGTTGGTCACATAAGTAGGTAATCAGGCATTGCTTATTATCTCATTTCAAACCAAAATAAATTAACTGTATCATTAATAATTAGAACATCTGGTTTCTCACTAGATGATCAATCTCTGCAGCTGACTCTGATTGTAAAGTAAAGAAATAGGAGAGTGGGTTTGTCTCATGGTGGTTGGCAAATTCTCCAGTCGTAACTCTGTTTGTAAAGTAAAGAAATAGGAGGGTGGGTTTGTCTCATGGTGGTTGGCAAATTCTCCAGTCGTAACTCTGTTTGTAAAGTAAAGAAATAGGAGAGTGGGTTTGTCTCATGGTGGTTGGCAAATTCTCCAGTCGTAACTCTGTTTGTAAAGTAAAGAAATAGGAGGGTGGGTTTGTCTCATGGTGATTGGCAAATTATCTAGCCGTGTTTCTGAATGGCTTCAACTGAACCACAAAACCATGCTGAACTAGTAAAGTTGATATTCTTGATCATAAACAGTTTGTTGCTACATTTATTTTTATTTGTGGTGGTTAGAATTTCTTTGGTAAGAAGAAAAGCTGAATTTAATAATACTTAGTATGTGTAGTTGTTGATACAAGGCCGTTCTCCACTTACACTGCCGTTTTAGTATGTAATACCCTGAGAGCAAGCTATTCTACATAGCTTTTGCTTGTTTTTTTTCTGTGTCTCATGTATTTTGGGTGCTTTGTGATATTTTCTGTATACAGTCATAGTGATTGAGGATATCAGGCAGTCTGTCCAGTACTGTTTTATAGGCTGTAATTATGTCTTTTGTGTATCTTATAATAAAAGCCATGTCATTTTCACCTGAATCAGTTATATGTTAACCTGGTATTACATGATAACCGTTTTTTACAAGTGTGCAACTAATTAAATTGTATTCAATATAAATGTTATTGGTATGCAGTTCTTCGAAAGTTTGTAAATAATCAGGCAGCTTCTTCAGTATAGCTAGCCTTCCTCACTCCACACAGTAGTTCCTCATTTTTGTAGAAGAGGTGTTAACGTAATGCGAAATTATACAGGGGTTATGTTTAAAACATATTTTTCAATGAAACGGTCAACAATTGGTCATCATTGTTTTTTTTCTATCACAAATCAACAGTATTCAATGATTCTAATAAAAAATATAGAATAATTGTTATAAAACTAATTTGAATTTACAGTTTCAGTGAATCTGAATCTTCCCTGCTTCGCTTGTCGTCCTGTCACCGTAGTACTTAGACATGACTGATGGGAAGTAGATAACCTATCACATAATATTATTTTACTTCACATTAAATCAGAGTAATCACCTTGTTGGAACTAGCATTGGAAGCTTTTAGCTTTGGTGCTTTTTCAATTGGACATAAACAGGCACGTTACATAAAACTGTTTTGTCACAGGGTTTTGTCTATTGTTAATCCATCAGCGTGAGTTGTTTTGGCTGCTCACTCATGCACATAATGGTTCATACAAGAGTTCTATCCAATCAACTAAATTGTCTTTAGTTGTTTTTGTGATTCAGGGCATTTCTTACCGACTCATGACTACAAGGAATGCTAGAGTTCAGTGTTAAAGCTGTGCTCCTTTCCTTAGAGGACGGAGGGTTAGAAAAGAAAGGCCGGTTTGCTTTTTCCATTTAGTCATGTCCCCTATTAGGGCAGCTCATGTGCTGTAGCCTACTGGGAGTGTTTGTGTGTTTGTGTGTGTGTGTGTGTGTCTGGTGGTCGTCTGACTGCTTGCTAAAGTCGTGCTGTAAAGGTCAGAGCAGTGAGATGGTGTGTGATGTGTTTCTATGTGACCGTCTAAGAATAACTGTTTCTGCACTTTCCATAAGCACAGTGCTGCTTGTCTGTGTTGCTGGAAATAGAAGTTAGAGATACGTGGCTCTAAAGACAAATAATTGATGATTACACTCATGTTTATGAGTATAATAGTTACCTCGTATCTTAGCCAGATGACAATCTAGGGCATGGAGAGGCAGCTGAACAGGCGGCTGAAGGGCCTGTTTCTGTGGGTCCCCGATTTAATCCGCCCCAACAAAAGAAATACAAAGTCACAGATATGTTAATAACTGCTTTACACTGTACGGCCAAATATGTTGAGTGGCGGAAATTGAACAGGCAGATCCACTATCAGTGTGAACCGCCCGGATGATTTTCAAAGTGTTTCTCAGGCCCCCGATTAAAGTTAAATCTCCGGTCTCGGGGCTGGATCTGAAATTGACGCCAGTCACACTGAACAAGCCCACGCCAGTTTCTGTTTTTCCAGCTACATCAACAAAAAAAATCAACCTTGACGAAATACACCTAGGCTTTGTTTGCCTTTGCGAGCTCGTGCTGTGAATTCCTCTTCTCCTCTCCAATCCGTCTGTGACAATGTCAACAGCGTGTTATCCTGTACCAGCCCGACTTGTCCCAGTAGGAGCAGCTGACCTGGTGCAGCGGAGGATTTGGAGCTCCGCAGTACTCCCTGTGTAATTTATAGATGTCAAGTGAGGTGAGTGGGTCCTAGGATATTCAGCGAGAATGGATGACAAACAGAGCCCCACTGCTACGTTCCTGATTACAGTACATGGCTGTGTTTATTTACGCTGCGCTAAACAAATCGTTAGCTGCGAATAGAAACAGTTACTGAGACGTTACTGTTGCTGCACGACCTGGGATGTAGGCTAAACATGCCAGGCTTCCTTCAAGGTCAGTCTTGTAGACTTGTCTTAGCTGGATTGCGAACTGAGAGGGGATTATTTTCAGTGGGGCTGCTGAATGCATGAGAATCCAATAGGACCTTTGGGACGGAACACTAATATGGCTGTGTTTCAGTACATGAGAACAGCGGCTTAGAGGCGATTTCCAGCGTTACGGACGTTACATTTGCAGGCAGAACTACAGCTTTGCTTGGGACTCTGCATGTTTATTGCACCCCATGGGGACAGTGCATACTTAAAAAAATTAAAACCGTTTAGTATCGTCAGGTTAGAGTAATTATGCAAATAGGAACCGGTTTGGATGTTATATTTACATGTTTTTTTTCAGTAGTTCAACATATGTGGATTTCCATATTTATATTATTAATATATTATGTTATTTATATTCAGGAAATATTTTGATGATTTACCGTGATTTGCTGATTTCAAATCTTATTACACAATGTGGTCAGCAGTCATAACAAATACTGGGGACTGCTCATAGTGTAATCAAGTTCCTGAAGCCCTTTCTATAACCATAAACAATTGTGTGACTCACAGAAATGTATAATTTTAGATCTGTCATTTATTTTTGTAATGGCTAAAATCCATTAATCTTCCGACATAAACTGTCTGCATAATGAAGTTACTGGAGATTTTGTGGATGATCAGGTTGACCTTTGCTTGAAATAATGTCCCGGGTCAGAGGTTAGGGGCCTAAATGGGTGCCAAAGCTACTGTTTAGATTGGCCTGTCCCCCTTTTTATAAACTCACCCGTGTCCCACAATTCTCACTCAACCATTACCGCTCGTAATGCACAAAAACGGAATGTATCCCGGATTTCAACAGCTATTGTCTTTTGGTTCTGGCATGGTGCGAGCCTGGATGAGGTTGTCTGACACTGAAAATAGCTTATACTAATGCAATTAGAAATCATTTGCATGGACTGATAGCAGAAGAATGTGTTCCAGGCCAGGGTTATTTCTGGCCGGCTCATGCAGCTCGGCCTCTGTGTCCTTCTCTGAGGCTTTGCTTTTTTAATTTCCCGTCTCTTGCATTCTCTGTTACTTTCTTTTCATGTCTCTTCATCTCAGTTTTATCAGTTTTTCTCTCTTTCTGTCTCTCTCTCTCCACATCTGTCTGTCTGTTTTTCTGTCTCTCTTTCTCTTTCTCTCTCTCTCTCTCCCTCTCTCACATACAGCGTTGTGGTGCTTATGTGCCGGTTGAATAAGCATTCCCTTTACTCCGGCAGTTGTTTGTCACATCTGTCCTCTATTTGATTGCCTGCTGTTTTGCCAGTGTCATTCTTTGTCTGTTTTTAGAGGGCACTTGCATGATGATGTACCTGCCTGGGATCAGGTAACCTAAGCCATGTGGAACAGTGTAACTGTGACCATGCTCTTAGCTTAGCCCTTTTGCACCGGAGGAACACGGCTCCTGTTCGTACGTATCTGATTTCCATTTAATTGCTCAGGCCGCTTAAACAAACCGTGGCTGCTCACTTCTCTCTTTATTGTGCACTAATTCTGTGCTGGGTCCATAGGGAACTGGTTGATAGGCTGCACTGTAGGTTGTCGTTCGGTTGACACGAGGAGAGAGGAGACTTCGGAGGGACAGTAAAGACGTCTTTTGGGAAAGGTGGTAGCTATCCTTCTCAAGGAAATGATTAGAGCTTGTTTTGCTGTGCGCCATTAAAAGCTAATTAGGATTTAATCTGATGAGCGATAAGAAAACAAAGTTTGCACCTGCTCAATACTTCCTGAGACCAAGTGATTCAGGTTGTGCGGTTAATATAATGCACCATTAAATATTTAGCACTTTGAATAATTGTTCCTGACCATAGCTGCTATTCACATTTGATGCATAGCATTAATAATACACAGAGGTCACATTGGACGTGGTGTAGTTGGCCCCGTCTGTTTAGGTCTCCATGCTTTCTATATGAAGTGCCGCTAGCATCGACAGGTGTTTTAAAAACATCAACTCTCTGAGGTAAACATTTTTGATTCTGGCACTCTGCACTCAGTGGGAATAACGAACGGATACATAAAACAAATATAAGATCCTGTAGAATTCTAACCTTAAGCGGCCACCAACTAATCAATGTTTATTGTGCAAATGAGTAAAAACGGTCATCCCTAGGTTTATCTTCTAGATCTCATCAAGTGCTGAAAACCGGTACTGCAACCAGATGTTACCATAACCACATACAGTCAGCCATTATCTACAGTTGGCTCTCAGTGCTGGCCCAGTCTCTGTTACACATTACCTTTCAGATAGATCTTATCACATCGACATGAAGCCCAGCCAGGCTACCACGGAGTGACTCAACCCGCCAGACCGCAGCTGAACCACGCTGTCTGGGGAAACTCCACTTCCAGATGCAGCCAGTCCAGCTCGGAGCTCAGTTTAAAGTGCAACCGGGAGCGAAGTGCGTAGTCTGTGACAAAAGAACAGTTGGCCGTACAGTCTGGCAGCCGGCCAGGACTCATTGCAGAGTTGCATACCAGCGACGAACAAGCTTTTGTCCTAAGTGTTTTTTGTGTGCAGCTCTCCTTTCCAGGTAGAGAGGCAGAGGGAAACGAATCGAATGGACGGGTAGGAGAAGAACACAGACAAAAAAGAGGGGAAGAATTACTAACCGCGATCGGACCGGGACAAATAAGCCCCCGGGCTTGGTGCGTGCCAAGAAGGCAGGGACAGAAAGACATTTTGCGGATTTTTTCGACACGTCACTGTGTCAAAGCGGAGCATTTGTGCAGTCATTGCGTTAAAAATAACTTTATTGTGGCGGATCATGTTTTGGTAGGAGGGATCGTTTTGCCCTACTGGGCCAGCCTCATGGGCAGCAGATGAGGCTTCTGGAGAACTTCGTGTCTGCTGCGTTGTGCGTGTGTGTGTGTGTGTGTGTCCGTGTCTGCAGACAGAGGAGTCCGGCCAGCTCGTTCTCTCGCTCTTTCTTCCACTCACACGTTGCTCTGCTCTTCACTCTCTCTACACTCCAGTCCAACAGCTCGCCTCTCTTCCCCGCTCCAGATGATGCCTTGGATATAGCCGGCCCTCATGAGTGATATGACTAACACACTGGAAGACATACACACCTCTGGCAGCCTCGGAGAGAAAGCAGAGATTTTTGGGAGTGGGAAGGGTAATGTGAGTGGCTTTTCCAGCACATCCCTCATTCCCTTCCGTGATCCTTTACAACCACCAAATGCCCAGCTCTCCAGGACTGCTGTCTGCAGGGGGAATAGGTACGGTTAATTTCTCCTCGGGAATGGCTGCTGCGAATGTGTGTGATTTGGTCACCTATTCCATTTTTAGTCACGTCTATGTTTTCACAACACAAAAACCTCTTTAATGTGCTCTAGCTACGTGTCGCTAATATAAATCCCAGCTTTTGCTGCAACAGCCTCAGCGTATCTATCTCAGTTTATTCTGTAGCTCACTAGTTGATAGTTAATCTTTAACGTGTTAGATTAGTGAGCTCATTCAATGTGCTCTCCAACTGAAGAATAGTACACCCTTTGTATTCACGGCCAGCAGGGCACAGAGGTCCCAGTTGAAAAATTGCTGTAGACTTTGTACCTGTAAACACTTGTGGTAAACCGGCAACTGTCAGCGGGGGAATCGTTTTGCCCAATTTCGATAGCTCTCTGAAAGAACTGGACATGAATCAAGCACCTGTTACTTTGTAATTAGTTACTTAGTAACTGCTGTGTGTTTACAGAGCAGTAAAGAAATGTCAATGTGAGCCACCTCTTAACATTCAAGGCCTTCACATGTAAACCATGTCTAATGTCCATTTGATATGTTCTCGTGATACGGCAAGAGAATGCCATGATGCTTTTGTCAGGCTGATCTTTCCCACGCAGACAGGGTTGCTTTTCCTGCCAGATTCGGGTGTGAGTGGATTTAAATGACACACTGGCCGCATGTTATTGAGTAAACAACATAACAGCCATCATGGCCACCCCATGAAATGGACACCGTCACAAATCTATGTCAGATAAACAGAAGGATTATACACGCTGGCATTTTGAGTCATAGCTGGAATATGTACAACACTGTTGATGTTATACACTGCTAATGTTATACACTGCTAATGTTATACACTGCTGATGTTATACACTGTTGATGTTATACGCTGTTGATGTTATACACTGTTGATGTTATACACTGTTGATGTTATACGCTGTTGATGTTATACACTGTTGATGTTATACACTGCTGATGTTATACACTGTTGATGTTATACGCTGTTGATGTTATACTGTTGATGTTATACTGTTGATGTTATACGCTGTTGATGTTATACGCTGTTGATGTTATACACTGCTAATGTTATACACTGCTGATGTTATACACTGCTGATGTTATACACTGCTAATGTTATACACTGCTGATGTTATACGCTGTTGATGTTATACACTGTTGATGTTATACACTGCTGATGTTATACGCTGTTGATGTTATACACTGCTAATGTTATACACTGCTGATGTTATACACTGCTGATGTTATACACTGCTAATGTTATACACTGCTGATGTTATACGCTGTTGATGTTATACACTGTTGATGTTATACACTGCTGATGTTATACTGTTGCTGTTGATGTTATACACTGCTGATGTTATACACTGCTGATGTTATACACTGCTGATGTTATACACTGCTGATGTTATACACTGCTGATGTTATACACTGTTGATGTTATACACTGTTGATGTTATACACTGCTGATGTTATACACTGTTGATGTTGATGTTATACACTGCTGATGTTATACACTGCTGATGTTATACACTGCTGATGTTATACACTGCTGATGTTATACACTGCTGATGTTATACACTGCTGATGTTATACACTGCTGATGTTATACACTGTTGATGTTGATGTTATACACTGCTGATGTTATACACTGCTGATGTTATACACTGCTGATGTTATACACTGTTGATGTTGATGTTATACACTGCTGATGTTATACACTGCTGATGTTATACACTGCTGATGTTATACACTGTTGATGTTGATGTTATACACTGCTGATGTTATACACTGTTGATGTTATATGCTGATGTTATACACTGTTGATGTTATACACTGCTGATGTTATACACTGCTGATGTTATACACTGTTGATGTTGATGTTATACACTGCTGATGTTATACACTGCTGATGTTATACACTGCTGATGTTATACACTGCTGATGTTATACACTGCTGATGTTATACACTGCTGATGTTATACACTGCTGATGTTATACACTGCTGATGTTATACACTGCTGATGTTATACACTGTTGATGTTGATGTTTTACACTGTTACTCTGAAATGTATGTACCACCTCATTACATTCCTTAAAACCAATGTTCTGAGTACTCATGATTTTAATGTTTTCAAAGCATCAATAATTCCACAGCTTTTAAGTGGTGTTTGGTTCAGTATAAATCGGCAGGAAAGTCATTGAACTGTTAATGAAGTTTGTGCGGACTAAAGCTAGATTCCAGTCAAGCTCTTGAGCTCTCATTCCCGGGCAGCTCACGGCGAGTCAGTCTGGGAGTATCACCTGTTCAGCCACACTGATCCCCTCATGTACATTACAGGAGACACATTCAACACAACAAAGCTGCAACACAGCCCAACCCGGGCCTCCATCTCAAACTTCACTCAGGGTAGCCTATGCTCGGTGAAATCTGATGTCTCAGGTAGAGGCCTCGGAGATCCCATGACTCGCTTTAGGCTCCCGAAGCTAACGACAGACAGACAGACATCCACTGAAACCTCCCCGTGGCCGTCAATGGCTGCCTCCCCCCCCCCCCGACGCCAGACAGACAGATAGACAGACGGCATATTGTTTGTGTTGAGTCAAGCTCAGTGGTTGTCAGTATAATGTGTTCTCCACTTGTTTCCCCTCCAGGAATAGTAAAGAGGTGGTGGAGTCTCAGCTGGCTGCCTCTGTTCCAAACCCTTTTACGCAACTCCTTTCCTCCACCGTCTCCTCCCTGGTCTCTGATTGTTTATTTTTCCGGACCAAAAGTGGTGCAACTCAGGTGAGTGGGTGCACTCCAGACTGACACGCAGAAAGACAACACAATGCCGACGCAGATTGTTTTTCCGTTTAAAAACCCTGAGGTGTTAAAGGTGATTGAGAACGGCAAGACGCCAACACGTGCCATTTAGAGAACCTGCTGCCCGGCCATGTTCGTTGTGTCTGGCACCTCCGGGCGGAGAACCAGTCAGGCCCGTATGCAAATGAGGAAACGCTGGGGGATGAGAAGACATTTTTTAGTGCACATAATGTGTGTGTATGTGATCCTGGTGTTGGACCTGTACTCTGCACTAGCATTAGTGCAACAATTTGCTAGACCACCTGGTCTAATGATACAAAATACTGAGACGAGACTGAGACGAGTGTCCGTCGGCATATCAGCAGGTCCGTCTGGCCCGAAGCCCGTCTGGTCGTGTTCAATCCAATAATGTCTGTCAGTCTGACGGCGGCCGCATCATCAAAGGCAGCCTATTTATACGGTTTTAGTGCACTATGGTTGACGAGCGCTCTGTAGGCCCGGGTCCAAAGTAGTGCACTATGCTGGGTGGGGTTATTTGGGGCGTAGCTGTAGGGAGTGGCAGGAGCGTGACCCGAAAAGACGTGAATGTGGTGGAGGAGGGCTGGTACTGGATTATTAGTATGCTTAGGTTGCACTGTACTTTAACTAGTTCACATACCTGTCTATTTAACTGTACAGTACTTATCAGTCATTGCAGATGTGCTTCTTTTTATGCATATCTAATCAGTCTGCACTGCAGAAACCCATACACGATGGTTACCACGTTTCCTTTATGACACGAGGCCAATTTTTACACGGTAATTGGTGAAGTAAAAACAAAACGAACCTTATTTCACAGTCGAGTCGTAACGTTTTTATTTTCTCATTGCGGGAGAGGAGCGGTGGTATTTTTATACTGCAGGGATTTGATTCGTGCCAATGTTGAATCTGTAACGTGAGATATATGAGCGCTCGCAGAACCCATGATTGGTGGCATTTACTAAACTAGGAGCACATTCATTATGTTCAAAGCCAACAATTATGGTTATGCTTCAAGAAATGACTGAACGTCAAAACGGAAAGTCTGCTTTACATTATCCCCAGATCTGTCACGTCAGACAGCCTGTGGCTCTTTCGATGACCGCACCACCCGTTCCCCAGAGGTGATTGGTTCCCTGCAGGTGTTAATTACACTCCCTGGGCATAATCTCTGGCAGGGGGAGGAGGGGAAAGAGAGGAGTGAGGACAGGGCCGAAGCTGAAGGGGGGGTTAGCCTAACTCAGACCTCTGACTCATGGCAAAGCCTGAAATTACAGAGCTCAGTGCAACCCAGAGAATATCGCTTGCATTAGACGTTGCTCCTCAGGTTTTAATGAGTTGCTTTCAGCATGTATATATCATTCTCCACCTCTTGCCAGGGCGCCCCTCATTGTGCGATTCAGAATACTCTGTGATTTGGCAATCAGATTGTTGTTTGTTCTCCTGTGTATATCGTCTGGTAGCGCTGCTGTGGAGCTTGATTATCTTCCCCAAGCAGACAGAAGTGTCTGTCTTCATTCGATACGACAGTCTCAAATGAGCCCATTATACCCAATACCCGCGTTTTCACTTGACCCGGGATTCGCGTGGGGAGAACTAGAGGGGTTGCGACACTCTAACGCTGCCCTCGTTTTAGGGGATTAGCGTGGATTTGGAATTCTCTTTTGATTGGCGAGAGTGAAATACTTAGATTTCTCCGCGGCGAAGAAGCAGCAGTGGAATGACACCTTGGTGACCTCGGGCTTCTGGCTTCGGGCTTGAACAGTGCCGTTCCTTGTTAGCCCGTCTCAATGTGCCGCTTGCGTAACCCGGCGTCGGGGCCTGCGTTTGCACCTGACGAAGCTGACAGGCTTTCACTCTGTCTTTTATTGTCCGGACAAAGGGGAATATGTCAGGCAGGCCAGCTGTTTGTGTCCCAATCCCCTGGTCAGGGGTTACGACCTCTCTTCAGCAGGCATGTGAGAAGCGGTGACATCACTGCCCTTGTCCCACCGTGCCCCCTAAACCCTCATAAAAGGGTGTGCCAAGTCCATCTATTGAATCCTTCTGTCTGTTTTTGGGGGAAGTCCGTCTCTTGGCATAAGGGCTTATTCTCCACGTTTCTAGGCGCAGATAACAACAGGCGTATCGTCCGTTAATCTGAATGTAATTGATTAAGAATGAGGTTGTCCTACTTCCATGTTTCTGCAATTCACTGACTCGATACGAAGAGACAGTGGTGAGTGTCATGATTGAAGACGCAGAGGCTGGACTAGCTTGTCCTGAACTCGGCTTTGGCACTTGTTGCCGTGGCAATCAAAGGAGCCAGCAGGCTTTAGTGTGTGCGTGCGTGCGTGCGTGTGTGCGTGCGCACGCCTGCGTGAAATCTCTGCAGACTGGCAAGTGTCAGGCCTGCGGTCCTGCTTTGACAGGGCCTGGGATGGGTTCCTGGTTGAATCAAGCGCTGGTCAAGGACACGGTGTCTGTAGCCTCCTTTGTTATGAGAGTTGCAGATACTCCCTTATCAATGTGCCTCTATTAATTCATATTCCATTTTTTGTTTCTCTGTGATAACCAGCGGCGTCTGCTTGTCTGTGGTCTCACAAGACCATGTGCTGTAATTCCAGATAATCAGCAAGCTCTGCAGTGACTCCTCCTCTGTTGTCATGGTAGGGAAGATGTATGACAGACACTGACAACCCCCCACACACACCGCCCCCCTGGTCTGGGTGGACAGGAAGTTGTGAGCAAAGAATTCTCCCACTGCTCTAGTCCAGCATGTGTAGATTTAGTCTGAACTAGAGCTCATGTTCAGTCCCGTAACCATTTTATGCATGTTAAATGACAGAAATGTACTTATAAAAATTATTCATGTAAAAGCATAGAGCTATTTCTCCTGTATAATGTAGTTGGTTAACTATTTGTTCAGTTCAATAATACATTATTGTCTTTGTTTCTTGTTAATTCAGCAGATTATTTTCATCGCTGATGTTGCCACTACTTGACATTTTATGATTTAACATTTTTGCTTTAACATTGAGCACTTCCCTGCACTGAAATGTTTTTTAGAGATCCGTTCTGGGTAACAATGGCTCGTTTAGTCCTTTTTTGACTGTCGGCTATTATAGCTCCTCGCTAAATGCACTACTGGGATTTATTAAAAGACGCCCATAAGTCTCGGATGTGTCCTAAGTTTAAGGAAATGTATCTGCTCACACTTCATTTGACCGAATCAAAACACTATCCCGCTGTTTCTTTTGAACTTTCTAAATTAACTGTATCAGCAGGAACAATTATCTGCACGGTAGTCTGGACAAGTCCTCTTCTTTTCCCATCAATGACATTTATTGAAGACCTTCTTGGAGGGTTATTTGACGTGTAACTCATCTTTATCAGACCACTGTGTAACTTCTCTTATTCCATCATTAACTCTAATGCTGACTGTAGCATTTGGCTCTCTCATTTAATACTGTTATTGTTTAATACATGTCTCCTACTTACAGTAAAACACGTGTGGTTAATCAATCGTGGCAATTGTGGCTATGGGAACCACTCCCCAGTCCCCCATGTCTTTGAGAAGGACTGCCAGCCTCTACCTGCATCTGCGCCTTATACACTTATATGCCTTTTAAAATGTGACCGGGAGTTATTAAACATGGACATCAATGTCAGGTGTGATTTAATAATATATTGAACACATTTGAAAATTACATTAAAATGTTGACAACTTTTCTACATTTCAGTTTGAGTGACATTGTATTACGACAATATCACTGAATATACTGTACGATTGTGTTGTCACTTATTCTGTGCAAACATTTTATGTTATTCTGGTAAAAGAAACCAAGGGGTGTCTATAATATTAGGCCAATAATTAGCATCCAAGTTTTTCTTGTCATGAATCAAGAATGAAGTTGGATAAACAGTTGGATTTTTTGTTGGATAGGGGCATGGCAGATTACTAAACCATTCACCTGTCAGGGTTGTGATAAAGTACTGTAATTGGAGTTGTCTTTCTATAACCTTCTGAAATGGTTGGAACCATAGTCCTACTTGGACATTTTTTTTATCAAGACTTGTTGGTGGCTTGATAAAGTCTCTTTTAGAGGAAAAAAAACGTTTCAGTTGTTCAAGGACAAAGGAGGAGTTTGCTAAACAGAGATGACTTCTCTGTCTTTTAGTTGTGCGTATTCAGTGTACACGACCTCACTGTCGATTAGTCTATAACGTGCATTCTGTGCTTACTGCTTAGTGAATGAGGACGCTCCAGAATAGTTCAATGTTTGCTTGTTTGGTTTTCGACAATAATTAGTAGAATACTAGGTCGGTCTAATTAATATATGGATGTTTGTCAACTTAGTTGTTGTAAAGTGAAGAAGATAACATGAACTTCCATGCAAGAAGAGTTACCTTGCCTGCAATTACTCCACTTTGTCTTCAGAAGCGGGTAAGAGTTATGCCCGCACCGTGCCGTGTGTAACTTATCTAATTATTGATTATCCATCCTAGCAGCGTGTCAGTTTTATAGTACACTTGGATTCAAATTAACTGCTAACAAAACATAGAAGTGAAACACTGTGGAAAATTGGTTTAGTCATCTAACTCACAGAACGATTCAAGCCTGGAGTTTTGAAACAAACGTATACGGTAGCTCAAATACTGACCGGCTGTAGTTTGGTCTTAATCCTTTAAACTGTGCTTAAGTCTTTCTCCCCTGTCAGTCGTTTTATTATTCACATTCGTTTCACGGGTTCATTTGTAACGAGCGTTTCCTGTTAGTGCTGGGGTACAGTATATGGCACCCATTGGATGTGCTGAAGCTGAGCAATTTAGACACGGATCCACGTTGCCATAATTCAGTGGAAAGCTACCATAGATCTGTCGTGTGTGTGTTTATAGTAGCAGCAGCCACAATACACAAGTGCAGTCGGAGCACTTATTCCAAATGATTGACATGCAGTTGTGTCCACATATTTCCAAAGGCACAGAGAACTCGCGACTGAACCGAGAGGAATGCTTCTAGGTGCGTGTCTATAAACCTGTGTGTCAATAACCAGTGCTTGAGTCAACCTTTATCAGGTTCCATGTGTGGATGTTCCGGTCTCAGAGTTTCTGTTGTTCTGCATGTGCTATGTTCCAATATTATTCATTTGATGTCATGATTGCCAGGGTATTTGTCATTAAAATGTTGTAGTTAGTTAGTTAGTTAGTTACCTGGCAGAACTATAGACCAGACTGCCGAATAGGCTCGAAATGGCTCAATGTGTGAGTTGAGGCCCAGGTGTGTGCAGACAAGAAGCCAGTCCACACATGTGGAGGAGTAGCCTGAGTTAATAATCCTGACATGATCTAGTGCTCCGCTCCAGTGAGAACCACCGTAGATGCGCATGACGGTTGCTCAGCAAAACCCAGGGCTGAGGCCACTGCCTGGGCACCCACAGATAGAGTTGCAGCTGTGGGAGTGGAGTTCAAGGTAAAACTAGTCCACACTAATTGGCGAACCGGTGTCCGCGGTCCTGTCCTTGAGATAAAGACGACTTCTAGAACACTCTATGCTTTGGCAAACATCGCTATATTTAGGCCAGCGCATATGTCTGGATTTTCCTTTCCTGTCTCGGTTGAAGTTGAAACTCAGGACATCCTGTTCCTTCCCTCCCAGGGTTCTGTACCGTGTGTATGTACAACAATCATCGTTGAAGGCTGAGGGTTCGTTTTTGGGTTGCTGTTAGTGCCAGTTTGTGGCTTGTAGCACTGCTTAGTCCTGCCTTCACTTGTACCACTATTACCTTACTGCTATCTCCCCACAACCCCACCCCCTGTCCTCCCATCATCTGTCCTCCCATCATCTGTCCTCCCACCCCCTGTCCTCCCACCCCCTGTCCTCCCACCCCCTGTCCTCCCATCATCTGTCCTTCCACCCCCTGTCCTCCCACCCCCTGTCCTCCCATCATCTGTCCTCCCAACCCCTGTCCTCCCATCCCCTGTCCTCCCACCCCTGTCCTCCCATCCCCTGTCCTCCCACCCCCTGTCCTCCCACCCCCTGTCCTCCCATCCCCTGTCCTCCCACCCCCTGTCCTCCCACCCCCTGTCCTCCCATCATCTGTCCTCCCACCCCCTGTCCTCCCACCCCTGTCCTCCCACCCCCTGTCCTCCCATCATCTGTCCTCCCACCCCCTGTCCTCCCACCCCCTGTCCTCCCATCATCTGTCCTCCCAATCCCTGTCCTCCCATCCCCTGTCCTCCCACCCCCTGTCCTCCCATCCCCTGTCCTCCCACCCCCTGTCCTCCCATCATCTGTCCTCCCACCCCCTGTCCTCCCACCCCCTGTACTTCCATCCCCTGTCTTTCCATCCCCTGCAATTAATTGACTTTGGACTGAATTGCACTTTGGTATTTTGTTGTAACAATGTATTTTTACATTGTATGGTGATGACAAAAACAGCAGGCTTCAGTCTCTGAAAAAAGCAACATTGTAGCTCAAGACTTGATTTTTTTGTAAATTTATATACATATTGGTATTAGGAGACTTTAGAAAGGAGTTTGTAAGTCACAGTTGGAGCCCATACTGGAGCAGGTCTGCACTTGGAGCAGTATGGTTCCATGAATGCACCTCTTTGTGCTCATTGATACAGAAAGCAGCCGCATTTTATCTGGCCTCGCCATTCATTTGACTCCCTGGGCCAAGTGATTTATCATGGATACTGTAGCTGTTTCAGCTTAGCTCAAGCAACCACCGTGCTCTACACATTGGAGTGTGAAGCTATAGCGTCAGTTGGTTTGGTACGGCTGTCGAATGATTCAATAATGGCACCGTGCTGGGAACATGGTTTTCTTAATTTCTATTGTGTTTGGGTGCGGTTGTTCTGCATGATGTCATAATGTGGATTTTTGAGCGTTTAAACCCGCCGTACTTTTCCGGGATTATGTCAGTGGATCTATTTTGTAAGCCATGATCACTTTCTGTATTATCATTACATAACAGTAACATGGTGCAATTATGTTTGTTATCAACATATCCCCAGTGCCATTGGTCCTAATTACTCACCATTATGTTGTTCCTTAACGTTTCACTAGTGTGTTGGTCCTTAACATAATCGATACTTGTAGAAAAAATACTTGTTGCAAATAACAATGGTTAAGGTTAATTTAGGGTTAAGGTTAAACATCACAGTACTAAGGTTGGAATAGGGTGGAGGTTAAGATTAAGGATTACAGTACTGAGGTTAGGGTGAAGGTTAAGATTAAGGATTACAGTACTACGGTTAGGGTGAAGGTTAAGATTAAGCATTACAGTACTGAGGTTAGGGTGAAGGTTAAGATTAAGGATTACAGTACTACGGTTAGGGTGAATGTTAAGATTAAGCATTACAGTACTGAGGTTAGGGTGAAGGTTAAGATTAAGGATTACAGAACTGAGGTAAGGGTGAAGGTTAAGATTAAGGATTACAGTACTGAGGTTAGGGTGAAGGTTAAGATTAAGAATTACAGTACTGAGGTTAGGGTGAAGGTTAAGATGAAGAATTACAGTACTGAGGTTAGGGTGAAGGTTAAGATGAAGAATTACAGTACTGAGGTTAGGGTGAAGGTTAAGATTAAGAATTACAGTACTGAGGTTAGGGTGAAGGTTAAGATTAAGGATTACAGTACTGAGGTTAGGGTGAAGGTTAAGATTAAGAATTACAGTACTGAGGTTAGGGTGAAGGTTAAGATGAAGCATTACAGTACTGAGGTTAGGGTGAAGGTTAAGATGAAGCATTACAGTACTGAGGTTAGGGTGAAGGTTAAGATTACAGATTAGAGTACTGAGGTTAGCGTGAAGGTAAGGTTACAAAAACTCTAACCTAAATGTATTATATTGCGCTTCGATTTCAAATTAAGAGAAAAAAACGTACAAAGTATTAGATCTAAAGGGATGATTAAAAAGGCTATTAAAATACTACATGGGGACTTTTCAAATGATCTGATATGATGTAAAATGCACTTGCTGATAGTTGTGAACATTTGCTTCTTGTATATCTTAATACAGACTCTAGGGCACCAAAGTACACCAAACAAGGACAAGTTAACGAAATGCATTCTTCCTGAGTGGTGGATGGATTTCTAAGTACCACGTCAAATATTTGTCCAAGCTCTCTGAAGTGTTTAGACAAAGATATGAATCAAGAGATATGCATAGTGTACATCCAGTTTAGCAGATCAGCATTCATGTGATACACGCAGTACTGCACAACAAAACAGTAGCATGTTTAGCACACTCCCCTAATTATAAATATTAAAGAAATAGAAAGTTGTTTTTGGCCCGCTGTTCGATGAAGTGGCACAAATTATCCTTTTATCACAACAATGTAAAATAAATCTTGTAACAGCATCTTTTTCAGTGTGTTTCTGCTCAGAAACTAGGATCAAGCCGCTGTCATCAGACGTTACGACGACTAAATGCTTCTTCACTCCAGATTAACCCGACCCTGTTCCCCGTGAAAAACTATTATTCTGAAAATTGCCAAATAATCAGGAAGGGATTTTAACACGGGGGGGGAAACTGGAACCCCGCCTCAATGGTTTTTCCACTGACCCCCTGTTAAAGGTCCTCTCGCACTCTTAATGTCTATGTTTCCTGTTCGTTCCACGCTTGGCGACGCTTTTAAAGTGTCCCAATGTTGTATACAGGAAGTGGCCGTAGGTTTTGGGTCATTATCATCTTTCTGCTCTAATCTCAGTGACCTTAGCTTTGCCCCAGTACATAGGAGATGATTACAGGGTCTTAGTATGAGCCAGTCGGTCCACACATCTCGCTCTCTGCACCGTTGCCTGCTAAAGTAATCCCAGTAATGCAGCCCCTTGGCTTTTGTTAGACGCCCGCGGAGGTGAATCCTCAGGGGGATTTCGCTGTCTTGTAAATCTCCGCCGCTGACTGATTAAACACGCGATTGTCTGCCTCATTGACGGGGGCGATGATGTCATAGCTTGAGGTTATGATTTGCCGTGGGCTCCTTCAGGGTTGTTAGCCAGAGCCCTGTTGGAACACTGTGACCTCCTTTTTATCCGTCCTGCCCCTAAGGTCCTCCTTAAACCAAGGCACAGAGACCCAAGCCAACAGAGGGGTGGCCAGTTGCTCTTTACCGCGCTTCTCTCCCTCCCCCCTCTCGCCCCCGCCCACCTCTGTGGACTATAGACAGAGTTGACCCAACTAGCATTACATTTAACCAGCACCTTTGTAATTGCTTTCAAGCTCCTGCAGGGCTTTATGCTGAGGACTCGACTTGCCATGGCCGTGTGAATTGGGAGGGGGAGCGAGCCTTGTGACTCTCTTTCTCTCCCCTCCTCTTCCTCCTCCTCCTCCTCCTGGGGTGTGGAGCCGGGAGTGGGTTGTGCCGGGGCTCATTTACTCTGGGAAAAGTTTGCAGGTGATTGGGCCAGATCCCTGGTGACATATATCTGTAGTCAGGAAAACGCTATGCTCTGAGGCAGCTCTTTCTAATTAGCAGCGAGAGAGAGAGAGAGAGAGAGAGAGAGAGAGAGACAGCGAGTGGGAGAGCTCTACTTTCTGCTTCCCAGCTGATACTGACTCACAGCTCTGTTCTCCTTGGCTCTGCACAGTCTGACTATCTGATGCAGGTTTCCATGATTCTTGCCCTAAGCCTGGTATACAATGCTGTGCACACAGTCCTACATTGGCTGCAGAGTTAGCTCAAACGCACACGCCTGCGTGTCTCCAAACAGACGGGTAAGTTGACATGTCGTTCGTGGCTTGTTTTCTGTTGATGCCGCATGACAGTTTAGCTTGTTTCAATGCAGAGCTGTACCTGTTGTGAGTCGTCGTGGAGCAGAAAAGAGGATAATAGAATTTGAGCCACATGCTACGTAGCACTTTGACAGGGACACTGAGCAACTTTTGGTACAATTTGGTGATGTTTCATGTGCGATAAGTGGTTTACGGGCTAGCATAATAAAATATGTGATGTCCAATACAGAGAACTTCCCATGCCATTGAGAAAATGGTTCCACACAGCTACATCGCTTTCCCTGTTTGTATGTCGTTGTGCTGTGTAATATGTGCACACAAAGCACGGTTTTAGTACCGATGTCATGTCAATGTGTTTCTCTGCAGGTTATTAAAGTGTATAATGAGGACAATACCAGCCGAGCTGTGGAGGTTCCCTCTGACATCACAGCCCGGGACATATGCCAGCTGTTTGTCATTAAGAATCACTGCATCGACGACCACAGCTGGACGTTGTTTGAGCATCTTTCCCATCTGGGCATAGGTAAGAAACTTCATTGTAAGAAACTTTTATTTGATCCAAGAATAATCAGTAAAGGAAGACAACTCTGTTTCACATGATATCAGATAAACGTGTAAATATCAGATATCAGATAAACTCCTCCTAAAAACACTGTCGAGCTGATTTCCTCATGTAATTACGGTGTGATGATGGTAATATGGTAATGATGTGCACACTATCCAGTACAGCGATTGTATCACCCGAAACCAAACCCTGACTAGTTTTCAATATTAAAGGAATGAAAGAATTGTACAGCAACCGTTTCTGCGGTCTTCCACTGGTGCAGTCAAACCATTTCACAGCAGCATTCTTCACACATACTGTAAATTGCATAAATTCAGAAGAATTGATTAGGCCATAAATATGCTGTTGTCATTCACTCAATTAGTTGAGTAAATGCTTTTAAACAGCGTGTCTGCAATCATTAAATATGTTGGGTGAAGGATTATTGAGAACTCACCACCACTGTTTGGAAATTATAAAAAGATTAAAACAAGATGAAGAATCACACCACGAGAATAGAATTTCAGTAGAATTTTAAGACAACACATCAGAACAATGTCTGTTAAATCATGACTTCTATGCCGATTAGCAGTTATTTTCAGACGTGAAACAGTGACACTAACAGGCTATTATTTCTTGCCGTTATAAAGAGGCCATGAAAATCCAGTTTCTGAAGGATTCCCGTTAGGTGGCTTCTATCAGAAATATTTCAATTCGGGTTTCAGTAAACATACTGCACAACCGTTGTTTTTAGTGACACAGGACTTGACTGCAAAGCATCCTGGCATCTGTTACGCCATGCAATATCATATTTGGATTTCCGGCTTTAACTCTGCTTCCTCTGTATTCGGAAAACCGGATGCTTATGAATTCTGCCAGCGTCACTGAGAGTGTACTGACAGAAAATACTAACTGCCCAGTGACTCTGCAGGCACCGGCGTTGTCCCAATTGTCGGCCTATATTCCCATATTTATTGCACTACTTTAAACCAGCCCAGGTGAAGATCGGGTCAGAAATACAAAAAACGACGGTATATGGGGAATAGGATGGCGTAAGCGACCCAGAGAGAATGAGAGGTTCCTCTTAGCCTTTCCGAGGCCTTTGGACCGTGTGTAACAATCACTGGGCCGACACTCATTGTCATGGTCAAACCAAATAAAGCTCGGGCTCCTTTTGTATAAGTGGTTAAAGTGCATCTGCTTTCACTGAGTTTGGAATGAAGTGCCGCTCAATCTCCATGTGCAATCCTTGCATTATTCATGATCATTCCATACGCCTGCTCAGCGCTTAATGCAGTGCTCATGTTCAGATGAAATGCTACCTTTTAGCTGTAAAACGGGATTTCTTTTTGTAGTATGTTTTGTCCACAGGATCTCTGCTTTTCTGTGTTTAATGGGTGCAAAACCCACTTGCCATTTACATCATGCAGGAATGATTGCCTTCATTTTACTCTGGTGACTCTGCTTGTGACATTTTTTCTCTTCTTGCTAACGTGAGGACTGCTAAAGTGGATATAATGACTGGTTGGCCCAGTGCTTTCTACAACAACGACATGTTACCATTAGACTAAAGAGAAAAAATGTCTTGGCTGTTTTTCTATTAAGATAAACAGTTATAAATACCCTTTCAAACATACTAAATCATTAGTCATGAGAATTGTTTTCCACAGTTTAAACTGCCATTGTTATAAATTCAACAGTTGGACAGATAAATAGATAAATATATTCAAACTTTATTTTAAAAAAAATCTGACAATGACTGAATAAAACGCACACTGTTCACTGGTACATACTTTGCTACTGTAACAGGGATTTATCTTGTATTATGTGTCTACTTTGCATAATGCACGTAGTGTTTTCGCATACATTAATAAATAAATCCATATGAAGGATCTGACTAACTAACTCTGACTAATCGCACACGTGCTACCTAGTGTCTGATGAAGTACTCAACAGGTAGTGTCAATATTTCGCACAAATAAACGTGTGTTGAAGAGGTCACTATTGCTACTAGGCAGGCATGGCTTTATTAGCTGCAATAAACCTTCAGCAGGATTAAGATATGATGACTAAGCAGTGGCCTGCCTCCACCGCGGTCAAACTGTGTGAATGGCAGCCTCCTGTCTGTGGAGCATTCCAGAAGCCAGCCTCCAAACAGCTGCTTCCCATTACAACGGTTCATATTCATTTAAGCTTCCAGGAATTCAGTCAGTTTTGATGATTCATTGAAATAATAATAACACCAACAATTCCGGCACTTGTACTGTAACTCCAACATTAGGTAATATGGTGAAATGTTTTTAAAATTCCTCACGTGTGCTTTATGCTGTTAGGAGGTTTTTTGAACTCTGGTTTAAATGTAGTTCTGATTACGAACTAGTATTTATTGTAATACGCAATGTTCTATTATAACTGGGTTTAAGTATGTTCTGGTGCATTGTGTATTGTATCGTGAAATCTAAAGCAACCTGGTATTGTCCGTTTGACTAACGGCACGGTCTACTGTCCTTTCTCCTGCTTTTAGTGTTCTCTACATTGGCACGTCTCCAGTTTGTGTCCAATACAAATTGTCATTTATTTAAATTGCATTTGAACGAGAACTATAACACATTTTACAGAAAGAACCATAGAAGACCATGAATCTGTAATGGAGGTGCTGTCTGGCTGGGGAATGGAAACAGACAGCCGCTTATATTTCCGGAAAAACTATGCCAAATATGAATTCTTTAACAAACCACTGGTAAGACAAGGGTTTTGATACCCAGGTCCAAAAAACTGCCTGTTTTCTAAATATTCTGTAAATGATAACTGATGTGGTTGTAACTGACGTTGTTTGTATATGGGTAGGATTTCTTCCCAGATCACATGGTGTCTATATCAAGTGAAACCAACGGGACGATGAATCATTCTCAGCTCATACAGGTATCCATTAAGCTACAATCCTGCAGTCGACATGTATCTCCGCTTAAGGGTTGAAGAGTTTCCTGCATTAAATTAGGTCTCGTTTGTGAACACAATTTCCTTTTGAAAGGAGATTCTTTGGGATTCTTTAAATGAGTCCATAATAAGTCAATTTGCTGTCTTTGGGAAACAATTCCTCAGAGGTTCTGTTGCAGTATTTAAGTTATTTTCTCGGTCCAACAGACATTTCTCAACTCAAGCACTTGTCCAGAGATCCATGGGCACCTGCACGCCAAAGAACAAGGCAGGAAGTCTTGGAAGAAGTTCTACTTTGTCTTGAGGAGGTCAGGTCTTTACTTTTCCAACAAGGGTACCTCAAAGGTTAGTTGTAGACATTTCTTCTAATATTAGCGTGTCTTCATGTGTATTTAAAAATTGCTTTGTCAGATGTAACGAAGCATATGCAACTATGTTTATGGAGAGAATTGAACCTAGGTTGCGCGGTGTGTGTGTGTGCGTGTGTGTGTGTGTGTGTGCGTGCGTGCGTGCGTGCGTGCGCTGTAGACGAGAAGCTAGCACCATTGTTGCTCCCTATTGTAGCTCCCTGGCTGTTTGCTCTGTGGAACTGGTTGAGCTAGATTTCCCTCGGGTCAGCAGGCATGCCAATGGCTGAGCCCACAACACCCACCGCTGACAGGTGGAGCTAAGACCTGCAGAGCTGTGTGCCAAGACAACCTCCTCTCCCTCAGTAGGCCTGTTGTTCAGACCGAAGCACGGAAATACCTCGGTTCGCAGGCTCCAGTACAGGCAATGCCATTAATATGTGTGCAGCTGGGATGACTTTGTTATTTTAGTTTGATATGGTTTGCTTTTAAATGTGTATGTTGGGTTTGTCTCCCCCTTTTTATGTCAGACACATTGCCAGTCCGTCAGTCAACTTAAACGCCGGCTGTATGGGCGACCTGGGCTTTCCACAGGAGACTGAGAACGCTGTGTCGTGGTCACACACATATTTAACAATTTTTGGCTTTGTGCTCTTTCTTTTTTTCCTTTTTTACCTGGGAAATCTTTGCCTTGGCTTCCTGACAGTGTGCTTATTGTATCGCACTAGTCACATATTTGTAACTGGAACATTGAATGTACATACTTTGGGCCTACCAGCCCGCGTACAGTGGAACCTTATCAACTTTGTTGAAGTGTGCCAACATCATTCCAGCACACAAGTCAGAGGAGACCGCAGCAAACACACAACGATCTCCTTTGTTCTGTGATCACGACGAACCAAGCGGATCCAAAACGGCCCTCTTTACCATAGTCACAGGGAGCGTCGTGCGGCAAACTGGTGCTAATGGAATTCTCATTATTCCCCTTCCTGGTGTTGGGTTCTTGCCACCATACAGTTACAGGTCAGATGCATTAACCCCTAGGCTACCGGCTGTCCCCATGTATACCACCTCCATGTTAGCTGTTCCCTACGCTGACCAGCCAATAAAAGCCATACGTGTTGGTTGGCCAATATAATGTTACAGTGGTTATTTAGTTAACATGTGCCCTTACACTGGCCACCCCTGCATTTCTCAAATTCCCGCTCCGTTCTCCTACTGCAGTTGGATTCATAATGAAACTTAAGTCTACAGTGGAATGGAAGAATAACCCACCCCAATATATATGGGGGCGGCGTGTGTTTAGAGCTGGAGGGAGCTGCAGTGTGTGTATGTGCGTGTTGGGGGGGGGGGCTATAACAGTTATGACACGAAGGGCACGTAATAATAAATGCTGGATAATGTGGAGATTAATTTCTTTTTTTCTATTCAAAGGAACCAAGGCATCTCCAGTTCATTGCGGAGTTCAGTGACAGCGATGTCTACACTTTGCTATCAGCGAAAAAGATACAAGGAGCGCCTACAGACTTTGGCTTCTGTGTCAAGGTAGTTTAGCCTTTACTATTTATAAATCTATACTGTTTTCTTCTTTTTTGCAAACCAAGGTTCCAGACTGTGACCAGAGCATCTGCAACTGTTTGACTTGGCAATGCAACACCATTTTCATTTATTATTCAAACAGTCGGCTAATGTGATTTGACCCAAAATCCACCGTATGAAAGTGCCTGTCCCAGTTTGGCTCTCAGCTGCTGTGTGACAGGGCAACTCTGCCTCACTGAGATAAATTCCAACATGCACAAAGATATGAGTGTTGCTCAAAATCCAAGAGTTTTTAAAGCAACTTATGTTACTATTGATCAATCTATTACTGCGCCGGTAATCTCCAGGTGAACATTTCTAGCTTTGAAATTTTGCCTTAATGGCACCTTGATTACCAGAGAAGGTGATGAAGTAAATTGTTACGGTGAACCTGCAAACACGAGCCAAGCGCACTATCTGCAGTGGATGTAGCGTAGCCTTTTGGGCTAGCACTGGAACATTTTTATAATGCATTGCATTTACAGGCAGCAGGCAGGTTTATCAGTTAGCCTACACAGCTGTTTCCATCAGATTTTGGATGTAGCGTAGCCTGTTGTGCTAACACTGGAACATTTTTGTAAGGCATTGCATTTACAGGCAGGTTTATCAGTTAGCCTACACAGTTGTTTACATCAGATTTTGGTTGTTGCTTCTGCTAAAGTCTGAATGAAAACATCTTCGTTTGTGCTGTGTTCAAGTCAGTATGAGAACTCAGGATGCATTTGTGCCGTCATTGTATTAAACCCATATAATCTCATTTAGTTTGATTGTGTAATGAATTAACAGCAACAGTGCATTGAGAAAGAAGTATTTTGGTCTGAATTATCAGGTGTTTACAGAACAATTCGTCCGGGATTTCAAGGCCTGCTTAAACAAAACAATATATGTATAATCAGTAGAGATTTGGATTGTAATAGTAGGAGGACATCTTTTTACTGGTCTATTAATAAGCTGTGTTTTGTCACATTTATTGTTCTATTTAGGCCCATTGAATAGTTACCACTGATTGTAATGAAATCTAGTACTAAACCAGGCAAAAGTAAACATTGTCTCCACAAATGATGCAGCAATTATTTTCGGCCAATTGAGATTGACATTTCCGTTGACAACTATAGCACCACCCTAAGGCCAATCTGTGTAATTGACATAGCTTGCTGGGAAGATGCTACATGCACTCGGATTTTATCAGAAGTTACAGACAAGAAATCACAAAATGTTAAATTATATCTATAACAGTTGAGTTTTTACTACTGATCAACGCCAAAACAATCCATAATATCAAAGTAAATAATTAAATCAGCAAATTGTTCTAATTTATAAATACAAAACAGAACATATTTGTTTACATCAGGATTTATCCAATTTGCTGTTGTTTAAAAAACTCACAATCTCGGCTAGAGTTTTCCAGACTCTCAGATCAAGTGGAAGACTTGTTTATATTCTGATGATACTAAAATAGAGTTTTATGTTCGGTACAAGTTTATCACTGCACATCTTAGAACAACATCCTTGAGTGAAGCATGGCAGCGGCAGCATCATGCTATGGGGATGTTTCTCTGAATCAGGGCCAAGAAAGCTTGTGAAGGGCAACATGGATGCAGCATAGAACAGAGGAATCATGACATAAGTCCTGCTGAAGTCTGCAAGGGGCCTGTACTTGGGAGAACATTCATCTTAAATCCGGACAATTACCCTATAAATACAGCCAAAGCCATGCTGGATAGGCTGAAAAACTAAAAGATCGGAAGAGGCCCAGTCAAAGCTCAGAACTCAATCCAATTGGAAATATATAGAAAGGGTTTACCCATCCAACTTGATGCATCTTAAGCAATTTTCAAAATGAGCTGTCTAAAAATGCAATGCTGGTCATCCAAATAGCCTCATGGTCGTAAATGCTACCAGTGATGCCTTGACCAAATCTGGCCTCAACGGGTGAATACTTACGCAATCAATTATTTTCTGTGTTGCGTTTGCAATTCATTTTGAACAATATGTCGATTTTCTTTCTCACATAGACCTAATAGATGTTTTTGTGTGGATCAGTGATGAAACAAATGAGTCCATTTTGTTTTCGTGTTGTTATACAATTGACTGTGGAACAGACCACAGATGAGGTGCCTGTTCCGAGTTCTTCTCGGTAAACTCCTGCTTTGTTTCTGGCCAGTCTACAAAGAGCGTCTCTCCCCGGGACCTCAAGCTGTTGTGCGCAGATGACGAGCAGACCAGAACCTGCTGGGTCACTGCCATACGCCTCTTTAAGGTACAGTTACAATGCTGCCCCCTCATCACATCTGTCGCCAGATCCACACAGTCAGCAAAAAGCTACGGTTTGTAACGGCCTGATCTAGGAACAGTTTTACATTTTTTTTTTATCATAATAAACGAGATAACATGGATGAAGTCAGGCCAATACGTAGTACCATTTGTCCTTTACCACCAGTGTCTGTATCCAGCACATTACATCATGATATCCCATCATGCCTTATCATGTCTTTAACTGTGGAGTGTCATCAGGTATATTTGGGCTTTGACTTCTAAAACGGCCTATTGTTTTGTATTGCAGTACGGGATGCAGCTATTCCAAAACTACACACAACCGCACCAGAAACAGAAAGCTTCACCTATGGTAAGGTCTGCGGAAGTGAAGCGATGCATGCGCGTTGTGTAAGAATACCACAACAGAATACCACAACAGAATACCTTAGAGCATGGATTTCTCTGAATAGTCTCAAGTCGTGGAATTTTCTCGGTTACATTTTTGTATTCCGCGTGAGTAAACACATGGTCTTTGCTGGCACTGAAACGTGTTTTGAGAGCCTGGCTCTTCTAAAAATAGCCCTCGATCAGCTGCTCTCAGACTTAACAACTCGTCACCTCTGCGTCGCTGTCAGTGAAATCAGTGAGCGTTCAGGCGTTGGGCTGGGGCATCCGAATGACAGGATGTCTTATAGGACACCATGCTTCTGAGAACAGGCTCTGGGTAGATATTGGATTAGGCTACGAGACATAGAGGGTTCCTGGTCAAGCTGAACGCCACCTTTTCCCGTCATACACTTATTGTAGCCTAGAGCACAGCCGAGTACACAGTCAAGAGCACACACCAGAGAGCAGAGCCGAGTTCACACACCAGAGAGCACAGCCGAGTTCACAAACCAGAGAGCACAGCCGAGTTCACAAACCAGAGAGCACAGCCGAGTTCACAAATTAGAGAGCACAGCCGAGTTCACCCACCAGAGAGCACAGCCGAGTTCACAAACCAGAGAGCACAGCCGAGAGCACACACCAAAGAGCACAGCCGAGAGCACAGCCAATAGCACACACCAGCGAGCACAGCCGAGAGCACACACTAGAGAGCACACCCGAGAGCGCAGCCAAGGGCTAGCCAACACTGCTGGACAAAGAATCATATCACAACGAAAAACAGAAAACCGAACAGAAAACTTGAATTGATGTCAGGGAAAGCAGTGGTTTGTTTGGGCACAATGTTGTCTTTGCATTATATTAATCAACCGAGGCGGAGAGTCTAAAGTAGGACTGGAATGTTTCTATCCATAAAGTAAACACCAGTCACTTTGTTACGACTGCTCTTATAAGGCCAATAGGCTTTGGGCTGCTAGGGGCAAACCATGGCCATTTAAAGGCCTCTCACTAATCCTCATATGAACTATTTACTTTGTGTGTGAATATTTGGAACTATTGCCTATGACCTCCTCGAGGGGACTACAGTTAACGCTACAGTTAAATGTGGCCATGTGTCATTTTATTGACAAGCCCTCTAATCTCCGGCAAACTTCTGTTCAGTATCATCTAAAAATTATACTCTCACGCAGCACAGATTACCACACGGTGAATGTGCTTCTCCCAAACCTTCTGTCAGAAGACAAAACCTGTTTTACTGGATTTCTGTTCATATTGTTCTCCACGCCACTGTGTCTTTCCAGAGAAGTATCTCGGACAACTCCTTAGTGGCCATGGACTTCTCTGGACAGAAGAGCCGGGTGATCGAGAACCCCTCGGAAGCCCTGTCCGTAGCCGTGGAGGAGGGTCTCTCGTGGAGGGTAGGTCTCTCAGCATCGTGGTGCCAGTCCTGTAATAAAGCACTTTGTGGATTTGTTTTCAACGCGACTGAGTAGCACACAGACCCTTTATCCGTGCCCAGAGGTAGCCGCTAGTCAATCAAGACGGGATTACGGTGTGAAATGACGGTGCATCTCTTTCTCTCTTCTCAGAGGAAAAGCTGCCATCGTCTAAGCTCCCACGAAGGCCCGTCCACATCGCAGGGTCACCTGTCAAACATAGGTTCGAAGCGAGACACTTTCATGGCTCATATTAATTCGGTTCTCCTCACTGACGCAAAGCACATTTTGAGAAAGTTGTTTCTTATTCCTCTGCATTTTCTCTACATCTTGTGCCTCCTGAATATAACCACGGGGGTCCGGTGTGTTTTCAGCTCTCCATATGGCCCAGCCCTGGTTCCACAGCAAACTGTCCAGAGACGAGGCCCACCGCTTAATCACTCAACAGGGTCTGATTGATGGGTGAGCAGACACTTGGCTAGCTTTGTTTGGTTGCTGCAAGCTAAAGAGTGAGTTTGCAGATGCTCTTATTGATTTTATCCACATGCCAGGTAGTTTTTATTTAGTGTGTGTGTGTGAATAACGGATAATAACACAAATGTTACAGGTACATGTAAAAGAAAATTATCACACACATGACCCTCTGGATTTCTCAACGAACAATTGTAAGAGATTAGTTTAACATTCCTTTCACCGACAGTCATTTGTGATAAGAGGCACAATTTGGACGCAACAGATAAACCAGAAATATAGGGAATTAACGAAGGCACGAATGTAAAACCTGCCGCTAAATTGCTCGGTATTTGAGCAACGGCTGCTAGTTCAAACTTAAATAAAAGCCGCTATCTTTAGATGACTGTCTTTAATCATGGGTTATATTACTACACAAACTGGAGAGAATGAAAGCAAGCTGCTACTAAGCAACAAGCAATACCTGATAGGGAGGACATAATTGTCCGATTGGCTTGTGGGCCAGCTGGAGATGCGTTGAAAGCCTTGCCTGTTAATTGAATCGGTTTAAATACAATAGAAGCAAGCCGTCATTAATGCACAATCAGCAAGAGGAGAATGTCACAGAGCACGTGAACAGTCTTGCAAAAATGACTGCAATGTTGACGGCATTTTTATGATGAAATTATTAGATATTAGATTAAGTAATTAACAGATGTAATTATGTCTTCAGTTGTAACTGGATCCCTATTACATCATTTTTAAATGTCTTTCTTGTTGATTATTGGATGATATCATCCCTGTGATGTGTAATCCTTGGTAGTGGTGAATAGGAAATGTGTATTTTCCTCCATGCACCTTTTTCCCCATGATTTTCTCCTGGTAAAACACATTTCCTGAAATGTTTGTCTGTGTCTGTGTGTTCACAGGGTATTTCTTCTAAGGGACAGCCAAAGCAACCCCAAGACATTTGTACTTTCACTCTGCCACACACAACGAGTGAAACACTTTCAAATCTTGCCGGTCAGTATTATTTTTTGTTTTGTAACATTCACTTCTCTACATCTTTTTGTCATCTATTTCATGCCTGTGTGTGTGTGTGTGTGTGTGTGTGCGCGTGCGTGTGCGTGTGCATGCGTTAGGTGGAAGAAGAGGGAGACCTGTTCTACAGCCTGGACGACGGTCACACACGCTTCACTGATCTCATCCAGCTGGTGGAGTTCCACCAGCTGAACCGCGGGGTGCTGCCCTGCAAGCTGAAACACCACTGTGCCAGGATCGCCCTCTGAGGGGCCAGGGGTCTCCCAGGGTCCCATACAGACAGATGCACTTTAATCACAGCCAGGGCCACTCTGGAGAACCAAGCACCCCTCCCTCCTATCCCGTGCCTTTGACAGGAGACAGATAACATCGCCAGACATAAGCCAACGGAAAAAAAATCAGTTTTTTTACCCCTTCTCCTGGAGATCACCGGGGTAGTCCGTTTCCGTGGTGACCTGTTTGATTAAATGTGAGAGGTGTTATGATTAGAGATTCAGGACAATGTCTTTTTACAAGTGATCACAAGTGTTGGGATTAAGTGCATCTACTGTATACTTGTTGTGACCGGAGTGGTAGATACTACAAGCCCGTTGGTCGGCTAGGGTGGGGTCGGGGGTCGCCTCGGAACTTCAGTTTATGTACTGTATATAACGTGGAGCTGAATATGTCCGCATTGTGTATCAGTCCTTTTGCTCCTTACAACACTATCTATGGGAATTGATCATAATCTACTGTAGCGAACTGTTGATGCTGTAGGGCCAGAGCTGATATATTGACTGCGTGTTCACGCTATGTGAATAGAACGACCAGTGTGGTATGGCCATAATCATTGGGATTATTGGAACAGTGAAGCTAAACCTAGTCATTTGTCAGGATAAGGGGATGACTACAATCAGGCCATAGACAAAGGGTGATGGGGAATGTAGTGTGTTAGCTCCTGTGGTCCTCTGGCCATGGTCATTTCCTGGGTAAACTAAGCTGTTGCTAATTGTTTTTGTCACATCTCAAGGAATTCAGGTATTTAAAAAGAAATATATATGATTGTTTTTTGTATTCTAGAGGCACAGTATGACGAGCAGAGGGGAATCCAGTAGTTACATACTGACTGCCTTTTTTCGGGGCGCAAGCATGAACAATATCATGATTCACTAGCCTGCACTGTACATATATTTAAAATGTATTGATTGCATTTGAATCAATAAATGTTTAACACTCTCTTTGTTGTTATAGCGAAGCAGCAGCAGAAAATACATTTTACAATATTAAGATTCAAACCACAGTCTGAAGTACTACGATATCATGATGCTATTGCTTGAAAATGGTTGTATATTGAAATTCATGTTTTTTCTATATTTTTCCTCCGTAAGATTCAGGAATATGCCGAGCAGCACCTGATGTGGTGGAATATTGATGTAAAGAACAAAACTATGACTGAGTGACACCGTCTTCTGTTTGTTGCTCTACTTTGGAAATCTGAATAATGCAGCAATGTGTACAGACAGGTTTCACAAGTACATTCTAATGAAACACTATTTGTATTGTACTTTTAAAAACCAAATTCATTTCTTACCATATTTCTAACAGTCAAGGAACCGTGCATTAAAACAGTAACGAATGTCATGGACTGCAATATTTTATAAAGGAAAGAAACGAATGTCTATTTGCACTGTGTGATTTCAGTTTTGAAGTCATTAATTACTAGAAGAATCAGATACATTTAGGAAAATGTAGCATTTACACTTGTGGGAGATGTTAACTGCACTCTAGTTTAAATACTTGTAACACCAATTTTTCAACAAATTGATTGTACCTTATTTAAGGACTGTTAGTAATGTTATTGTGTATTTGAATTCAGTGCAACCCCATCATAACACGCTTTATTTCTCTTATCGTCTGACCTAGCCTGGACCATCTAATGATGTATACGTAGTGTTACCATTTATAAAGTATTCACCGTATCCTCTATTTATTTTCTCTACATCCGGCATTACCGTTTTCCCCTGATATATAATATAGGTGGAATTGAATGGCTGGCACAGTAGTCACATTAAGCTCCAATCACTTGCATACTGTCACCACTAGGTGGCAATAGAAGGCTACCTACATTGCCAGTGGTGATGAGGTCAGCCTAATCCAATATCACCCCGTACCTTTCACACTGTGCTTCTCTGGAGACCCGGGTGTATTTCATTGGCCTAAGCAATATAGGCAATCTAACCCCTAGCCTCTCAAAAAGCGAAGGGGGAACTATCTCCATATTACACCTGTCCAACACTATCAGGACTCCAGATGTGTATAGTGTGTAGGGCAAAAGTGTCCATTTGGGACCTAACCAACCTGTTAGGTATGTGTCACATTTTGAATGCTTGAATTTAGTGCATTGGGCCACACGCAAGAGACTGTGAGCGCATATGCCTTCTAATAAAACTTGGTTTACTATGTTCTTCTGCTGTCATCACCAGTTGCCTGTTCTCAACCACTGGCATAGTCATTGGAGACACATACGTTGTACACTGCAGAGAACCACCAGATGGCAGTATATAGCTTATCCTACTCTTTACCAAAGTGCTAGTCGTGAGATCCCTACATTGATGTCTACCAGACTAGCTTGTATTGCATACGATCTGCCATAGTTTGAATAGAGTTATCAGGTATTTACTTCCATTAGACCTCCTCAAAATTTGTTAGCTGCAGTCGTTTGACAAGGCGGCCGTTGACAATTTCTGTTGTGTGTCGCTGTCTTTAGAAGACTGTCTTACATTTTTAATACCTATACATGTTTGAAAAAGTGAATTGAACAGTTTAACACGCACTGTATAACACAATTGTATACAAAAGGTTAGGGCACACTGGAAACTTGAGGGAAATACTAAGGTACTTTAGAATGCGGATTTCTAGTAAGAACAAAAAACAATGTTCCATATAGATAAGTCAATGAAATGTTTCAAAATATACATATGTCTAATCTGATTTGGTGTAATAACTTACTGGGTTGTCTCTGACCATAACACACTTGCTGTTTCACATTTGGGGGGAAAAGGTATGTGTCAACAGCCAGAAATAAGCCATATTTCTCTATTGATGTGAAAATCAATATCACAGGAAGCAATTAATGAGTAACACGCCCAGTCCAACTTGTTTTTATTTAACATCGGCTACAACGGTGGTTACCTGAACCTTTATCGGCATGTTGTATGCTACATAATAAATAACCTTGATAAATGGATTAACGTTCTGTTCGTTGCAGTCAGTTGGGCTGTGCGTTCTGACTTGAGGCATTCCTTGCACACAACACGAGTGCAACAACACAATCTCTGTAGTGAGATAAATGAATCACCCTGGCACTTCTTTGGCCACAGCTCGGCTATAAAAAAAGAGAGAATCTCACTTTGAAACCGGTTTCACATCCAGGGGAGACGTGCAGGGGAGACAAGCACATTGAAGTCTTAAATGCACCTCTGCTTCCGAGGTCTTCAGCTAAATGCTCCTCTTGGACGCGTTGATGCCATTGATCCGTGTTTGGCTGTAGGGCCCATGGAGAAGGCTGAGATGGCAGCTGGGACAAACTCTGCTTCCCTTAATGAATTCATCCAGCTAGACAACAGCCAAAACAGCCCGTGGATAACGTCTCCTCGCAGGCAGACCGGGCCCTCTGTGTGTCTGGGCCCTCTGTCTGGGCCCACTTGAGAACCAGAACAACTCTTCTCCTCACTGCTATACCCCACCAGAAAGAAAGCAGGAGCAACAAGAAGTGTACGGAGGTTCTGTGAGGGCTGGGTTGGCCTGGGAGAGGAGGGGAGGTGCTCTACTGTAGGCTAGTGATCACGACCCAACAGCATGTTAACAGGAGGTGGCGCCCCCAGCAGGTCAGGCCTATGTACTGCTGAGCGGATCCACAGGATAGACAGTCCTTTAGTCAATGTCATAGACATTTTACAGAGAAAGAAAAGACTATTATGTACGAGGTACGTTCTATCTTTTGTTGTACAATTTATAAAAAATTCTATAACTTTTTAATTCACAATAATTTCATAATTCAGGACATACAGTAGTTGTATATTGCTTTTCTCATGTGACCCATTTAATAGATGCATGCCCGCTCATGTCGACGTGTCTCTGTGAAATGCATCTCCATTCAATGTCTGTGATGCACGTAGTATCTTTAAGTGAATGATAAATTATTAATAAGCATTCTGATTGAGCGGCTGATTTCTTCTGTCAAGGGTCAATATCTGTTCATTTATTTAGAAATGTAATTGCTATTATACATTGAGTTGAACGACAGATGTAGCACATGAAATGGCATTAGCTCAACAAAGAAATCTATTAAAAGACAGTGGCTTGCTTGCAGGATGTGGAGTTAAAACATATACTAATTATGATTGTAGGTGGTATTTTTGAAACAGCTCCAGTCAAACAAGACAAAGAAAGCACTGAGGTAAATGTAAGACTTTGTGTTTGTGTCTAAATACCATTACAGATTGCACCTTAAAAAAGTATTAGCGATATAACTGAATAAAGAATATTTTCTTAATGTGTTCGAAAGGCCTAGTCTTGTGGAAATTCTAATGTAAATTCTGGACAGCTACATTTGCGTGTCTTATATTCTTAAATTATCTACTTCTACTGAATTTTTGAAAAAGGTGGCTTTTACTTTGTATTCTTCTGATATAGTGTGTCATGCCTAATTGCACATTTCAATGTGGGCTTCCTAGTCTGTCTAGCTAACCCTGCATATCTTTTCTCCAAAGGTCTTGGTTCTGGCGAACGCCAAGTTTCCATCTTTGTTAATTACAAGGATAACACATTCACTCGTCAAATAATGGATGTGGTTTGCAATTTCAAGTTTTAATAATCAATTACTTGGAGTAATTCTCTGTGGAGTCACAAGAGAGTCATTAAATCTCAAAAGGTGGGACATGCGTAATGTAGCTTTTTCTAAAGCCCTATTTTTAAATACATGAGGGAGCAGGTTCTACTTCAATTCCATGCATTTTCTTCCCTTATTATAGAGTAAAGTAGCTCAATTAAACCTGGACTGTTGCGTTTTTACAATCCGGTGAAGGACAATAACACATCCCCTGGTTATAATGTATCCATTTAGCAAATGTTCAAAGACAAATATAAAGTTCTATTGTACTTGAAATGTTTTGTTCTAGGCATTACATTAGAAAGAAACTAGTAATAGCGTGAGCATCGGTTTGTCTCTAATGGGAGGGTTAATACAGGTGCAGGCAGATGTCTTCAGTTGTCCCCCTCAGTATGTCCTCCTCAGACACATTCCTAACAAGGGCAACGTCTTGCCCACAACAAACCCCGGTATTGTTTCCCACACCAGCAGGGCAGTTATGATTGTCTTCTCAGAACACCTTCAAATCAGCAACATTACACAGGGATTTCTGACCTTGAGAAATGAACATGGAAAGAGTGTCTCTGCTTTAAAGACATCCTGGTGAGAGGCCACTCCCCCCCCTTCTAATCCCCTATTGAAAGATTGAAAGGCAGACCCTTATTTTTCACAGGGGATATCTCTGGAAGCGTTAGCGTTTGTGTGGCACAAAATGACACGTGAATGACGCCTGCGGGTACACAGCCGAGAAGATATTGTAGATATGTATGGGGCTGTTGGTATGATCGCAGGATGAATCTGGAACGATAGAAGGGTTTATCTTCAAATTCCTGTCTGCCATATGAGCTGGGCTGGACGAGATGTCTTGTGATGGAGAGAGCGGGAAAATTATAGAAAGATGGAGAATAAAAAAAGAAGAAAGAACTGGATGAAATAAGAGAGAGCAAAGCTCCAGCAGCTCAAAGCTGAGTGTACGGACAATGATGCAGGAATTACTCCCCATGTGTCTCAGTGGCTGGCTGGGTGTCTGGCTGACCACCGACTGAGGGACATTAAGGAAGTACTGCATGTAAAAGTTTGGCAAGCCGGCCGTGGCCCAGCAGGGTGGCGGACCCACTGTGAGGCACACAAATCTGTGGACAGACATAACAGACAATTTATATATATTTGAGATAGTCTGATGTTTCAGGTGATCAAAAAGATGGAAAACAAATGGAAGAGACGGGGGAAAGCAGGAGGGGGTCCTGCACAGAAGAAAATGTGTTTTACGGGTATACAAATGCACAAAAACAAAAAGCAACAGTAAATTGATATTTTTTTATAGTGGCATAGATTCTACACATAGTTGCTTTTCTGATGTTCAAACACCTCACGTTGAACATAACCTATAAATCTAGATTTATCCGCTATTGTTTTAAAACATTCAGTTAAATGTTACATCTTAATGTAAGAAAACAAAAAGCGTTAGGAGGCACGGCAGTATAGTATCTCCCCAAGTAATCCCAAATTCAGTCATTATATTAAAATGCTTCCACAAGCCGCATGCACTCCTGCTCTAAAGGTTTTAGTGAAGGCTATAACTGCAGATTCCAAATGATGTACATATAGACACACACACACACACACACACACACACACACACACACGCACGCATGCACACACACACACGCACACAGGCACACGCACACACACACACAGGCACACACACACACAGACACACACACAGACACACCGACACCGCTGGAGTTCACAGACAGCATGCGGCCCACACACACACCACGCTGAATGTATTTGCATTACCACCTAGTTTTTCCTCTCATTTACATGGTGTGTGAGTGACTCCTGAGCTGGGCAGGAGGCCTCGTGGTAGAACTAGGAAATGGACAATGTCTCAGAGCTCCGAATAGTGAAAGCAGAGCAGCATATGTTGGGATTTGTATAGTCAATCGATGAATAACCCAAAGCAGTGTTTTCCTGGACCGGCGCTCTGCACTAGTGGTGATTGTGAGGGGGTCGTACTTCCCCGATGTATAAGGCAGTAGTCAAAAATATTTGCAACGCCAGGAGGTATTTTGAAAGATATTTGAAAAAATTCAATACAGAGCTGACCTTTCACTGGGCATTTGCTGAATTCTCACTCTACCCGTCACCCCGGTTTGAGACAGAGGAAAATCACAGCACACAACACGGGCTCTTATATTAATACTCACATTCTGCCGTTTTTTATTTTGTTCACGCAACAAAATTCCTGACTAATAATATCGCATATTGGATTATCAAATTCTATGATTGTCTAAATTATCTGAAAATGAATCCGATATGCAGGTCGGCTATGTATTTTTATATACTGTTACATACTTACCTTAAAGCCTGTGACAATTAACCATCAGCTATTTCGGCGTAATTACAACTGTGGGGTTTATCTAAAGGTTTGCTAATGAAGTCGTCATATCTGACGTGAGGTTTCGTTTTCCCAACTGAATACGTTCCGTTACTCCGCACCTGAGTAACAGCAACAGCCTATCTGTTCACATTCATATGCATTATGAATTAGATTTGTTCATTTATATCCTGGTGAACATGCTGTTTGACAGCTCAATAACAGGGAACCTGTCCATCCTGTGGCTGTCTACGCCGAGCCAGGTTACAGCACCACAAGAGGGCAGGAAGGGCCCAACAACCAGGACCTACCAGAACCATCTGAAATACCATAGATATCTCATTACCGAGCAGAAAATCACCTAGTGCTGTCTGCTGTACTCACACCTAAATTGTTAACATATGTTGCATCGTACATCGTAGAGTCATTAAATCTATAATGTTCTAAAATATGTAAACTCTATTTAAAACCGGCAATGGCCCTAATAGAGATGCGCAAGACGAAGCATCAATCCTTTCAGGTGGTGAAATAAAAACCACAGAATGTATTCCTACGGAAAGATTTGAAAACAATTGTCCCTTTATTTGATAAATGACTGTTTGTGACCCCCATCTTGCCATGCTGCTTGGTGGCTGCAGCCTATTTTAAGAGGGTTTTTTTTTCTCACTGGAGCAGATTGCTGGCCAGGAACAGATGTCAAGATCACAGGCTCCCAACATTTAATGGTTCTTTAGGGGACGGACAGACTTTAGTTGCACAGGTTGCTGTCAACGGATCGTACATGTGAACAAACAGCTGTGGACAGAGCCAGTCGCCAGTCGCCCCGTTACGAGGGAGACGGGGCTACGTCGTTTGCACGCACCATCAGTGCAAACAGAGGGGCAACGTAATTCACTGCGGAACCTGTAACACATTTGTTATCCATTTTTTATGAGTTTGAAAATAGGGGCGCGGCGTGTGTGAGTCGCTCCTCGGCGCGTGTGTGTGTGTTCCTGAAAGGTCGTCGTGGAAATGAGCGAGGCGGTTACCAAGCGTCGCCGAGGATCTGAATGGGAATTACTGTCAGTTTGTTTTTACTAAAGCCAAGCTAAGTACAGAGGCAGCGCTACACTGCTCTGGTGTTGAGCGGTTCTTCGTTTCTCTCTGACAGAGCCAGGCTGGCCTGACCGATCACCACCACTAGTGATCAATGGTAAGGCGGCTACTGTCCCACACGTGCCGGGGCAAAGTGTTAGGATGGAAGCACCGCACACTGATACATTACACCCGTCTTATTGATTAGCGATTATTTGTCCCCGAATTACATCGTCTTTTCGACAAAAGCCACGTGTTGGCTGGTCTATTGAGAGGCTGTTGAAGGTGTTTCCGCTTGTTGCTAAGCTGGGTGCTGGTGAAGGAGAGTGGCTTTGTCTCTGAGCCTGGCTCTGGTGGTGGTCGGTTCAGACATTTTCTACGTGAACGATGAAACGATTTAACATTGGCTTTTATGTGACACGTAACGCACACATGTCATTCATATAAACGAACGCGCGCAGCGGAACAATAAAGGAGAAACGTAATTGAATTTAGCTTTTCACCATTTCGGATTACCGTTGTCTTTTCTCATATCACAGTACTTTTTCAAAACATGACAAGTGGCAGAACAACAAGACTAATGTATTCTGTTGGTGCCCAGGGAACGGGAAGGATTGTGAAAAGTGCACTGAAGTGAAACATGAAAGGTTCCAGACAGCATCTGACACTGTGTCATTCAGCAACACACGGATAAAAAGCCCTTCCTCGCCACGTACCCCCTGCAACGTTGTATAGTCGCCGACGCGCGTGCGCCACTAACACGTCAAACTATACGACAGCGAAGATATCCTCAGAGACAATGTGTGTTATTATGTTCATGAGTTAAACAGAAACACAAAGGCACAGCTGATTTCGGTTGATTCCAACTCAAACACCAACGCCATAGGCTTGCACGAGCCCGAACATTGTGGCCGGTGAAGTTAATGTCGTTGATCATCTCCTGACTATGGCACACGTCGAGGTCTGGGTCGATTAGATGGGAAGCGAACAATCAGGTCTTGTAGTCAACATGTGGATTTGCAAGGAGTAAAGACCTTAGTGACTATGAAGTGGACTCAATTGTTATGCCTAAAAGACTGGGCCAGAGGATTTCTGAAAGGCTTGTGGTGTGCTCCCGGTCAGCAGTGGTGGATACCTACAGACAGTGGTCCAAGAAGGGACAAACCACACACCAGCGACAGGGTGTGGGGTGACTAAGACTCGCCGATCTGCGATGGCAACAAAGGCTTTCCCGTCTGGTCCGAACCCACAGAAGGTCCGCTGAGACACGTCACAGACTTTTTACTGATGGTACTGATTCCTTACGGAAGGAATTTGTCGCCATACCCCCAATGCGTCACACACTGCTGCATACGGGACTGTGTATCTGCAGACTGGTCAAGGTGCCCGTGATTAACCATGGCATCCTTCGAAAGCGCCCACAATGGTCACGCAAACTTCTGAACTGGACCGTGGAGCCGTGGAAGAAGGTGGTCTGGTCCGATGGCTCCTGTTTCCACCACGCAACATACAGGACTTGCAGGTTCTGCTGCTAATGTTTTGGTGCCGGATACCACGGGGGTTTTGTAAAGTCCATGACCTGGCGGGTCGGCACACTGGGAACGACGGCATATCAGACAGGCTCATCGGTTCATATTATTCAGTGCTTCATTGTGTACATGAGTGTGAATGTACTGTGCGCTTTGACAAACGAAACTCTTATGTAGTCCGTCAAATGTCCTGGGATATTTTCTTCATTTGTCGCTGCGATGACGGCTTTGTCCTGTCCATCCTCCGGGAGATTTACGACGTAGCTTACTTGATCAGCTCGCCAAAATACGTGGCCATTAGGACCTAGCTCACTTGCTTCGTCAATACCTCAGCCCGCCACAATACGTGGCCATCTCAGTGGAGAGCCCTTTGGACACAACTCAATCATGGTCGCCTTTGTAGCGATACATTATACGGCAACGCCAGGAAAAACACGGGGGCCAAGTCTCTGACACGCACACCGGACGCGACTTGTGTCGTCGCTCGGGCAAGGACTATTTTGAGAGCATTCCGTTTGTTTACGCAGCTCTTCCTTTCAGACTCGGCTGAATTGAGACTAACGTCAATCATGGCGTGGAACCTCAGACGTGTACAGCCTCCCCACTCTGGCCCCTTATTATCCGACAAGTTAATTGAATCTGAGTCTGACACAAACCTCAAGATGCTCCGGCGGTAAAGAATGACACAGTACAGGAGCAGGTGTACCCATGTGGACGCTTGTCTCCCATTGACGATCGGGTTTGTTCTCTTCAGACATCTGAGAGATAGGTTTATCAGGCTTCGCAAATGCCTTTCATTTGTATCACACTGTAAAGTCTTTCCATCCGTCCCATACAAAAGGCTCCACTCTGACCCGCAAATAGCAAACCTATTGATGACCGCCAGAGAACGGGAGTCCTTAGTCTAACTCTGCATGTATACAGCCTAAACACAAGTAGAAACATGGGGATATGGGAAATATGACCGTGACCTCCGCATCCACGGCATTTTAGCGGGATGGAGACATGTAGTGGTCCATCGCCGACTGATAAACAGAGATCCCAACACATGTGAATGTGGTGTCTTGTTGCAGGGGTGGCAGTAATTGCAGTCACATTTCTCATCACCTAAGATAAGAATAGGACAGAGTAATATCGTGCTCTGCATTTGTTCAACATGATGCGTTGTGCGTGTGTTTTCCAATATTGATTGATCTTTTTTTTAAGAGGTGCCCGAGCTATTCTTTTGGGAAATCCTGAAATTGTCTGATCTGCTAACATGCCCTGCAGACAACATCACGTCTTACATGTAAGAAAGTGTATTTGTGGAAAATAAATACAAAAGCGATCAAGACCATCTTAAAATTCCAGTGCTCTAAGATGTCACGAGAGATTTTGGTAATCAATGTGTCCCTAAGACACAAAGCATATTTGAAATGTATCTTGGGACGTATCACGATATTCCTTGAAAGTGTCTCTCAACTCTTTATTGTTAAATCTCCATTCTAACAAACAAGAGCCAAATGAAGTTTACTTTATAATATGTTGACGACCATAAAGTCAAGATGAGATTTCACCTTAATTCTACTATGGTCAATACAACACAGAAAAAAAATTGACATAATTTTCATCACTTTTATATTCATTGTTTTGTGTATTGACGGACTGCAATCCCAAGCAGCAGTCTGCTGACATAAATTCAGCTTTTTGACTGATCCACGGTTACCAAACCAGAAGGTTATCCAGCTTGTACAACACACAGTGTTGATAAGGACTTTTGTCAAACAGCCTCACGCCGGGTTTGACTTCATCAAAATATACTTTCATGAACATCATGGGACACGGGCTGTTTGGAAACTGGCAACCTTTGGCTTGAAGTGGATTTCTTCCGTTTGGAGATTAATGATCAGTCGAGCTGGAATTCAAAGAGGACTCCAGGCTGTGCTTTTTCTTGAACAATTCTTAGATATGAGAGGAGCTGGGATTAAATAATGCACTTTATTAGATATATCCATGTACAGGACTTTAATTACAGAACAACCACACGTACGGGTCTGTAGTACGTGTCCAAAATAGTTAATGGCCAGTTATATTAGCTCCTAATTCTGAGCCAAAGGTTTAGTGAATATTAGTACATTTAATGGTTTTTAGACTTTTATTGAATGACATAAAACATACGTAAAACAATGACATACCGAATTGCTTGAGTTACATATATGGTGGATAGCAAAACAACTTTCTCTGATGTTCTCTGTTCTCTGATGTTCTCTGTTCTCTGATGTTCTCTGTTCTCTGATGTTCTCTGTTCTCTAATGTTCCCCCAAAACACGTAATACAAAAGCCACTATGAAACATTATAAAACCAAAATTCATCCACAAACAAATAAAATCCCCAAGTTCATAAAATCTGATTAGGATTTAAATAGATTTACTCTAAAAGACGGATTTGTTATGTTCCAATTAACACCGAACCAACAAATGCTTTTCCCTTCGCATCAAATGCTAAGATGATTTTTATTGACCAATCTTTGATCCAGAAGATTAAAGAGGACGCTGTGGTCTCCACAACAGCGAAACCCCCAGGGGGTCAGAAGATTTACCTCAGCAAGGGAATCAAATTCAACCAGCGCAGGCTGAGAACTACCTTGCAGGTACGCTTGACTGAAGGGCAAAACTATTGGAATGAATCGAGTTATCTATCAAGTGAGAGGGAGAGAGACACAAAGAGAGAGAGAGCGACTTAAAGAGAGAGACCTAAAGAGAGAGAAAGAGAGACATTAAGAGAGAGAGAGCGACTTAAAGAGAGAGACCTAAAGAGAGAGAGACATTAAGAGAGAGAGAGCGACTTAAAGAGAGAGACCTAAAGAGAGAGAGAGAGAGAGAGACATTAAAAGAGAGAGCGAGAAAGAGACATAAAGAAAGAGAGAGACAAAGAGAGAGATAGAGGCATAAGGAGAGAGATAAAGAGAGAACGCCTGCGAAAGCAAAACAACATAATATGCCTTAAACATCTGAACGCCACCACACTTACTCTGGTGAGTGTGAGTGGCCCAAAGGCTTTTATCAAGTCGCTTTTACCCAATGACTCCTTGCCCCGGTATTCACAACCAATCTGTGGTTTAAGGATGCTTGGAGTTTTTAACAGATATGGGCATGCATTTACTCATCTCCCTCTCCTGTACGGACCACTTTCACGAGAGCACCCTGTTATTTCCCAAGGACTGAAGAGCCTTGTTATTGGAAATGGAATTACAAAACATAGATATCATATCCACGGAACGGTACGCTCCGCCGGAGATGCGAAGCAGTACTCCAAACGAGGATGGTATTCCGGCACAATTGACGGAAAACCATTTACTCCCCGAGTGCAGGCCTGCACTTCATTCCTCACCATCATCCCAAACTCCGTGGAGAATTGATTCATGGTACTTCACCGGCTTTTTGCTTTGTTGATTTGTTTAAAGATTTTTCATCAAGTCCCAGCACTCCAAGAAATATTCAGGGGGGGGGGGTCCAGTGATAGCTGATACTCCACATGTGTACTTGTGTACTTGTGTCTCTGTGTGTCTGTGTGTGTGTGTGTGTGTGTGTGTACGCGTGTGTGTGTGTGTGTACGCGTGTGTGTGTGTTCACATTTTCAGGGAAGTTTTATAATGCAGGAAACAAGTTACTTAAAGTGAAAATGATACAGATGACTTAATAGTGTGGCCGATAACATTCGGATCTTTCTCATCCTGTATTCAACTCAATGCATAGTCCCAGGCCACGTCCCTGATGTTGAGAGAATTGAAATACTGCACATCAAAATTCGAAGCATGAGACATGCATGATAAGAATTCAGCACCATCCAGGTAACTGAATAATGACATTAATGACATTTTTACATTGACTAAAAGTCAGAGTTCCACCATCATTAATTTTACAGTCACTCGTCTGGACTTGGAAATGTGTAGCGAAAGCGCACATCTCTTCGGTCTCAAGTGAAGCAACTCCAGCCTCATCCAAAGACTATATCCATTGGAATCGTTAACTTGAAACTCACCAAATGTTCGCTGGTTTGAATCCCTCAATGTTAAAATCTGTATAATAGTAACATTGAGCAATGCACTTCACCCTAATTGCTTGCTAAAATCGTCCAATTTATAGAAATATGAACATTTCATTTATGAATAGTGTGGATGTCTAATTGTCAGAGAAGCATTAGTTGGGTGGATTTAGTATCACATTTTTCACACTTCTAAGGGCATACGAAACCTTCTACAGCAGTATTTCCTAACCTTTTCTGTTTCGAAAATCACCAATTCATAGTCAAATGGTTTAATTGAATTGCTTAACACCATGCCAATTATTTGATCATCATTAAAACATGTGTTGATACAGACAATTGGTAATACTTTTAAGCTTATTGATGTACATTTTTTCTTTGTCTGGATGTCCAGGATCAAACTGGCAAACTAACAGTTTCCTATACTGCTTATTTTGATGACAGATATTTACAGTATTTATTCATGTCTTTGGTATTGTTCTACAGATCTGGCATGATGAGAGCATTGCAATTGGAAACACATTTCTTCTTGGCGTTGAATAAATATAAACTTTATCTGCCTAGACGTGGATATAGAGTGTGAATCTCACTGCATTGATATAATCCTATGAGTGATACAACCAACCAAATATATTCAAATAGAAGGTTGACAGAGGTTAATCATGCTTTCAAACACAAAGTTCTGCATGGGACAAACAAATTCAACCCGACACGACATGGTTTACAACCAGTGAAACATATTATATAAAAAATCATCCTTTAACCCTGGATTTTCTGCTTACAATGAATATGCAGATGGAAATGACATGAAACGGAACACTCTGACTGCTTATAGAAGACTGGGTTACTGAACATGTCTGACATGTATCGGGCGTCATGGGATAGAGAATCTCATTGATCAGGTCCCGCCGGCCACATATCCTACTCACTGATACCTAATCAGACTGATTCTAAGTGCTTCTGCTTGCTGCCTACATTCGTCTCCAGACTATACGTTCCTTTAATGAACGTAAGAGCAGCCGCGCCCCAAAAGACCCGAAAGTTATTTCACAGAGTGGTCTGATGTCCGCAGAAGGACTGGAGCTCAATCTGAATCTTGTTTAAATCATCCTCGAGGCCTCGTGTGCTACGTTCGTTTCCTTGTAGGCCTCTGCGTTCTTAAGCAGTCGTCAACATTCATCGATGTTTCTAGGATAAAACAGGGCCGTCTGTCCAGCCACCCTCCCTCACCACAACCTCGGTAGTCAATAAAAGACTAACTAAAAACAGGGTGAGACAATGGGAGACTACTGGAAGCCTCTCCAAGGTTTTCTAATAATTTTACGTGTCGTATGTCATCATTATCATCATTTTTGACCCAAAAAAGCGTGTGAAGGAAAGCCGGAGCGTGAACAGGATTTGGATTGAGTGGAATAATTGACAAGTCATAGCGAGGAAGCTAAGCGTAGTGCGTAAAACTACATCTGCGTGCTATCTCTGGTTCCCCTAAATCGAACGTGACACTGTGAAATCATCAGAAGGAACGTGATATTCAGACGGACATGTCGTTTAGGTTGGCTCAGAGTGTGCGGGAGCGCAGGGACACGTTGTGTCTTTTTTTATTGAGATTCTGCTGATGGGCCGATTGGACTGTGGGGACCACAACGCAGTCAGCATTATCGTATTTAAATCAATCGTTTGCGTTTAGTGCTGACACTTCGAAGACTTAGTTCAGCAGTCAAATTACATGCAACTATTGGTGACTATTAACACTTCTCACATCATGCAAAGCAATGAGAATATCTGTTTACCTTATTGTCTCCTTTTCCAAAAGAATATCTCCACGGCTACCCTTTTAACCTACAGAAGAATCCCATTCCTGTTGCAGGAAGCATTACGTGTAAGGAATATTAGTTAATATTTATTGACTGAATGAAAAAAACATCTGGAGAGTGACGGAGGAACTGTGAAAGGTTGACCTGCATTCGAAATGTATACTCTATAAGTTTTGTTCTTATATGAGTTTTGTCCACTGAATACTTCCTGAATGCTTTGTAGCAGGCTGGTATTCAGAAAGATTTTTAAGTCCAAACCTTTACTAGTTACATGTATTGAACCTTTTACTGAGATTTCAGATCCATATTTCAATGATTGAGGTAGTCAGAAGAATATATCAATATAACGAGTAGACCTGATGTAGGAGTAAATACTGTATTATGGTATAACAAGACCCAGATTGAAAATACAAATATATCATTAAATGTCTGGGGGACCATTCACAGAGGGTTCTTGCAAGACTAAACGGTATTTGGTAGAACCCTTTATTTAGGGTTCTAGGTACAACTATCCTTCTTTTATTAATAAGAGAGACAGTATATAGATAGTGTATTGGTCAATAGCACTGGGCCAGTAAACAAGTGATCACTGGCTCGAATCATTAAATGAAAAAGTGAAACAATCTTTTGTTGTGTCCTTGAGCAAGCCATTTAATCCTAATTTCTCCGGTTAGTGGCTGTGGAAAAGTGCTTCTGTGTAAATACCCTCTAGTTCTAGTTGATGTCTTGGCTACAATGTGCTTCAGGTGAGGCTCATCTCAAAGCCTGCACACCCAGGTTGCTTGGTATTAATGCATGCGTGAATATCTTAATAATGGATTAATGACTATTGTGGATGAGTTACGTTATAAGGTCAGACACTTGAATTGAGTTAAACCGTACATGTTTTCTTTGAAATTGGCCAATGACATGCATTCAACATTAAGGCTCACTCTCTGGGCAAAACCAAAATATTAACTAATGTACTGATTTCAGACAACACAACAATATAATGAAATCGATTGTATTTTCCTAGTCGGATATTTTAATAGGATCTTGCTGGCGACCTGACAGTGAAATTTACATACTGTTTTTTTACCCTTTAAACAAGCCAGACAGCGTAAGAGAATGAGTGCCTGACTTGTGAATATTCCCTTCGATATCCTAATCAGTCAGGTGGGTATCTGCCAACAGATCCTTAATTTGCCACAGCCTTCTGACTGAAGGTTGAGGAGCTCTGGTTTTAGACAGCCAGGATAATACATTAAGCTCAGGAGAAGTGAAACAAGTTGGCAACTATTAAAGATCTTCTAACTTTGCATTTTCAGAGATAGCGTGTTACTAGTGAGATAGACAACTTCACAGACAGGTCTGAGAGTGTCAGTTAAGGTGAGTCGGAGGCAGACGGCATTTAGATGGAGGAAGTGGAGGAGACAAAGGAGAGGGAGCTGAGAGAACGCTTCGTACAGCGCTGTCCAAACTAATCATAATTTTATTATTATCAATGATTATATGTTTCGATATAAACATTATCATGGTCGATCATTACAATTCCTAACTAAAATGCAATCAAAACAGTGTTTGAAACACAATGTCTGTTTCTTTTCATGGTTGTCCCTTTCCTACTGAAGATGTAGGTTCACCAATTACCCTCTTTAGTGATTTTTTTTTTCTACGTAAGCAATGTCTTTTTAGTTCATATGAATGTGGTAAAATGATCATCTGTGTGCTCCAATGATGGTTGCTTGTGCACACTTTGATTAGTTGTGCCAAGAAATGCAGTGTGAAATTTGAGAAAAGCAATATCTATGTCTATTGATATATTAATGGCGACACGTGACTAAATCTATCCTCATATTCGCATAAAAATTGTAACGTTTTGAATTGTACAGTAATGCAGAGATGCAGGATCCTACCTAAACTCTAATTTCCACACACTAAGAAATGTATGTTTGATGTTTCAGTGTGTTTTTACCTCCCTATCCTGTGATTTTAATACATGGGTGCTGATGAGGGTTAATCTCTAATACTATACCTAAACTAACAAGCCATCCTCCTGTTGCTACTAAAATGGGAAAACGTTCATTTACCAAACTTCAACAATGTTTGAGACATATGTAAGAGGAACATAATGAGATTTCTACCTAACGCATATTAGATTTTTCTATTTCTTTTTTATAAATAACGGCATAAAAAGGTAAAAAACCACAAGATTGACAGTGCTATGTGGCCGGAAAATAACATATGCACTTCAAACATTGAACATCCCTCCAGTCTAGTTTTGCTTAAACCCTCAGGCATTGAAAGAGAGGATGATAAAGACTGAAATTAAATGACTACAACAGACAGCTTTCAGAGTAAAATGAAGTCCCACAGTATAATTTATTATCTTCTGGAGATTCTTTTGAAGTTTATATTCACAGCACTATATGGCCGTAAGACAAAGTTTCATAAAGTAGATGTGCACATGTGAACAACTGCAGACTGATCATTCGTGAAATAAATTACACTCTCGGTCTCTTCATATTCTCACTTTATACTTTTGTTTTCAAAAGCAATCTTTCGACATCACTCTGTCATCATGACTCCATTACAGTTTCGGATTCCGCTCTTTAGGACTGGAATGTAAATCCGTGTGAACAAAAACTATTATTCCACAGCCAAATGGCATTAAAGGCCTATATAATCCTCTCCCCTAATGTGAATGTTCTGCGGCTGTTGTAGAGCAGCCGGTGTGCGCTCGGTTCTAATGTCTGACTATTCCATATCAGGGGATGAAGCTGTCTGTTCGGGTGATTGACACAAGCCCACATTAAGAGGTGGTTTTGGAAATTAGTCCGTGGAGACCTTCCAGAGTCGAGCCGGAGAAGGAGAGTCGTCTCCGAGAGGAGCCGTGCCTTCTTAACCCCACTCATTGGTATTCCGATGTGGAAGTGGCAAGCTGCTCTCTAAATGGCTGAGGCATCCAGCCTGGTACCCCCTCGACACGCTCCTGCGCAGACAGCCCCGTGGAGAGCTGCCAACAATATGCAGCCCGGAATCCTCAAATTAAAACGGGGCCCAATTAATAATCACATAGTTAGTTCATATTTCATACTTTACACGGACCTCGACGGAACAAAGTTTGCATCGGAAATTACCGTTGCCGTCGGGTTTTCCTTAGCGCACGCCCGAGCTTTACCTTAACATTTTGAACTTTTGTATTTCCTTCCCGTCCGCATGCTGAAATTCTGGGTTCGTTAAAACCCTGGCAGGTGCTAGACGGACCGTTCTGTTCCTCTCCTTGTTCATTCTTAATTAAGGGGGTGGATTGTGGGAAAATACATAATAACGGGAATGGTCGTGCAATTTGCATGATCGCATCTTTGTGTAGGGCTGCACTGACCCACGTGTTTAAGACACATCCGGCGTGAAACAAAATGTTGGATCGACGTAAGTGGCTCATTTCAAATTGGCCCCCGTGCACTCCATTTCAGATATGCCGGATACGTCTTTTTTACACCATGCATGTCATCCTCCTCTGCAAGCATTGTTTAACCTTGAAAACCATTCTTCATGCCGCCCCTGTTAATGCGGTACAATGCAGAACCCGGGTTAACTTTAATGGTATTGAACGCATTCATTAACAGCTCATACATTAATACAAGTCACAAATATCTATGAGCCATCTCTTTATCCATTTAGTCACAGAAATTAAATAAACAATTTGTATGCTCTTCGGTGAAATCTTTTGTGCTAAGCTACTGCGTGTGAAAGCTTTGTGCCATGACGTGACCACAGTCCTTGTGTTGTTATTGTCATCGGTCTGTGTGCAGAATTGGTGTGGTCTCGTCACTGTCACCGAGGAACATTTTACGGATTTTGACATGTTCATTTAAAGTTGTTAATCAGATGTAAATATGCACGGCGTGTTCCCGCGGGCTCTCTTTGAAATGCAAATAAAGAGTGCAAACAAAGGTGGGGTGGATGTAGTTCTGATGCAGCAGAATAACTGAGGTGCGATACTCTTCAAATCTCATTAAAATTGGAAAGACAGCAGTTCCCTCAGCACTTCATTAATAGATTTACCTCAATTTGTTTTTCATTTGGTTTTGAGGATTGACATTATCCCAGTCCGTTTTTTCATGCACGCATCAAGCATTATTGTGCCGGATTTTTACATCTCAATGTAATTTACACAGTAATGACTGTAGTAACAAAATATGTATCAAATGTATATTTGACGATGCGGTGTTATTGAAAAACAGGAAATGTGCACTTCCTCATTCGCTAGCTGAATGTTTTTTTCCATGATGTACTACAAGCGGTATAAAATGATCTTGACACACTAAGTAACTATGGTTTATAAATAATACATTTGGGAAAGTCGCCTTAGTCACAGAAATAGCTTATACTAACACCAATACCAAACAGTGAGTTTGTTTCACGAGGCCACCAGCTTAAACCAAAAAGGTAAAACAGTGATAAAGTGAAATGTGTTTAAATAAAACCAGTGACCCCCCCCTCCCTTTAAGGCGCAAAGTCTGGAGCCTCACTTGTGCTGAACGCCCAGCGCTGGGTTTGCATATCAAGTGCTTATTATTGGAGGAGTGCTACACCAATGAAATACATGGGATTTGTAATGTGAATTTACAGCACAGTGTTAAAGAAGCAATTTCTGGTATTGAAATTAACAACAGGGCCTATATCAGGTGTTGCCTGGATGACTCCTAAGTGCAGACAAAATAGTCCCTCACTCGTCACTGTCATTATGTCGATACCAAGTTGCAGCAAATTAGTGAGAACAGACAAAAGTAATATGCTCATGAAATGTTCTTGTTACTGGAAGGGAAGAACGCACCGCTGTGTGGCTGTTGGGTGCAGATAACAACGTAACTGTAATTCAATAATATTTAAAGCCGCTGGCAAACACTAAACATGATCCAGCTGGGTAGTCTAGCTAACTTTGCTTACACACTGAGAGAAGTAATGACGTTGTTACCGCAGATACATAGGCGTTGAAAAGTAATCGGAACATGTTGTCTGTACTATGACAGATTACCGGACCGGGAGTGATGCTTTATACCACGCATATCAATTTATTGAATTTGTCTAACAGTGGTACCTGGGTATCTGGGCTGAATTAAACCTCCCATCGCAGATGGTTCTACAAGTTGCTTTAACTGCATGAAAGTAATTATTGTAGGAAAAAAAGTCACAGTACCTTGAGCGCAAACAAAGTACCACAATAAAATATTGTATGGAATACCTAAATTACATATATGTTTTATAGAACAAAATGCTGATTTCCTCTTGTATACATACAGTATTTTGGTGATGGATCAGAAGCATATAGTGTCATGGCCCACACCCCATGTTACCTGCCAACAGGCCAGCCAGCAGTTTGACTTCATTGGAATCCCACCTCAATCTTCACAGATTTCCAATTTCAGCAAGCAAATTGGGATTCCTGACCGCACTCAGAAGTGACAGAAGCACCGTTTTCTAATGTTAGGGTTCAAAAATAGGATACGATTTTGGTTCGATGCCTTTTCATTAACGTACCACTGAGCGCAATCCGCACAAAGTTCTTAAATCAAAGTAGAGCGATCATTATACATTCATTCATATCTCTATTACATTTAAAGAATTCTCACATTTTTTGTGCATATTTTGGCAATGTAATAATTAATGTAAGAATTATAGAATTCACGAAGTTCATCTTTAGTAGACCTTGAATACACGGATTTGCTTTCCTGGGAGCGTTTAAACTGGCCGTTAAAACAATGCATCCTTGACCAATCCCTCCAGAGAGGCAGTCCAGGCACCTCTTGGTGTGTACAGCCACTTAACCAGACTCAGGGACATTAGCCACCCATGACTTTAATGCCAATCCGACATCCACTGTAGTCCCTATTAAAATTTTACAGGTCAGAAATTTAAAAGGCAGTTAAAGAAATGTTCTTTTTCATTACAAGTGACAAAAATGAGCAGGTCACTCTGTGACATAATGGCACAGTAATTAGAGCCTCCGGGCTTGATAAAGTGTGACTGTAAATCAATGTTAGGCTAATTAATCAATATTTTAATTATTAGACCTTTTAATGAGCATTTTGTCAAATTCCCTTGGATCTCAGTGCCTTATTGGCCTCCTCTGTCGTCATTAGCATGTACATTGAGGTTTCATCACATTGTGCCATCATTTCACATTCAAATGTGACATCAAAGGGCTCAGATCCTCTTCTGGCTTTAGCTGCAAAGCGTTGTGGTCTTGATCCTCAGGAAACTAATCTCAGAGAAAAAAGTCGACGTCTTGGTATTTTTTTTAAGATTCTTGCATCATTTTTTTTAAGATTCTTGCATCATTGCTCTTTCCAAATAACTTTCAGTACTTTGATTTAACATATTGGTACACTAAAGCTTTGCACAAGACTTCCTTGATGCCATCTACAGAGTGAACTTAACTAATGTCGGCAGTAGACCTGTCCAGTTGATTTGATTTGGACTGAGTAGTCTGGACACTTGTCTAGACAGAAGAAGAATGACCAATGGCTATTGACCAAACACAGCACACATGTACCTGCTGAATGCAGAAACACTTCAAACACATCTGTTCAGACAGAACTAAACCAAGCATCTATTTTAAGCAAAATAATGTATGTTGTACAAATTGTTTTTGTCAGTAGAAATCATTATTTTCAATGAGATAGTAGAGTTCAACCACAATTGAAAACATGTCAATTTTTGACACCATAAGCAGACAAAACTGCTAATTGGTTATGGCAAATGTATTCATAAAGACATAGCCTCATACTGTACAGTTTACATTATAATTGGAACGCTTTAACGAGGTGAATGATACTATCATCACCCAGACTCTTTTCTCTATGAGATTAATTTCTTAACAAAACACACTAACATCACCTCCTTATTAAGAAACTTTTTCGGTTGGCGGTTTCAGCTCAACGTCTTGTAGGAGTTCCGTCATAAATGTGTCAAGTATTCCATCTCTTATCAACGCAGGACCGGTAAATCCATTAATAAAGTGAATACATTGATCTAAAAAAATCTGAGCCGCAGGGTGAGAGTTTTTTCCTTAATAGTTACATAGACAAAGCTCGTTTAAAGGAGAAAAGACAATCTGAAAGAGGTTAATTATAATGACAGCACCCAAGAGAAGCTATAGAGTTACTATAGTAACACACTGATGAATTAATCGTGGACACTGATAGATATCCGGAAGTGAAGCTAATAGAACACAGGTTTGTCGATGATGGAAGGTTTAAGACAGAATCTCTTTTTTTCCTACAATGGCAAAATTCTATGTTCAAGAGAAAATAGATCAGAAAGACTAAATATGAGAGGAAATTGATCAAACCAAATTTTTGGTCAGAGTATTTGTTATCTATTTTTAACCCTTTAAACAAAACCCAATGAATGAATGTAGTAGCCTTACTTCAGTATACAGTATATATATCTCTACACACCCGTGTTAAAATGGCAGGTTTTTTGTGATGTGAAATGAGAGTGAGAGAAATTGTGTTACAAATTTTTCCACCTTTAATGTGTCTTAATATATAACATACATTTTTTTTGCAAATATAAACATAAAATCTCCCAAAAGCATGTGGGAAAATGTGTCTGTTGGAACCAAGGTTGAACTTTTTGGCAAGGTATGTTTGGAGCAAAATCAACATTACACAGCACCCAAAGAACACCATACACAAATTTGGATCATGGTGGTGGCAGCATCATACTTTGGGGCTGTTTTTCTTCAGCTGTTACAGAGCCTTAGTCAGGGTGGAGTGAATTATGTACAGTTCCAAATACCAGGACATTTTGAAACAAAACCTTCAGGCTTCCAATAGAAAGGTAAAGAGGAAGAAGATTAAAGTTTTGGAATTGCCCAGGCAGAGCTCAAACCTGAATCCAATTGAACATATGTGGGGTGATCTGAAGAGGTCTGTACACAGGAGATGTCCTCACAATCTGACAGATTTGGAAAGATTTGGCAAAGAAGAGTAAACAAATATTGCCAAGTCAAGATGTACCATACTAATAGACTCCCAAAACGCTGCTGTAATAAAATAAAATGGTGCTGAAAGCAAAATATTAGTTTAGAGGTGTGCACACTTATGGAGCCAGGTTATTGTAAGGTTTTTAGTTTGAATTTTACCCTCTCAAAGAACACCAAGTACAACTTTGATGCGGTTGCATTCATAAGGCCAAAACCCAGTAGAAATAAATCTCCCTGCTGACTGATGATGTCATATAACAATTTAGTTGTACACAAATGTTTTGTCTTCAGCAGACAATCTGACACTTTTGTGAACATGCTGTGTTTTACAAGTATTTTCTTTGACATTTTGTAACCGCGACATCCTTACCTTTCAATTTGCGACAGACAGACAGCATTTTGCTGTTGGGTACACCTGCCATTGCCGTTGTAAATTGAAAAAAAAACGTGTTCTAACGTGTTTTTGCACCTAGATCTTTTTGTCATAACCCATTGGATAATTGGTCAAGTTTCACTTATCTTTTTTTGCTAGATATAAAAAATGATAATAACATGCGAAGTGATGAAATTAGCTGATATGACTCCATTTGAATGAAACTTAAGATGAACGTTTCTTTCCACTAATGTGGTGAATCCATTTTGCCTGCCCCGTGTTGCCCCAGGGCTTGGACAGTACGCTCATTTTCTAGCGGTGGCAAGCAAAACAAAGTCCTCAAATGCTTTAATACCGGCTGTCGACATTACCAGAGCATATATTTTAGATGGCAAATTTGCCTCTCTGATTCTGATAATGCATTGCTGTATATGGCTAGTCAACTTAATGAAATTACAACAGAGGTAAAGGACAATAGGCGTAATGTCTGTGTCCATATCCAAACATTAATGACAACTGGTATCTGAAACAACCAATGGAAACTACCGATGCTCCAAAGGAACTAACCAATAGCAGAAGCCCGTCAAAACACTCAACAGCAGAAACACATCTCTCAACAGGTAATGCTGTTGTCACGGCTCCCCTCCGCATGGTCACCACAACATTCCCGAACCCATTTTGAGAATATCTATGGAATCCTGCATCAGTTTTCCCATGAAGAATCTCAATGAGCATTTCCAGTTGAGGACCAAATCAGGTCAGATTTGGGTTGGGACAGATCACCGGTTGGTCCCTTTAACTGTCTGCCTCACTTTCTTCCGTCATTCATGGGGATTTGGGCTCTTCTAAGTGTTAGAGGGGGTGTATTAGCAGGGCTATGAAGTGAAAGAACAAGCAAGGTTAATGAGCGAAAGTAGAAAGAGCATTGCTGACATCTGTGAAATGAAGAACACAAAGAGAGGTGAAAAGGGACAGGCTCTGGTTTTAAACGGCTGAAACAGAGATAAGACATTGTCTTGTTTTGATGTCCCCTTACTTAACCAAATCCCCCACATTTTTATTCCGGCAGTGTGTTTTTTTCCTGAATAAGAATTTTCTGAAACCGCTTTCAAATAAAAAAGCTCTTGTTATTGACTTTTTATCCACTGTTTAATGTACTGTGTGTGCATTTCTTACTTTTTCACACTATAACAGAGACGACAAGGCAATATGATTCGTGCATTCCCTTCCGATAGAAATACTCATTTTGATAAATAAATACACGTCGATTGTGGAATTGATTATTTGTTTCCCGATGCGATTATGCACCTCCTCTCAGAGTGGCCAGTGTGTCAAACTACATCTTAACCACGACTGACCAAACTGTGAGCAGCTCATCTCCGCCGAGGCAGAACTAAAATCTGGAAGTAATCAGCTGGTGGGGGACATGAGAAATTCTCCAGAAAACACTTTAACGCCACTGGAGCCCAGTGCTCCTTAAGATTGGATTCAGGTACCTAATCCCGGTCGGCAGCTGGCCCCCTCCCCCCGCGCCTCTCTTTCATACGGAGGAACAGTGCAGCCACAGGGTGTCTGAGGGGACACAGAGACTGCAGTGGCTGACACCTGCTGGGCGCTATAAATATAGGGGGAAAAAACTGGAGATGCCATTGTTAGTTGGGTTTTCGCTCCCGGGCCACTCTCAGGCCCACGTGTGTTTTAATATAGGCTGAGGGGTTCTGCCGGGTTTACGACATTAGATAAGCCAGGCATCCAAATGACAGGGAAAGATTTGCGACCAGTCCAAACCCGTCCAAACCGCTTGTCAAAGAAACATGGCTATTTGTTGTGCCACACATGACGCACGTCAATCGGTGTTCCTGTGAACTGGTCGGAAACCGTATACAGCAGCACATCGTCATGGAGATAAATATCCTGTTAACGCATGATGTGCAAACGCACACAAATCCCGTCAGAAACAGAACGGTAAATAATCAAAGGTTAAAGTCTTAGGGTTGAGAAGAAACAGGAAGAGGTAGGTCTGTTTTTGAAGTTAATGCTAGTTGTTAATCTTGGTACGCTGACGAAAGTGACCTGGTCAAATTCCTGGAGGTAATGTAATTTGACCCATATGTTCTGATAAATACAGGGAGATTCTGGTCAACCTCAACATCTAAATAGATGTCAGTGGGATTGGATGTTTCTGTTTAAACACTCCCTGGATGAGAACCACATGCCCCTTACTGGAGCCTGGATGCCACATGCATTCAAACATGACACTCATGACTCAATTTTCCTCCGCAGATGCTGTTAATTCCCGGGCTCACGTGCGATATCGTACATCTCAACGGAATACAATTACGAGGAGAGCTTAGATGAACCGCTGTTTTATGAACCGTTGAATTTCAGATGTATTCGAATGCTCCGTTTTGTTTCGTTGTGGACTATTCCCTCAACCACTCCGGCATGTTTCCCATGCAGGGGGGACTTGTTCTTCACAGACGATCTCCTCTGGATTTCCAATTTGCAGTGCTCTGCCTGTAGCAGGGCGTCAGCAGCTCGCTGCCCCCTTCCCTCTGTCTGCAGGGTGACACCTCCATTCCGTGCTCTTGTCAGTTTACTGAAGAAAAAGAGGATTACTGTCAGTTCCAGGGAGGCTTCACATAGCCGAGCGGAGCTCTGAGCGCGGCCGTTGTTTCTTCTCAAGGCGTCTGAGGAACCCGGAGTGCTGCCCCTACAAAGGCACATCAGGGACCCACACGGCACCGGGGTCATGAAACACAGTTCCACACAGTCCCACACTCACTCTAAGAACCCGGCTCTTAATCACATGTAAACAGTATTAGAGACCCTGGCATCTTGAGGTGTTTTGTAGATTGAATGGCTGTGTGTGTGTGTGTGTTTTCTGCCAGACCCTCACGCTATTGCCTCCCCCCTTCCCTTAGATTTTCCCAGGAGACACCCTGCTGAGAAAACGACAAGGCAGCAAAAATGTACAAAATCAGCTCTCTCCTGGCTCCCACAAGCTTTGTCTTCACGTATAGGAAATGTGCGAGGGGAAAGAAAAAGTGACATTCGAACAGCAACATCTGACTCCCACACCATCAATTTAAATCACCTAACAGCAGAACATGATTGTGCATTACATTAACCTTGGTTAACGTCTGGTTGTTTCTGTCAACTTCTGAAATGTTTTTGTTCATATCTATTCGCTACAATATTGGATTAAATACTCAATGTATTTTACACCGTGATTTAAAATGTGTCCACGTTCTTTAATATTATTTAGGGAGCACAGAGTCTGGTTCTGACACCTCCAGATTATCCATAGAGCTTCTGTGAATCGGACTTGTTGGTCCCACAGATGCTTTATCGGAAGGAGATCTGGAGAATTTGGATTTTGAAACACCTTGAGCCCTTCATCATGTTCCTCAAACCGTTCCCGAACAATGTGTTCGGTGTGGCAGGACGCGAACCCAACTGTATGACGTACAACAGATCAGTAGAGACGGACGGACTGCGATGTAAGTCTCTGCTGTGATGGTGGAAAATATCCTATTAGAGAGAAAGTTCATGTTAACAACAGGAGCACAGTCATGACACTGAAATCCAATTAACCATTAATTCATTTTTAAGGTAACTCACAGTTTAATATAAGGAAACAGATGACTGTATTTCATATTTTTAGGTGTCCTAAACCTCAAGTGAGGCGTAACATTTCCGTGGGCTTGACGGATCATTTAAAGCTCCAGTTTGCTGTCAGCAAGACGGAGGTTACCCGTGCCAATAAATATGCATTCGATTTTAAAGTCCATCTCTATGATAGGTCAAATGTGCACTTGTTTTCCGGCCCTCTCCTTGACAGCTTACTACGGGGCAGGTTCATGGAGAAAAACAGAGAACTCGTTTTTGCATCTGTCACCAGATGACGCGGCATCGCTGGGGTCATCTGCATTGTTAGTAAATGTCTTTAGGCTCCAACTGTTTCTATGAGTTGGTGAACAAATATCTTCTTTTATTATTGCTGTATTATTGCTGTTGCAGTTATTATTTAAACACGTGTGTGTGTGTGTGTACAGATTGTACAATACTTCAAAATTCACACACGGTATGGTAAATCAGGTTTGGTAGTCAAACTGTTGATTTTATTTGTAATGTAGTTGTATAGTGACAATGATATAAAGATCATGTGGTGGACATCAATACAAACATCGCATCGTTTTGCTCGAGAAGTGATGAGGAGATTAATGATTTTTTCCCCAAATGGCATTTTTCAGCCTGTCGATCCATGATAAGTCCAATGCATAAATTTGCTGTCATCAACCTCAGAAACCTGGATTTGGTTTAGAATTTAGGTAAGTATTTAATGTTTTTGGTGGATGACAAGGACAATGACAGACATTAGTAGACGATTGTAGACGTGGAGCAACAAAACTGTGCGGTATAGACAGTTTTTAACCCATCAAAGGCACATTCCACACCTGGTGCATTTCCCTCACGCTTGATAGGAGAGCATAAGAAGCATTCAATATAAAGATGTGAGAGCTCAAACAAACACGGACCTCTAACACATTTGAAATGGTCTACAGCGAGGTCAGTGTTCGGCTCCCTCTTCACATCTACGCGCGATGGGCAGGCGTGGAGGCGACGCATTTCATACGGGACTGACTGCCAGAGAAGACAATGCGGAGCCATGAGTTGTCTAGACACCTGACACTCGTCCTTAGAGCAACAGCTCAGTAACAGACAGACTGTGGAACCCAACAAAGGACCGCGGAACCCAAGAGCCAGGGACTCTCACTGTCTGACTCCTGGGGAATTCATCTGCAGTGTAATCTGTACACTTACATGGGAAATTATATCGGCCGGGCGATCGGTCGATTGAACCCGCATTCTGGTGTCGGCCCCGCTCTGCCTGGCCACACCTGGGGGCCCGGGGCTTGGCGCGTGGCTGTCATCAGCCGTAGTCACGGAGAGGGATTGATGACAGCCATTCACTGATGAAGCTGTATTCATCATTCCTGTCCAGGGCTGCACTGACCAGATGGACCCTGACCATCCATCCACTGTCAGGGACACATCTGTTCCCGTTGTTGCTTAGAGTACTAACAAGTCACTGGCTCCCTGAAAGCCTGGTGTCAGCCAGAGAAGGAGGGACATTGATGCATGCTGCCTGTGTTAAAGACATAGCAGTGCTTTACTCATGAGTTCCCGCTACTGCAATGCTGGGAGAGCTTGATCCAGATAAGGATTCAATGGGCGGCCTGACTGTTCACCGATCACTGTGCTGTTGTTTTGACTCAACGCATTCGCTTAGTGAGGACATTTCGCGGTTCCCTCCCATGTTTTGCCGGGTCTGTCTGAAAAATAATCTGCTCACAATGGGTGTTTTGGCAAGATGTCCTTTCCTGGTGGCTGACATGGACACGGGAGTGTCAAGGAAGTGTGGAGATGTTTGTCTCTGACTTCGTCACGCGAGCAGCGCACAGAGACAGACAGAGGGTTCTCTAATCTGTCCATCTTTCAACCACAGGTCATATCATTATACACACGGATGAGCCAAAACAATACGATCGATATGCCTAATATGTCGTTGGTCCTCCATGTGCCGCCAAAACAGCACCGACCCACGATACACGGACTCTGCATGTTCCTCAAACCGTTCCCGAACAATGTGCGCAGTGTGCCAGGGTGCGTTATCCACTCGGCTCCAAGGTCCAATCCCGATGCTTGCGTGCTCATTGTGGGCAGTATCGCTGGTGGAACGGGGTCATCATGGGCACTCTAACCAGTCCGCTGCTACGCAGCCCAATATGCAGCAGGGTGCGATGTACTGTGTCGTTGCACACGGCTTCATAATTACATTTTATTTTACTTCCTGTGCCACAGTATCCCTTCTGTCGGGTTCGGACCAGACGAGCTAGCCTTCGTTGCGATCGCGCATCGATGAGCTTTGGGCGCCGAACACCCTGTCGCCGGTTTGTTCGCTTACCATCTAATCACCCGGACCATAACATGTTCCCATCTTATTAAGACATTAAGATGTGCCCATCTTAGAAGATTACTTCAACGTGATTCGCTTCACCTGTGAGTTGTCAGTGTTTCAGTAAAGTAAAGAACACCCTCCAGTCTGTCTGATGCGCTTCGACCCATTCAGCCTGCCTCTAACACATAGCTTCCTGCTCTACACTTCTGGCAGTACTGAGAATGGCATATTAAAGGCCGTACGGTGAGCTTCCAATGGGAATCCCTGCTGTTGGTTATTCATCTCTCTCTGTGTTGCATAAAAAAGGTTACAGCTGCTTCTGATCTATGTGTGTGTGTGTGTGTGTGTGTGTGTGTCTGTGTGCAGATAAGAGCTAGGTAGTAGTCTGGTCTACATTGTGTTTGGCGGCCCACTTTGTGGTTGTGAGTTCATTAGACTCCCCGCAAGGAGGCCGCATTTGCCGGGAGGAAGGCCTGTGAAGTTATTCATTGTCTTAAGACTCAATTCTAATCACCTCACTCAGCGTGACTGACAGAGCCGGTCTCCCGGGTGATTGAGGGTATTGATCTCTCTCTCTGGCCCACGTCGGAGATGCACAATCAGAGCATTCACTTAAAAAAAAATCTCTTCATCTGCTTTAATCATCTGATCAATAATTAGCGTCGGGACAGTGGGGCTTTGACAGAGCCGTGATAGAGAGCGTTTTTCACTCGCCGCCTTTCTTCTTGGCCGGCTCTCCTCCGTTCCCACCGGGGCTGGAAGAATGTGCTGAGTAAGGCTGCTCCGCTAGGATGGGGCAGCGAGGGCAGGCTGGAGGAAGCCCTAACAACGTTGACTTTCAGATACACTAGCTCTTCCTCCTTGGGATGCGTCCAACCCCCCCCCCTTTTCCTGTCGTGCAAGATCTGCAAGATTTCTGTCACCTTCAGAGATGGCAGGAGGCCAAGATCTGGAACTGAAATCCATTCTTGCAGCATCCCCTCGAAGCGGCTTGAACTTGTTAATCTTTCGATAATTGCAAATCGCTCGTATCCAAATTCATACATTTCTTCTGTGATGCCTGCTGTGACTAGAGGCCAAACCCCTACCGCACATTGCACAACAAGACCCCCAAATCTGGTAGTAGTGGAGGTCAAGATCCAGGGTGCTATTCTAGAACCCGGTTCTTTGTACTTTTACAGGTCAAATATGTGTTTATGCTTTTAGGTTTAAAGGAATATGTCCCTATGGTTTCTATATGGTAATTGACTAGCTGACAAACACCTCAACATGATCTGTCCTCGCCTCTTTTCACCAAGCCATATGTCTAGTAGTGAGACAGCTCTAGTGCTGGAGAACAGCAACCTACAAGACAATCTGCTGTCCGTTATCACTTGCTTTGTTGCCGGACTATGTCCATTTAAATAAAGCTGGTCAACACTATTACAAACACCTAATCGCTTGTGTAGATAATGATGGGTACAGTCTGTGAGGATTATTCACTGTCTATCTCTTGCTGTCTCCCTCGCTCCCTCTCCCTCTCTCCATCTCTCTCTCTCTCCCTCTCTCTCCATTTTCCTCTCTCTCTCTCCATCTCTATCTCTCCATCTCTCTCTTTCTATAACTTTCTCCATCTCTCTCTCTCTCACTCGCTCCTTGTCCCTCGCTCCCTCGCTCCCTCTCCATCTCTCTCTCCCTCTCTCTCTCTCTCTCTCTCTCTCTCCCTCTCCCTCTCTCCATCTCCCTCTCTCAATCTCTCTCTCCCTCTCCCTCTCTCTCTCCATCTCCCTCTATCCCCCTCTCCCTCTCCATCTCTCTCTCTCCCTCGCTACTTGTCCCTCTCCCTCACCCTCGCTCCCTCTCTCCCCCTCTCCATCTCCCTCTCCCTCTCCATCTCTCTCTCTCTCTCTCTCTCTCTCTCTCTCTCCCTCTCCCTCTCTCCATCTCCCTCCCTCACCCTCGCTCCCTCTCTCCCCCTCTCCATCTCCCTCTATCCCTCTCTCCCTCTCCATCTCTCTCTCTCCCTCGCTACTTGTCCCTCTCCCTCACCCTCGCTCCCTCTCTCCCCCTCTCCATCTCCCTCTCCCACTCCATCTGTCTCTCCCTCTCTCTCTATCCCTCTCCCTCTCTCTCTCCATCTCCCTCTATCCCTCTCCCTCTCTCTCTCTCCATCTCCCTCTCCATCTCTCCCTTTCTCTTGCTCTCTCTCTCTCTCTCTCTGCCTGGAGGCCAGGCATCTGGGAGTTGAATGAATGGCCTAATTCTTTAGGAGGGGAAACAAAGAGCATCACAGTGTTTTGGGACAAACGGTGCCAGTTTGAGGGTTTATTCTCTGTTACAGCCACAAAAAATACAGAAACCATTCAAGAAAGCGAAACATGCCAGTGGTCAGATTGGGAGATCCATGTGGGATCTGTTGATCTTGTTGGCACTGACTATGGATGCACTTGCCTTGCACTCAGTGTTGGGGAGTAACAGACTACAGTGTAAGAGTGCAAACATACAATTAACAGATGACAAAAAGATGTCATTGTAATCCATTACATCCCAAGCAAAAATGTTGTAATTGGATTACAGACACTTTTAAAAAAGCTCTATGATTATTTCTCGATTACTTTCAAATGAAAAAAAGATACACAAGACACACATCCTATATAAGCAGTTGATAAATAGTACAAATTGTGTCAAGAGGGCTTTCTCATCTGGTGGCAGAGGAGTAGAGTTTTACGTGTTTGAATTGAAGTTTCTTGGGAAATCTGGGACAATCCATCAGCAATAAAACTACGACCCCCATTAGGCAACTTTGTTGTTGATGAGGCAAAACCATAATAGCAAAATAAACATAGAATTGGGAAGGGAAAAACGGTGGTAAGTTTTAATAAATCTACTTTGTCTTCTCAAAGGAAGTTCAAGTACGCTCGGGAGAGTTGAAGATCGGCATTACACCTCCAAATGATCTGCTTCTCATCACAGTACTCACTTGAACAGAAGCAAGAGAGCACATTTTGCTAATTGCCACATTTGAGCTTGAAAGCACAGGACTCGATTTGCCTGAGCGTGATGAGGAGAGGCCACCCAAGGCAGCTCGGTCCCACATTCCACCCATCCACCCAAAGCAGTGTTGAGACACTTCACATCGTCCTCTGTGGGAACCCGGGTCTTTGTCAATATGCTGCAATCAGGATTCAAGTTATTTTTGAATTCTTCGCAATCCACGGGGTGTCCATCATTCTGTAATTCATTATAGGCGACAATAAAAGGTGGAATTCCGTACACAATGTTTAATGTAAACGTAAAGAATCTACTAACAAAAAAAGCTGGAGGACGGTTTCAAACCCAGCGTTATGTTTGTCATATGCCTGTCTTTCATCAAAGCCATTTTATAATTGTATTGTAACGACTCCAAGTGGCCTAGTAAGAAAAGGATTACCGAACAGCTCAGTAGCACAGGCTTTTCTCTAAAGCCTCAAAGTGATTGTGTTAATTACAGCCCTATAACACTGACCAGTCTACAAAAAACACATCAGCTAATTTGTGTGCAGGGGGTATATGTCCAGGTCACTAAACAATTAAGTCAAATTGAATCCCCCAATTTGCTGTGTGATGGCATCTATGTGTGGCTATTAGAAAAGTAATTGATAAACACAGCAGAACCAACAACACGAACACACTCCAAGCACACAAAAGAAGGGAAAAAGCCATATCTTATGAATTGTAAAAAAAATCGGGGTGGAAGACTCTTTCAGCTAAAGTCTAAATCTCATATTTTCCAGAAGATTATACCATTGTCTGGCTGAGAACATAATGCTTGTATATTCCTCAGAGATAGTGTTGGCGTTTTGGTAAGCTGATTTTTGTTGGGATGGAGGAGGACAAGTGGGCTCCACTATATTCCATTGGAGAGAGTTGAACACGACTTGTGTTGAGGAGGCTACAAAAGCAGCACTCGGTCGCACAACGGATGTTATGTGACGTGTTTATGCATTTCATGAAACTTCATGCAGAATGTACTGATAATTAATGTTTAAAACCATGTCTCGTTCAGAATTTAAACATAAAAAAGAAAAGACTCATAAAGAGAAATACTGTAGGCCTTCATTCCAAAGGATTTGTCCTCTAACAATGACCTAAAAAAACATCTGTCTTATGTAGCCGGGAGCTCTCAATGAAGTTGCGGAAAAGCAAAAATTACACGAGGAAAATAATTTAATTTGAAACGAAGGGTCATCCAATTGTATTGATGAATCTGTTGTATTGTTTATTTTAGATTATCAAGGTTGAGGCTACAGATGTGCTTTATATATTTCTCACTGCCAATTGTGAATGATAACTATTCAATTATTCACTTCATTAGCAAAACATTAGCGGCCGTCTACTATCCATTTGATCTCAACATGTTATGTGTATACACATTTAAATACTCAGCCATACGTTGGTATGCACACAGTGCCTCTCAGCTTATCTGCAGAAGAGTCGCCCTTTCTGCTCTTATACTCAGTTATTTCATAGAACCTGCCTGTTCTCAATTTCTTAGTTTAATGGACTTTAATGTGCTCTGGGGGATATTCAATGCCTTAGAAATGTTCTTATATTTCACACCTGATTGGTGACTTAAAAAAAAAAATCTGCATTTGCTTTAAATGTTCCTTCCTCTTCCCAATGTCGTTTTTGTTACGAATAATACTAACCAACTGTAGGTCCTCCCAGAGACGGGTGTATTTAACCTTAAATCATGTAAAACCCTTTAATTGCACACAGGTGGACTTCAACTAATTATGTGACTTGTAAAGACAATCAGTTGCACAAGAGCTCATTCTGGGGCGTCGTAGCAAAGGGGGTGAAAACGTATGCAATCAATTATTTCCTGTTTTCATTTTCACAAGACTGTGTGTAATTTGCAGATGTTAGTCGGTCACCATTCTTATAACATTTCAATAGCATGTCCTCTTTACTATAATATGTTGTTTCTTACAAGAAACATGTCTAACATTGATTGTTTATAAATAGTGTTTTTAATTGCTTTTAGAAAAATGTAATACAACTGTGTCTTTTACGCCATTGTTAATTATGCCTCGACTCTCAAGGCTTGTGCGTTGAGAGCTTAAGCACTGCAAGCCCCACCCTGTACTTGACAGAACATCTCAATTGGTTAAGAGCTGATTCAAGTTAGAGAAAATCAACTATTCAGGCAATTGATTGTGTAATGCTAGTATCCATCAAGTCAAGTCTCCTGTTCCGTCTCCATCCATCACTGATGTCAGACTGGGGCCCTCTAAGGCCAATCCTTAATTTAAACATGGTCAACGTGCATTACTGAAATTTGAGTATCCCATTTGCAAATTAGGTTGGGTCTAGTTTACAACCGTCTGTTGATGATGATTTTGTGTTCTTTAGAACGTGTCAGCATTCCATTTCCTCTGAAATGTTTTGCAACCAGATTGCGGTTGTTTTTCATCTAGACCAGTTTTTTTTTTTTGTCAATGCAATCATATTCAGATTGTCAAAGTTGCATATAAATCAAAAGTGCAGACGGACTGAGAGCCAATCTAGAGTTAACACATTCTGATACACACCTCATTTCACTAGTATTTGTTGTGAAAGCAAGGAAAAGTTTTATTCCCTTAAAATCTAGATAGGAGTTCCCAGCCACTTGTGAAAAAACATGTGAAATATTCTGTATAATTACACTATTGTTCAAACGTTTGGGGTCAATTGGACATGTCCATCAAAATAAATTGATCAGAATATTAGTGTAGACCATGGTAATGCTGGAAATGACTGTTATAGCTTTTTTCCAATGGAATATCTACATGTCCTTGAGAATCAGCTTTTTTAAACTACAATAGTCATATTATGTTGTACGTCTTAGCATATGTTTTAGGTTTTATAATGATTCAGACCATATATGATTCTTACTAGAGTCGTCATAATGGATTTCCATTATTTTTCGGGGGGAACCAATCCCATTAAATTTCTATTAAATCTCTCGTCATTTTCAAGAAAGAACTTCTTATAATCTTAAGAGTCATGAATCACTAGAACTATCAACAGAAAAAAATATTTTCGTTTTCCACAAAAAAATATCCAGTTCAGGTTTAACCATTTAACAAAAGTATGAAATCACTTGTTATCTGGCCTGCTTTCAAACAAAATACACTTTAGAATGAATTGTATAGAGGCTATGTTGTGTAGTGTATTTGTTCTCAATTTGACTAGTGACTACTAACTATAGATCAAGAAGAATCCACACAGTGTCCACAGATAATCTATATTATAATGTAAAGTGTTACAGCAGTTGGCTAGTATTAATTAAAATAACAATTTAACAGTTGCACTAATGCAATTTAGTTCTATATTTGGCCATTGGAAATCAAATCCGCTATCCTGTCATGAAAGAAGCTATGCACAGTACTGTTGCACATTTCTCATGGAACACCTCCATCACATCAATAAAAAGCTGAAAGACAATGAGTGTGTTATTTAAAGCAAATGGCATCAGTCATCCCCTATTGCAAAGGTGACAATATAATCCATGTGGCTTGCTACTGTTCTGCCGACTTCTTCGGGGGGAGCATTCAGAGAGAAAGACTGACATTTTCACGGTATTGTGGATCAGAAACAATAGGCAAGGGAACCAATTAGTTTAGTGGGTTGGAGAAGAAAAAATGTCCAGATATGTTGTGATTTTCCTCCAGGAAGCATTTAGTGAAATATTTATTTAATTGCTTAATTGTGAAACACCGCCTTCCCCTGGGGCTTGACTTTCTGGATTCATGCCAATTCAGATTTTTCAGTTCGGTCTACACAATGTTAGCTTTGGTTCAAAAACCAGGAAACGCAACAAGAGGAGAGTATTGATCTACCCACAGTGTTGTCGCGGGGACATTAAGACTGATATCGAAATGTGCCAGTTATTTGCATTAATAAATTGTACTGATGTGTGAATGTGGTAATCATGCCCTTGACCTCTACCTCGTCCAGGCAAGCAGATTGTGGTAAAAACAACGCCCAAAGTGCCTATACCTCCTGAGAAGACTGATAAAGTTTGGCATTTCTGCACCAACTCTGATCAACTTTTACAAGTTGCATTACTGCCTGACATGGCAGCTGCCCCGCTGGTGATGACAAGGCCCTCTAAAGGGTGGTTAAGTCAGCGGAACATATCAGGACATCTGCCTACCTTGTAAGGCACATGCCATATGCGATGCCTGGGGAAGTTCACACTGCAGCGTATTGTCTTGTAGACATTACTATCATATTCTACCAGACTCACAAACAGTTTTACCCCCCCCTCCCGGCCATACAACTTCTCCACCAGCAACATAAATTTTCCGATCATGTTGATCAAATGTCATTTTTATGTGCTGGTCACTCTCCATGAACATTCAATGCACATTATTTGTATATTTTCATGTGCCCGTTCACATACAATTAAAAGGATCGTGTGTAATTTATTTCACAAATCCAATGAATACATATTTTTTGTTCTTATTCATCCTACCTTTGCATTTGGGAGATATAGGAGGATAAGAAGTTACACAAATAATCACATGTCGGTTGAAGTCATTAGATACATACAACAGAACGGGTTAAGGAGGTCTTTATTGGTCAGGTTGTCTCCGTTTCTTTGGAAATACTAGGTTGGGTGGAGCAGCAAACTATAATTACGCAGACAAAGGTTTTATACTCCCGTTTCCTTCATTAGCAGGACGTATTACAGACCTTGTTTAGAGACCTCGTCTGTGTTGATAATATCTCGGTCAGCTTGGCTCTGTGGACAAACATCCGATTGAGGGGCTGTGTGGAGGAATGGCAGGTGGGAGGTGCCGGTGGGGGTTGATTCCTGCTCTGTGCTCTCCTCCTCATGCACAGACACTCCAGAGATGCGGCCAGTAATGGAAACTGCTGCAGTCGCGCCGATATTGATTGCTCAGACCTGCAGATTATTGCTGTGAAGAGTGACCAACAACAACCCGCTGAGGTAAAACTCCTCCGACCAACAGGAGTCTGGCTGCTCTACCCAGAAAAAGCAACATGTTTAATTGTTTAGGGTGTTTTCCGGCCCCTATGCTTGCGTCCCTTAGGGAGAGGGTCCAGTCCAGGCCCTGACCTTTTCTTTTCCATAGCTAGCCTCATGCACAGATAGACCGGCCAGGGAACATATCTCCTCACTCCCTACATTCCTTCAATTACCGGCCGCGAGCAAAGATGCAGCTAGCTTGCTGGTTCAATCACAGGAGTTGAATTGATTCTCTGAATCTTAGTAGACTGTTGCTCGACATCTGTTTTATATGACATTTTAGAGAACGCGTTCCTAAGTGTACTGTCCAAGCTCATGATCGTGTTCAATTCTGAAGACTATATTATGTGTCTGAAATCAGACGTATCCAAAACACAACTCGAGCTCCTTCCGTCCAACTCCAGTTTATAGTGTTCGAACGAACGAAGATTACACCTTTTAAGATTCTAGTGACTACCTTCCGGCCCGCTTATACGTAGCAGGACAACTGTTCTTGAGGTGTAGCAAGGAATACATTAAAAACAGTATCAGCTCTCTGATGGCGTTCACAGACACTCAATCTGCATTCGCATCAGTGTTTCACAACAATAATGAATATTAATGGCTGTTTTTCCTGCTCCATTATAATCACATAATGACTTTACCAAGAAAATGGATCCACCCTAAAACAGTCATTTCATCATAACTATTTCCCAGAGCAGCGATACTCTTGTCCTGTTCTAAAACGAGGCCATCAGCGCTGTTCCACACCATTATGGTCTAAATATACCTGATAGACAAATATAAAATTGTGTTTACCTGTGAATACATTAGCATTTTGTTTTGTCATCCCAGTAATTGAGTATCATCCCGCTGAATAGCTTTTATGTAGAGCATAACATTTAATCCTACAATTTGCATGTGTGTCTCGGTTAGGCTTCATTTGATTTATTTATAGATACAATAGCTTCGGTCTGGAACCAAATAACTGATTCAATGTAAACAGCATCCATTGCGCTGTTCATTCATTGAGAGCCCGATATAAACTTCAACTGTCCAATGAACAAATGCATTTTGGCAAATACAACAGAACGAAATGGAGCATTGTGTGTGCTTAACAGCGCTTCTTAAGTTCCCCTGAAACGGCTCTCCCATGGGTCTTTGCCACATGGCCGGAGAGTCCAACTCAATCCACACAGACATTATCTTTGAACGACTGAACTCTATTCGGGAATTGGTAAAGCGTACAGAGAAATAGACTTGGGATAGGACACCCTGGAAAATTCCATTTCACATCTGAAGTGGTCTGCTTGTGAAAGATCATTTGGTTTGGAGTGAGTAAACATAAAGGACTCCATCGCTCTCAATGAGTTATGTGTGAAAGCTGGGGATTAAGGCCTGACCAGGATGTCCTGAGGCCCGGCAGAGGAGGAGCAATGCGGCCTTCCAAAGTAAAACAAACCCGGGAAGAATTTGCTGTATTATCTAGTTTTTTGAGGGAATATTCTTTCTATATTGATAAATTATTATGACAGTTTGTTCATCGACATAGCTATGAATATTGTTACTAACGGAGTAGTTGGGATTACAACTCTTTTTTTGAATTCATAGCTTATCCAACAATATGAGTTTCACATTCAACTGTGTACTGTATCAGAGAAAACACCTGGGCTATGCTAGATTGTGTTAACAACATCTGCTCTAAAATTGGGGTTATGCCGTTTTGAGCAAAACATAAATAAACTGTATTCTACGTGGATGGTAAAACTATAGAAATGATCAACAATTCAATGCTTAGGTTTTTGGTTTTAGGCTACATTAACATTATATGCTACCTTGCAATAAAATGCTGTCATTTCACAATTATATTTGATCTTGAAGACATTGATGAAGTTTTGATATAACTTTCTTTGATATTCAACTCATTTGATAATCCTGGGAACCTTTTCCCTAGCAGACCAAAGACACAGAATAAGCGTGATCACCAACCATACACTGACGAGCCGAAACTTTATGACAACCAGCCTAATACGCTGTTGGTCCTCCATGTGCCGCCAAAACAGCACCAACCTGCCAAAGCATGGACTCAATGCTCAATATAAGATCCGAAAGTGATCTGTGGTATCTGGCACCAAGGCGTTCGCTGCAGATCCTTCAAGCCCTGTATGTTGCGAGGTGGATCAGACTTGTTGGTCCAGCCCATCCCACCGATGCTCAATTGGATTGAGATCTGGGGAATTTGGAAGCCATGGCAACACCTTGAACTCGTCATCATGTTCCTCAAACCATTCCAATGTCTGCAGTGTGGCTGGGCGCATTGCCCTGCGAGAGAGAGACAACAGCCATTGTGTAAATACCGTTGCCATGATGAGGTATCCTTCGTCTGTAACAACGTTTAAATAGGTAACACGTGTCAAATTGATGTCCGCATTAACGACCGGTACCAGAATTATCCAGCAGAACATGGCTCAGAGCATCACACATCCTGGCTTTTCATCTTCCCACAATGCATCGTGGTGCCATTACCTACCCAGCTAAACGGAGCGCAAGTACACCGCTGTCCACGTCATGTGAAAGAAACCGGGACCCACCGGACCAGGTGACATTCTTCCACTGCTCGGAGGTCCAGTTCCGAAGCACATTGTAGGGGTTTTTGATTATGGGCACCAAGACATATATACACACACACACATACACATACCTAAGTTCTTACCTGGCAAACAAAGTAGAAGATGTCTCAACACAAAATCGCACAGTGTTCTGGGGTCATACTAATGACTCCTTTTTCTGTAGGATAATTGCTGACATGAACGAAACATAATAAACATACCTGGATATCTTACGTTCCTTTAATTAGTTGTGTGCAGCGGAACTGGAAAACCGCACTGGCCACGCATCATGGCAGGGTTTTATTATAGTCAGACCACTTGAGTGTCACGGGCAAAAGTGTGGCTCAGTCACAATGGAGCCACTAAAGCTGATGAAAGGCACAGGCATTAATTGAATGACCTTGGCATCACAGGTTTTAATGAGGGGCTCCACTTCATCGTAAAAGGCGTACAGTGGCAGAAAATTGATTTTTAGTGGGCATTTCGACATCTCCGTCTTTCGCCATGTCTCTCGGAGATTTGACCATTGTTGCCCTGAATAACATTATGCGGTTAACTTTGGCGACCTTCTTCGCAGTCCTGCTCCTGCAGTGTTTGAAATAAATGATGCCATGCTGAGCAGGTCACAGTCAACAAACGGTTGGTAAGTAAGCCTTTTGTGATGCCCTTCCAGTTGGGGACAAACTGTCGTTTTGTGAAAATCACAGCGTGTGTCTAGTTGTCTTTAAAAGTCCTCATATGTCTATATGTCTGAAGATCTCCCAACTGAGATTAATTCAAACCTGCCCTAGAAGTATCTTAGCAATGCCTTTATAAAAGTGTTTACATCCTGTCACCTTGCTTATACTGAATGAAATCAATCTCATGATCTAATTTGATCGTAGGGAAAAGAGCGACTGTGTAAACATGCGATGTGGGTTTGACAGAATTAAGGACTTTATTAATTTAGCCGCGGCCTTGCTGTCATTACTAAAATAACCTTAATGTGAAAAGAAAAAAAACAAGCTTATAAAACGACAAACACACAAGCACCAGACTAATAAAACCACCCACATAAAGTTTAACCTGATGGATTTTTTTAATGGCCATTGGTGGTGAAAATGCATGCTATTCCATCAACTTTCCCCATCATTCAGCGTATGTTGTGTACATGTATGTATATAAGTAAGAAGACCAATTAGTGAATACAAAACTGTTGTCTGTTTTTGCAAACAATCATAAATGACTGCAGCTGTATCAGAAACCAATAACCTCTGAAAAATTAATTCAGATATTGATTAAATTTTTGGTATGTAACAAGCAAAAATAATTCTGTTAATTGATATGATGTAGGGGTAAACGGAGTGTGTAAATTCAAGTAAAATTCGCAGACAAGTAAACATATTTTGAATTCTCCCGACTGGACCATTTAGTTTAAGTAAAGTTGTTTTTATGTCGCATTTTGTGCAAGCCGCACATTGTACTTGGCATCCTAATCGAAATCTCTTTTAAAATCAGGATTTCGGTGAAACATTAAAATGTGTTATCCTCATGATTCTTGTAATGAAAGTGTCTGTGCTCGTTTCACTGCGTGGAGCCTACGGCTGTGTACAGAACAAGATACCCTCTTCCTTCCCAGTGGAGAACAAACATGCACGGAAACTCTGTGGTTTACTGTGTGGTATGTATATCATTTGTAGACCCAATAGTGGAGAGAACACAGACATCTTTTAGTTACACTCATAGAGATGAGATGAACAACTTTGTGTAAATCACAACACAGCACTCATTTTAAATCAGATACTGGATACATCTAAGATATGTTGTGTGTGGGATATACATTGTTCATTGTAATTGATCTCCAACTACTTCTCAATGCTGGGCTCTGGCGATGTTATTTACATTTTGCCACTAATTGTTACTTCACTAAATGAGATTTAGCACCGTCTAATCCTGAAAGTCGATAAATGAAAATCTAGATGATATTGGCTATATTGCAACGCTAAGTATAATTCGCTTCTGGTAGCTAGTGGACCAGACAGCAGGTTTTCGGGATTTACACACTGTACATAGACAGAAAAATGCAACAATATCCAGAATAATTATGCCATTTTGAAAATGACCATTGTTGTTTATCATCTTGACTACACTCAAATATGAGGGGAATCCTAACGATTAATTTTGGTCATTGTCATTCTGGTCCAAATATTTTTTTGAGTTTGTGGTCCTGATGAACGCTTTGTGATTCTAGATGAACGCTTCGAATGATAGTCCTGCTGGGAGATCCATCTATGCCTAAATCTAGGTTGAGTGTCGTGTCAGACACATTTTGGCCAAACCTGGTACTGGACCAGTCCATAATGCATGTATCATAACCAGGTATCTGCAATTTTAGACAGACAAATCCCCCATAATTTTAATGTCCAGCACCATACTTCACATTGGATTTTTATATACATTAACATCCATCTTTTCTACAGACACCAAACTCAGGTGTTTGTGGCTAAAAGGGAACATTTTCGTCTCATTTGATTATAGAATTCTAAGAATGTTATGCCATTCCATTTATATATTTCTGAGTTAAGAGTATTTTTCTTCTGGCCAAAACTCTAAATAGCTTGGATGGCATGAGGGTAACGTCTAGTTATGAAGATGCAAAGGTGTCCAGTTATCGTGGGAAATCTCATTCTAAGTAGATTTTTTAAATTCTTATATTTCCCAAATAGTAAAGATGAGTAAAGATTTTCAATATTGCTATTTTTTGTTTTACCAACTTCCACGAATTCTCAGAAAAGTCAACATTTGGTCTCATTTAATATGTGTGTTATTTTACAGTCACCATGTTGACACATTTTTCATTTTAAAACCAAGCTATGCTGTTGTCTGAGAACCCAAGGTGGTTGAGTCAAAGGTTTTGGCCATGTCAATAGCCCACACAGTCCCGCTTTTTGTCTATGGGAGAATATGTCATTTAGAATGTTTAGTGTTGTTCAAGTGCAGCCTTGGCCAGCTCGGAATCCTGCAGGTAGAAATCTGTGGGATTTCAAAAGTTTGAAGTGTGAGTAAAGCTGAACAGGAAGAAAATGTGTTGAGTGATGATATAGGCAGACAGCTTCAGAAAGAGCCTAATTCACCTGAATTGGTGTTCTCAAATGTTTGCACTGTCGACAGCAAAGACAAAGCCTTTCTGTTTCCAAACCTTTTAAGGGTAAGAGCAAAACATATCAAGACATTTTATTCTATTTGACAATATATATATATATATATATATATATACCTGGTTACAAAATAGTAACAATTGTAGAAAGTGTAGAAATGGGGAATATGGACAATATGTTCTCCAAATATAAGTGTAGTGGTGCATATAAATGGGTATATTAAAATATACAAATGTGCACTGAATGTACATGAAAAGCGACCAGAGCGTGAATATGTTCATTGATTAGTATGATCAGAAGATTTATGTTGCTGATTGAGAAGTCTTATGGCCTGGGGTCTGGGGGCTTGGGGGGTAAAAATTGTTTGTGAGTCTGGTAGACTGCCCTGAATATCCGGAAATGTCTGACAGATGGCAGCAGTGTAAACAAACATGTTTCGTTCTTTCTTAAGGCACTGTGTATCGTACAGACCTTGCACGGAAGGGAGATGGCAGTCGATGATACGTTCCGCTTACTTAACCACCCACTGGAGGGCCTTGCAATCAGCAGCTAGGCAGTTGTCGTACCAGGCAGTAATGTAACTGTAAAGGATTCTCTCAAGTTGGAAACTCTCATTGTCGCATGACAGCCTCCCTGCCGCTTTAAAAACTCCACCATGATCATTTCCTCAGACTTGCAGATGTTGAGAGAGTGGTTGTTGTCCTGGCACCTTTTGCGACTTACCTCCTTGCTGTAAGTGTCTCGTCTTGTTGGATGGTGGTGTCTCAGGGTGGTGGTGTCATCCACAAACTTAAGGTGTCGGTCCTGCATGTACAGGGTGTACAAGAGTGGAGTGAATACGCAGCCCTGAGGGGTTCCCGTGCCCAAGGTCAGTGCAGAGGATGTGATATTGCCTATTTTCATGACCTCGGATCTGCTGGCCAGGAAGTCCAGGATCCAAGCGGGCACAATAGTGTTGAATGCTGAGCTATAGCCCACGAACAACATCACCTCGTATGTGTTAACCGTTTTTTCTTTTGGGGGGGGGGGGTAGTGGATCACTACCACGTCTGATCACCACGAGTAGAAAAGTTCATGTGCTGTTGGTATTTTGGCAAGACCTTCCTCATTTTTGCCCGATTGAAGTTGCCAACAACAATAGAAGCTGCCTCAGCGTGAGTGTCCTCTAGTCCATTCATTATTCCGCATAGATGCTCTAACGCACACGTTTTATCCGCTTGTGGGGGCATGTACTGCTGTGCACAAGCACAATTCCCAAGGATGGTGAAGGGGATGTAACATTATGGTAAGGTGCTCTATGTCTGGTGAACAGTGTGAAGAAAGTAATAGAACTAAAACACGTTTTTAGCTGTCATACTTCGATTAACGAAGAGTACCGCCCATTTTTTAAGAACATGCAAGAATGGTGGGAAACTATTTGATGAGGTGATAGTGCTCCTTTTTATGCAGCTGTATACAAGCCTGAGAAAATATCTTAGATATCTTGCCATAGTCTAGCAGATAGGAACAGTGCTGAATCAAGTGTAATGTATCGGTTGAACAAAGACAACAATATATTTGATGCAAGGCCTGATTTTAGAATTCGCAAAACACCTGTTACATTGTTACAATTATCTAATCCACTTTTTATCAGCAGGGACATTGAACCAATGAGGTTATTCGAACAATAACAGCTGGTCATGAATGAAATATATAACAATAACGCTGTGAAACTCTTTATTCAATCAGAACTATGTAGAGAGATTGACAAACATCAAAAACAGTGTACAGTATTTAAAACTAATGTGATGGCTAAGCATGTTTTGTACAATATATACATATTCTTCTGATAATTTAGCTAGAAAATATACATAAATCACAGTTTGCTGAATATTTATCTTGAGAAACACAAACAGGAGACATTCACACATATTGTATCAAAGAAAAACAGCAATGATTTTAATATGGATTTCACAACACATATATTTTTAAAGCAACACCTACATTATATCTGATCAAGGTGGAGGTCTGGCAGCTTACACCTCCCTCTCAAGACTCACCACGTAATGTACTATACGGCTCAGAAATGCTACCATCTGCCACAAACCTCTGATATGTTTGTGAAACATTTTTTTAAGGAAATCACAATATTTGACCAATAACACCCAATTTAGTTTTTTCTTTAATATATTCATAATGAATATGATTTTATAAAAACGATGTTTTCGAGCAGTTGGGAAGGAAAAGGCTTCATACCCCACCCTTTTCTATCTGATTTTTTTTGTGTGGTGGTGGTGGTGGATACCTGACCTCCTAGTGGGTCTGCAGTGACAGATCCATCAAAGCAGTGGCGGCTGTCTCACCTGATGTGGAGTCAGGCATGGAGTCCTGCCTGGCACAGAGAGATGAGGCTCTGACTACACCGTCCACTGGCACGCAGCCAAACTGGCCTCGCAACTATTGTCCTTCACCCCTCCCAACAAAGCTGAAGCCTGATATTCAATTATACTGTAACTTTATATTTCAGGTTTCAAATGATATGTCACCGGGTTGGAAGTTCAAATAGGATGCTAAAGACTCACTACATGTAATTATGATTTGTGAAAAGAATCATGTTCTTTAATTACTGTCTGTAGTATAAATAATATAAATATATAAATAATATTCATTCTTATTATTAATGTTTATTTATTAAAAGCCATTTTGTCGGTGCACTCAAAAATGCAACAGATGGAGTTTGAAAGAAACAGAAGGTCTTTGATCACTCTTTGATCACTCAGTTGGAATAGTAATTCAATTAACTCTCCAAGTAGTCAATCCTGAGAATGTTTCATAAGTGTTATTTACTATGTGCGTGGGAATGTGTTTCATTGTCAGAAGAACGATTTCAGTTCATTTTCCTGAAAATGGCCTGTAGATTTCAAGTTTCGTATCTTCTTTTTTTGAACAATATATTGAGAGGGTGAGAGTAACCCCTAAAACTCACTGTAAGGGTCCCAATACATCAGATCAGAGTTCGAAGTTCGAGTTTTGTACTCGTAACGTTGCTTTACAATGAATATTATCTTCCATCCAAGAACAACCCTTACACACTTAACTTTAACTGTTTTGTGTAGAAAATATATATTATACATGTATATATTCTATAATTATCTGTTGCTATGTTAAATAAATGTTTTTTGAAAAGCTTACTTTGTGTTGATTTGAGTAGAGATGAGCAAGAAGCAGATTAAAGCAAGTTCTACATTGCCGATTTCTTCAGCAAAGAACAATCTCTGACTGCATTAGTATTTCTGATAACAGTGACTGGCATAGGGGGAGAAATCAATAGGCTAATAGATGACTTTCACAGCAAATCACACCACTGATTGATAAGTTATAATGTGAAGTTCCATCATTCCACTTTTACTGCAGAAGTCATATTATCGATATTTTCTGAACTAACACAAACAAGCATGATGTGTTTCACTACATAGAACCTTTTATGCAATATATTTCCTTATAAATGGAATAGTACATAGTGTATTACTGTTGGCTTGGTTCACGCTCAGTAGATTTGGCATCTTTAAAATGATGCCTTCTAGATTGTTTTACTCCGGTCATTGAGTAGTTTTGCTCGTCGCAAAATGAGAGATGAGAAACTTCAAATAAAAATAGCCATTTGCTTTAGAGTCTGAAAAGCAAGCTGTTGACCATATTTCTGCTCAACAGGTATAAATCCATCAAAGTAGAAAGCTACCAACCAAGCTGGCAAAAAGTGTTTTATAGTTACACCACAGGGAAGAGATGCTAGAGAATTGCAATTCCTAACCATACATTGTGTAACGTTAGCAAGAATGGCAACTAGCTAGCCGTTATATGGTTAGCTTTGAAGTCATCAATGCGTTGTTGTTGTCTGCTTTCAAACTGAAAATAGCAGACATACTATGAAATGTACTAGAAGGGGACTAGCAGAAACAAAGTTAGCTAATGGTAATCACGCTAGCTAGCGATAATATAAACCAGACAATGCACACATCTGAAGAGTGCAGCAATTGGACTGATGATAAAAGAGACATGTTTACAATATATGCTGCATATACAGTACACTACCGTTTAACATTTTGGGGTCACAAAACATGTTCTTGTTTTCCATGAAAACATACATTAAATTAGTTTGAATAGGCAAACATAGGCAAAACTATTAGAAAATTGTCATTAACAAGGTTAGAAATCATTTTTTTAATTGAAATGATTATTGTTTATTTCAAACATTGCTTTCGTCAGAGAATCCTCAATTTCATGAGGTTTAATGAAGAGATTTCATACGACTCTTCCACCTCCCACAAGTTGGGCACTTCTTACTTACCGTACAGTCAAGCTAACTGACACAACAGCTCAATAGAGATGAGATCTGGTGACTGTGCTGGCCACAGTCCGAATACCAGCTGACTGCGTTTTCCCTAAATAGTTCCCTAAATAGTTCCCTAAATAGTGTGGAGCTGTGCTTTGAGTCATTTTCCTTTTTGTAGGAGAAAATTGGCTCAAATCAAACGCCCTTCACAGGTTTATGGCATGGCCTTGTAAAAATGAAATGATAGCTTTGCTTCTTCAAGATCCCTTTTACAATGTACAAATCTCCAGTCTCCAAACTTTGCCACCATCAAAGCACCCACTTTCCACTTTTTCCAGTCTTGCTCCGACCAGTGTCTGTGTTATTTTGCCCATCTTAATCTTTTCGTTATATTTGTCACTCTGCCCAAAATGACCAGTATCTCGGAGTCGTCTCTTTGTTGTTGACATTGAGACTTCTGTTTTGTGGCTACAATTTAATGAAGCTGTCAGTTCAGGACATGTAAGGCATCTGTTTCTCAAACTTGTGCACCGGGTCCTCCCCCACCTCTTTCTATTTTGTTTCCCTGTTCCGTGAAGGGAGTGGTGCTCATCATTGAACAAGATCTTCAGTGTCTCAACAATTTCTTGCGTGGAATAGCTTTATTTCAGTTTCAGAGAAAAACATTTTTTTCAGATACTCAAATTGCTTGAGCCTTTTCCAATACATTAAACTTGGATTAGCAAACATAACGTGCCGTTAGAACACAGGAGTGATGGTTTCTGATCATGTGTCTTTGTCTTCATGCTATTTCTGTTAATGTACGTCATATAGCAAGTCAACCAATTCAATAATGGCAGAATTGATAGTTGCATGTTTCCGTGACCATTTTGCGGGAAAAAAGACTTTCTGATAACTTATTGTATTTCTGTCACTTACAAGCACAGCATAGCATGTCTGTAACTCATTGCACTGCAATAAAAATAATGCGAAGTCAAGAACACCGAGTAACAACAAATGAACTACAGAATAATTTATGCAGAATAATATAATAGCCCTACTTTAAATGTAACATTTCAGGACTCTAGCTCAAATATATGTTTCCCTGTCTGACAAATGCACCAAGCAGTCAAACCTGACCAACAGTTTCATATTAGCTAGCCTATTATCCTGGAGTACTCTCCTGAGATACTACGCAGTTGTAGCACCATTGTGCGGCTGATGTAAATGTATTGGCAAAGGTTGAGTCTGGACAGTGCATGAAGTTGCATAAAAATGTATATTTCAGTTTTATATGCATTTACATGCCAGTCCACACGGCCCTTTTGGGTGTTGATTCTGTTGAGAGAGCTTTCTCCGTAATTGCAATTTTTAATTTGTGCCAGAGTATCTGTGTCTATATACATCGTTTCACGACTGTTTGCCAGAGGTATGAGCTTTCACGAGGTGAGAGGTGTGAGGAATTGCTGTGACGCCACAATGTAGCCAATGGACAAGGCATTTCATGAGAGGGTGGGGGCCCTTAACGATCACACTCACATGGACAATCATCTAAACGAATATATTAATATTATCAATATATATATATATATATATATATATATATATATATATATATATATATATATATATTGGCAATGAATGCTTACAAGAAATTGTACAATAGTTTGCTGCTTGAATCTCCCCCCCCCTCCTAAATGAGAAATGGAATACATAGTAAATACCGATATAATATTTGTTTAAGTCAAATAATTTTTTTGCTTAACGGTGAAAAAGAAAAACAGTATAAAAAACTATGCAACCTGTATGGTATGTGACAATCATATTTGAATAACGATTCTCGGACAACATTAGATGTCGAAAAATTGTCAGAAGCTATAGTGCCTGCGTTGAGTGTTCTTCTCAGAGCCGAGATATTTTATTGAGTCCGTACAACTAAAGAACTGTAAACCATAGGGATTTTCTCCGGCCAGGTAATATTCCCCTCAACCTTGCCGCAGTTAGACTACCCCCTCAGAAGAAGCATGATTACTGGACCCGGCTGGAGTGAGCAGAAAAAAACCAACAAACAAAAGTTTGAACTTGGGCTTGTAGTATAAAGATGCCAATGTTATATTCTCTGTATTATACGCAGTAGCCTGACGTTCTTTGATAATGTCCTAAGGCCCTGTTAAATCAATCCATTGTGTGTAAATGTGAATGCATTACCAGAAGCATTTTATTCTTCAGATTCATTCATAGTTGATCACTTGGATGAACACTGCTCCGGTATCACATTAAAGCAGTGAGGTGGGAGCCGAGATTACCAGATTTTGTTGAAGTGTGCATTTGATTGAGTACATGATGGCTGCATTGCAGCAGAGAGACAGAGAGTGCCTACTTGAATTTCGAGCACAAACACTACTACTCTAATCGTAGTAAATCTCAAAATATCCCCTACAACAAACGTCGGCTGTCAAACACACAAGATCTTTAAACTCAACGTACTGTCGGCTTATACTACGCAGGTATGAAACTGGAACTTGAAAGAGGATTTTTGAGAGGCTAGCAATGGTACCAATGTCTGAACATTACCATTATTTAGAGAAAGTACATGGGTATTAAGTTGTAACATTAAAAAAATGTGCTGCATTCAATGTTGACACAGAGCTGAAAAGTGACAATTTATTATCTCCATGGAGATCAATAATGGCTACAGCATCATTGTGCAGTAGAGTGTCTGCTGGTTTAATGCAGAGAGGATGTCATTATTATTTTCTTTCTTCTAACGACGGTCATTATGCACAGACACTGATTGAATTCCATTTGTTACCTGCGTTTGAGCTTGAGTGGAATAATTAGCATTTAATTACCATCTACATTAAAATGCATACACAAATTTCATGCCCAGACATCCCAATGAAAATAACTAAAATATTTTTTTAATGTGAAATGAATTGGATTATCAGCAAGCGCCGTTTTAAATACCCGATTGAAGATTAAAGTCTGATTGTACGAAATGTGTTGTCCACGTGTGTTTGGGCTTTTGCGGCTGTGTTCTCAGAAGACGCACACACAAAAACAGCAAGGAGAAACCACAACCACCAGCCTTCTCGACATCCTCACTTAATATTTTATTAAAATGGATCTGCTGGTAAATGTAATCAATATTCAGTTCCCAGTCTAAATTGCCTTTTCAACCTTTTGTGCCACATTCCAAATAAATATTGCTTTTTCATGGTTACCGGCATTTGACAGCTATTTTCATACATTGCATTTTTTGTTTGTTCAAATGATAGCCACATGATACATACATTACATGCATCAAATGTAGCATAGAGATAGCTATGTTGGAGTAACACAAACCACATGCCCTATAGATAGCTCAGTACTTGCATACAGACGTGAAAAAGCACTTTAAAAATTATTGCAGGGCATTATGGGAAATTTGGGGACTGGATTTTTTTCCGTTATAATAACAACTATGGCTGCTAATAAGGCTGTACATTAAATGCTGGTCGTACTGAAAAGCCAATCGATTCAAGGTTACATTTTGACACTGGGATGAAAGATAAAGTTGCTATCTCAAGTCATTGGTCTATAAAATGTGTTTGTTTTTCCTTGCCTGCGTACAGCTCCAACAAGAACATGTCACTGCTTGTCTTTTGTTTTATTGGTGTTCATCTGACACATATTTATCCGAGTGGAATTAAGAGCGTTTGTGTAGAAGGTAAACAAGCGGTGTCTTTTCCTAATATAGCATTTCAGGGGCGACATTCACAGCTGTGGCTGAGCATGGAGGCTACTGAGGTAAACGGGGTGGGGTTCTGGTTAGACCCAATCAATCACTGACAGATTACTGCTAAAGCCACTTCCAGGACCATTAAAGAGGGACAAATGCAGAATTACAACTGAACAACTTCTACTTTTAAGCCAACAGTGGGACTTCCTGGTTATTTATCAAAGTCATTGCTGGTGAGCAGCACGGCTCACTGCACGATTGTAGTTCACAGCAGATAGAGTTGACTGGCAGCACAGCATTGAAAGTGTTTATGCCCTCAGCTGTGGCGCTGTCAGCCTTGTGGAATTTACTGTAAATCACATTGCTTTTATTGCAAGATATAGTAGCTTATCCTCTCTGGGCTCCATTCACTCCAAGCTTGTCCCCATTAGGATTTTAGCCCCGGTCCATAAAGGGACTTAGCCACACATCATCAAATTATGGAGGATTTTTTTTACCTGGACTCTTGAGCAGTCATTGACTTTAATTGTGTCGGTTCCTATGACTTTTTGGTCTTGATCAAACCACTTTCTCCCTAACCTCCTTACAGTGTACCAATCCCCAGAGCGACACACAATACATGTTACTTTTATATCCATTCACAGACCTCAGTGTCTTGCACCAGATGTGTTGGTTTGACGCACCCGAAGACCACGTTTTGATATAATCCAGTGCAGTGCTAACGCAAAATATGAAAGGCACATGCTGGCAGTCAATTAGAACGATATTAGCGAGGCAACTCCCCCCGCACCCCCGCCCCAACTGACTCTCTCCAGAAACGAGAGGAAAGCTCAAAGGCAGCTAAATATTTCATTTACGGCAGAATATTTTGTCTCCAGTCTAGACTATAAATTAAAAGGTATGAGGAAAGGAGAGATGGCAATTTCATCTCTGTTGTTCCCATATCAGAGAGATGAGAGATGTTCTCATCTCTATTTATAGAACAGTGTTAGCTGCACCTGTTACCAGCAGAAGCTTTTTGATGCAATGAGAATGTAGTGTGGCTAGAATGTTTACGCAAGATGTGTCCCTCACGGTGAAATTGTTCATCTCCTCAGGAATAAGGTTAGGGGTTTGTAGAGGCACGTGACTGGCTGTTTTTTAACCTTCTGCCTACAGACTCTTATGTCACCTCTGATCACTTCAACAGCGGTTGCTGGGGGGTTTATTATTTCTGCCACGGCAAATGCTGCTCTCAAAGGATGCGATTGTGTCATTCGAGATGTTTTGAACAAATAGGAAATGTACGAATTGTTGCTGCCGCACGAATCATTGCCTCAGGGAAGCGGACAATTATTTAATTCTGGGATCATGTTGTTTAGTTGGTTCTGTAAAACTATGAGGTCTATAAAGGAAACACAGCTATAGTAGGCCCTAATTGTGACTTATTTATCACAATGTGCTGTGTGATATTGACTAATTCTGTTCCAATCCAACTTGTTTTATGAATAATTTCCGAGATCGTTTAATACAAACTATACTTCAATAAAGTGAATCATTATAATATGTTATAGTTTTAAATTATGCTTCACACTTAACACTGATACAATACAACCCTGTATCGAATAGGGTAAAACAGATGCTGAAGCCACAGTAAGATCAGCCAATGGCACGTTATCGTAATAAACTGTAATCGTTACAATAACACGGGTTTGGGTATTGGACTCTGCGAGGATACTGCTATTCCATCCGATGAATTAATGATCTATGAGGTTAATGAATGTCCATTTAGCCAATCCTAATGAATGATTAACAGCAACAGTCATAAGCGAGAACAAAGGTGAACCCGGGGAAGAAGAAAAAAAAGGAGAATTTTTGATCAATCGTCATTTTAGTGTCATAAGTTTATCGGCCGTCGTCGTGGAAGGTTTCAAGTGTGTGACGGACGTTGGCTGCAGACCTTAAGCGTGTGGCTGGCTGGCTGATGTGTGTATCGACGTGCTGTAGCAAAGGTTCAGGGAGGCAGCTGGGCAAAAATAATTCAGAATGTCCTGCCTGCTGACACAAGGACAAAGGCACAGACGGAACGTTCTCATATAAGGGAGGAGACAATGGACGTGGGTACACCTGGAAATGCACTGCGGTTGTTTTCCACCTGACCTCTATAACACTGGGAGATTGTCAGAGGCAGCTCCTAGCGGCAAACAGTCCCGGTCGCTACAGCATTAACCGTGAATCGGAACCACTCAGGTGGGGCAATTTCATCGCCGGCGACACAGAAGGTGTGTCCTCAATTCCATGGTTGGAAACATCTCAAGCAGGAGATTAATACCTGATCTGATTACATCCACTGTTCTGACTGTACACTCCCATCCTTGGCGTTCACCTTGCCCGATCTAAATTGCTTACAGCAAAGAGCATGTAAGATAATGAGACTACTTTTTGTGATGTAATATCTGGCATTTTTATTCATCAGTATATCATACTTATCAAACTTGTCATTTTCTTTGAAATACAAAATGCCATACTACCCTGCGAAAAAACCTCAAGAGATAGATTAAGGACAAAAGATCATAGAAAAAAACTAGCAAGTATTTTCCTTCCCACAGGCGTCACGGCCCTAGGTCTTAGCTGAGCACCGTTGAATCGTGCAGTAATTACTTAGTTGGGAATATGTGAGTTGGAGCTGTCATTGGTCCGAGCTGGACGGCGGTAGAATCTGAGCTGCCTATATGGGTGGGAATCCTCTAAAGGGCTCGGGATCTGCTGGAAATGGCATGGTGGTCTGTGGGGAGTGCTCAACGCCGACTCAATGCATCACTCCGAGGCCCTCACACATGAATATGAGAGGGCATTGTCGGAGTGGAGGGTGACTGGATTCAGATCACATGTCTAACCGGGGTTTCTCCTAGAGGGACAGCCTCCTCCTTTCATAGTGCTAAGGCGTGATAAAGAGATGGATGGGGAGCTTTTGTTCTATGTCATATAGTTAAATGTTAGACTAAATTGAGTATGCATTCCTTCAGCACTGTATTATTTTCGCATATAGCCTATAGTAGGTCTATTTACGATACTCGTGATATCCTAGGAACACATCCAATTAATACAATCAATACATTTGAACCGTAAACTATATACTGTATATAGGAGTATTGTGTTCATAATAAATCGTTAGGCAATTCCCCCAGCATAAAGACAACCTAAACACACATTCATGGAGGCGCTTTGAATTTGCCCCCTTCCCTGGAATACATGCGCAGTGCACCGCATGCTGCCTTCTGTAGAGCAGCTGTCCAGGATCTGGAATTCCAACATGGCAGAGAGGCTGTGGTCAGTCTTCCTCCCACTAACTTGGAATGGTTTCAGATCGCATGCAGCCGCGCATAACCCGAGCACCAATTCACCCGGCACATGATTCACCGGATCGATGTTGCTCTAATCTCTGAAGCTGTCCTGTCCAATATACAGGTAAGAGTTCATGTGTGTCTCTTGCTTAGATTAGATAGATGCACAATTAAAAAGAAGCGCAGCTGCACTACGCATGAGCTATAGGCGCTTTATGGTGTATATGCGCTAGAACTGATGGTTCTCCAGCATCACGCAGAATACCACTGGGAGGCTTTTGAAGTGTGATGTTTTTAAAATGTATTACTAAGCAGTTTGGTATTTAAAAGTAGCCCTGTGTCGGATGTGAAGTTTATGCCCCAGCTTACAATAACCCAGGCGCTTATTTGCAATTCATTGTGTCACAATAAATCATGCAAACGAGAAAGTGATGAGTGCGATGCAAATTGTCTCAAAGTAACTTTCAAGTTAATAGATGTATGATTATCAGAAGATAACAAAACTTGTTGGGATTCTCCATCCCGCAGGTGAATAAATACGTGTAGGTTGTGTTGTCATTGCGCTCTACGTGGTGACAATTGGCTGCGTACTGGAGCCTGATTTTTTTTTCTCAAAGTAATGGGACCTCATGCTGCTGATCATCCTCCAATGCTTTGCAAGAGCCGTGTTTTCATGTGATCGTGCGCAGCCTCTCGCGTGCGTGCGTGCCTGTGTGTGCCCATAGTTTCAGTTGCAACCAGGTCTGACAGACGCTATGCATTCGTGCTCATGTCTCTACATTCTACACGTGTGATCCTGTATAGCTTTTGTTGGTTTTCCTTTATCAGTTGCATGCATGCATGTGTGGGTTACAATGAATACCTGACAATACAGGCCCACGTTCCAAGGCAGTGAAATCCGATAGCGGAGTGGAAGAGTGCCGAGTGGAAGAGTGCCCGTGAGAAGGAACCTTTGGAATTCCTCGTGAAAATTCCGATTCTGCTGTTTTCCTTTTCCCTTGTTTTTAGGCTTGAAGACATGATCACTAGCACCGGTATTTATGGTATGTTGGACTATTTCCCTTACTGATTCAGACATGACATCTGGTGGTGTTTTCCAACTGTTGAAAAGTGAAGTGTTATTTTATATTATAGGCTTCTAACAGTGGTTTACTAGAGAAATAGCATTGGATTAGTTGTAATAACAGTGATTTGTTGCCTGCTAATTCTGTTGATGCCACATACATGGATTTTATCTTTATTTGAGAATTGCTTAAATATTGGGGTAGCATATATAGGCTATACAGTTCAAAACTAAAAGTGAACTATACTTCTACTATTAATACTAATAATAACAAATTACTGTAGTAGCTACAACAGTCAAAACTGTAGCCAATTAATGATACTAATATTACCGATTGATTTGAACAAGTTCTACGTTACTTCTCAGTCTGATAGTAATAACAATTGGCTATAAATTGGTTCGTGCTTAATTTCAAACTTTTGCATTCCAAATGGAGATCTTTACAAACTGTTAATCTGATAGGCCTATATTTTTGCATGTGAAAGTTTGTTTTGTCTTAGTTTGTTATATGTCTTCAGCATCGTAAGATACTTCTCTAATTATCACGCAAATTAATTAACAAAATGTTCTAAGTAATATATCTTGTCTTTAGCGAATGGATCGCTGGAAAAAACATGTATTTCACCCACTATATTAGAAGCATTTGTGTACCACTTTGCCTGCGGTTTATTAAGATATTCAGAGCCCCCTGATTTAGTTCGATCCAAATTGCACAGTCATGGGTCCGGTCGAGTCCACAGTCTGTTTCCCCATTTGCCACAATCAGATTGTTTGCTTTACTTGGCTGGTGTGGTCATATTAATGGCTCACTGGCCCCTCGTGTGATTACATCTGAGCGTGTAATTAATCAGATAATATACATTAATTGAAAGCGTCATTTCTGACATTTGATACATTAAATTCAGTTGATATATAAGGACATATTTTATATTTCAGTTTTTCTTTACAGACTTTAACAATGTTTTTAACGATTATGCCACAATCTGTGACCCTGCGGTAAACTTTCGTATTACAAAGTATAGTAGGCCAAATTAATGTATGAGTTTAATCAATAACGGCATATATCATATCGTAAAACCTCAATCTGGTGTTGTTACACTCGTGTTATGCTTTTGTCACAGTTACATTTTAATTGGAATAGAAACATTTGTCTTTTTGTGATTCTATTACTACAAGATTCAAATGCAACATTCACATTCAATGTCGTATTTATTAGAGTCGGTTAACTTCTCGAGATGGACTACCGGGTCACAAAGCACCTGTTGCAATCCACAGCACATACCTTGCTGGGTCTAGCAGTTTTTATACAAGTCAAAAAGATTTACTACAGATCCGTAATGAGCAATATAATAGAAAGACACACAGATATGTATTTTCCCCAGAACATCTTATTTAGCTGTATTTAAAACTTGAGTACTTGTTCCCAGAATGCAATAATCAAAACATATTTTTGTTTGCACTCCTCATTTGCATTTATATGAGAGGGAATTAAATCATCAACATGAGCCTGAGTGTGTTTTTTTCATGCCTCTTCAGGAAAATGTACATCACAACCACTTCCATTATGCTGGAGTGCTTTGCTTTAATGTGTTTTCATGAAAGTGCACATGATCGTCATGTGTTTAAGGCAGGAATATGTTTGTGTTTTTCACTGTTTTTGTCGCCATGCCTTGTTTTAGGCCTCCCTGCCTAAATGATGTGTAAAACCAGTTCATTAAGCGTCGCTGCTTTTCTCAACCCAGGAACATCGTCCATGTCAGTCACGAGTACAGTACTATTTGCTTTGTTTGCTAAATGTCTGAAAATAGATAAAATAGGAGTGGACACCCAGGACCTAGTTAGCCAGCGCCGAGGTCATTGGCAACTTTACACAAGGTGATTTTCTTTAGACCTGAATTAACCCTTTGGCTTCTCCACTTTGTGTGGTAAATGACAACTCTGTTCATTCCTTATTTGGTTGCACTTCTGATTGCAATCTAAGCTGTGTGGTTGACACAGATCCATATGCTGAGTTTGTGGTACGCATGATGACAGATGCTGACCTTTGCCCTTTTCCTCACCCGCCACGTCTGATGTCTGGCACGTTCGCGTGTTAGCGCGGGCACTTTAGGGCAAAACGGTCGCAGGGTTGATTTGCGTGTGACAATGCAACTACACTTTACTACAGTGTTTTCATTGTTTTGACCCCTTTTGTAATTTTTATTTACTTACCAACATAGCAAATAGTAACGGCAATGCATAGTGTTTGTTGCATATGAACCGTTTACCTTTCAGTAGCAGGCTGTTGCTTGTAAAAAGGCATACAACAGATGACTCTGTGAGACGACACCTAAACCGAGCAGAGCCACTGAAGTCATATTTTCAGTTGGCCATGAAAAAGTATCCACGGCGATTTACGGGACTATACGATCCCAAAAGTATACTCTCATAACAGCCATATAACGCAAAGAACGTGGGCTGTTTTAGTATTTTGCATGTAACATATACAGCACAAGTGCTTTTTTACTATCTGAGCAACAAGTCCTCACAGCACATAGAACGCTCATATTCCAGTGACAGTAGGTTGTCTCACTTCACTATATTATCTCGGTCCAAACATGTATGTTTTATTCAGACTTTATTGCAGGTCATTCTCAATGAAAACCATATGATGACGTGTATATTTATCTAGCAGTTTGTCACTGTTTCGTGTATATGCCTACCAACCTGTCAGCCACCAGGGATCTCACATTTTTACAATCGCAAAGAAACCTGTCTGCAGAATGTGCTTCTGATTAAGACCACGTATGGAGATACAAGACTATATACCTTCTGGTAAAGCCATAATGAAACAGTGGGGGTTTTCCATTGTCTGTTGATAAAATACCTTTTTCCCATATCAGGCTACAATAAAGAGCACATTATGATAAGTGAGGATAGAATCGTCTTTGCTGGAAGACGCGACCAGAGCGATTTCCTATGGGATGAAATGTATGAATGAGACTGGCAGCTTTTATCATCTTCTAATGGTGACAATTAACGGGAGCTTGTGACTACCTTAAGTTCTGTGTAAACACCCCCCGGGAGGTATGTGGGGCGCTTGTAAATTGATGAAGCACTCTTCCACGCAGACGGATACATTTGTCGGTAACTGCAACAAATCCTATTCAGTCTCTCCTGTCTCAAATCTAGACAAAGCCGTACGCAAATGAAATCAGCGCGGGGTTGTCGTCTTCAAGCAAATATGTTAAGTGTTGTCTTTTTTGCTTTTCATCTCAAAAGCGAGGGAGACCCCAAGGGAGAGACGCATGCAAATAGAGCAAATCCCATCTTCTCTCATAGCAGCATTTTCTCTCTCTGTTCTCTCTCTCTGTCTCTCTCTGTCTTTTTGGTCTCCCCCATGGCAGCTTGCTATGTTATCTTTGTGTGTTTCTCGTGGCACTGTCAATTCCTCAAGTGATCTAAGTTGGGGTGCATTAGAAAGTGGAAGCAGCTGTCTGTTGCTATACTGAGAGACGTGTGTGTGTGTGCGTCTGTGTGTGTGTGTGTGTGTGTGTGTGCGTCTGTGTGTGTGTGTGTGCGTGTGTGTGCGTGCGTGCGGGTGTGTGTGTGTGTCTGTGTGTGTGCGTGTGTGCGTGCGGGTGTGTGTGCGTGCGTGTGTGTGTGTGTCTGTGTGTGTGTGTGTGTGTGTGTGTGCGTGCGTGTGTGTGCTCTACTGCAGAGGACCCAGAATCCTTGACACGCTCCCCCTCCTCCCACCACATCCATCCTCTCATTTAGACACAGGGACTGTCTGACTGGTATTGTGTGCGCGTGTGTGTGCGTGTGTGCGTGTGTCTGGGAGTGAGGTGGTCTGACTGACAGCATATAGCATAGACATTTTTCTAAAATGCAAGATCAGTTACTAGAGCGTACCCTTTGTATGTCACCTTGCTGTTCCCAAATGTACGCACGATTATTGGATCTGAGACACATGGTTCCATGGAGGTCCGTGTGAATGCAATGCACTATATACTGGGATTAAAGCAGACACAAAAACACCCGGTTATCAGACACTTGGCTTCAGATCCGTTTAGATCTGGGTTAGTTTTGGGCCACTTCTTGCTGCCCATGTTAAATCTATATACTCATAGCTGTAATTATTTGAACCTAAGAGTCGTTTGGTCCATTTCCATCGGTCTCCTGAAGCCCCTTGTATTTAAGGGTTTAACCCCAACTCAGATATCTGCTTGACATTTACTGTACATGTTGTGGAAAGAGCACCGTTCTTCAAACATTTGCTTTATTTGACCTTTTCTCCAGATTACAGTTCGGATTTGACTGTCGTGTTAAGTGTATTTAGAACCATATTACCTCTAACCTTAACTTCTCCGTAAACCCAGCTGCCAGCCTTATAGCCGCAACACGTGGATATAGAAAACAATCAAATAAGGAACATTTACACGCGTAATCTTAATCTGCATACAGTAATCCTTTCACTGGATATTAAAACTCTGTGACATAATGCCTGGTTGTTACACTAACCGACAAATCCTCATTCATCCCGGGGTTTTATATAGATCTCACTATTGCATGGTGCATTGATCTTACTTAGTGACCGGTAATAACCTGAAGTGCTTTGAAGGGTGGTTTAATTCAGGCCTTGTATGTCATGCAGGGTAATTTGAATGATTTAAACTGAGTGTTACTTTGTCTTTAAAGCCCCTTGCTTGCCATTTGAAACAATGCAACATAGATTTTGTTTCATCTTCTTCACATACAGTAAAAGCCTCTCTCTGCACTCAGAAAGAGCGGAGGCAGCTGGGAGTCCGCTGGGGATTGGCTAGAATAGACCATTCCCCAGGTGTAACAAACTAGGTTTAGCGGTAATACTTTTAATCTGGATCTGTTGGAGATTCATGTGCATTCATAGATTTGCTTCAGTAATTATCATATCCCCAGTGGCAGCGAGGAAGGCATTTGCCTAAATCACTGATGTTGTCATTACACTGTTTACATTTTAATTAGACATGCAAAAGTTTTGATTTCTAATGGCCAAAATGGTTGTATGCCGAGACCTCGTGCCGAGCTCGCAGCTATTGTCAACTGGCAGGTAGATACTGTTTTTTACAGCTGACCATGATAGCCAATAGTTTTGCCTTTATGGTTTTTAAAGGATTTAAGAAACGACGACTACGTAATGGTCAATTTGAATGTCATTCATGTTTTCCTCGGGGCGAGGAAAGGAAGGTGGCCGTATCTGGCTCAAAGCAGATCTCTCGTCGTGAGGTTACCTCTTATTGTGCGGCAGGAAATGTCTGGCGCTCGATGAATTTCATCGAACATCTGAGACCGTCAGAAACGGTTGGAAATCACCATTCCGTTCCCGAGTACGTAGCTTATCATTGAACGACCTTGGGAAAAGTGCGGGGCTTTTAACAGTTCCGCTTCAAGGTGTTTACTTGCATAATGCTGTTAAGGGTGTTCCGCTGCAATTGAACGAGCTCATAATAGGATGAGAGAAAATGCAATGTGTTCGTCGGGTTGAAATTTCACTTAACGAAATATGTGTAATCCTCCGGCGAGGCCACCGTCCTCGTTAACCTCCAAACCCATGCATTCAACAAGTCCGCAACGGAAAGCTTGGAATTAACGTTCTCTCTTGTCTAACTGAGGTAAATCTAAACCTGCACAATAGTTAGTTAACATCCAACAAATAATCAAGGACATTTACTTTTTTGAAGCCCTTTTGTACGTCGGCAGTCGTTTTTTTGGAATTAATCTAATTTTTTCAGAGTCCATTTCCTATAGATCTCTTTTTAATATACCTTTGGTTGAATTGCTTTTGGGAACATGGACGTTTGCAAGAGCTGCCATTCTGCATCCACAGTCATCATTTGTGAAATGGCCGTTTGATTAATTTTGATTAGATATTCTTTACCGCAAAAGGCGGCAGTAGCTATTTGTGTACTGCTTCTCAGTGATTATATTAGATTAGCATACTGACACCATAGTTTTATAATTATTGCATTGACTGTAAAGTCGTACATTAACATTCAAGACCAGGCGTCGCTTCGTGTGAATCTGAAAGTCAATGTTTTGGCTGCTTTTCTGTCTTGGAAATTCCTACCGGAGTGATGAATAGAGTCATTGTATTGACTGGTTAATTGTCTCAAATTGATATTTTGATGTTCCACTAAAGATCACATCAAAGAAGTCAGATCTTAATTAGGAACGATGATCATAGGTAGATGCGTGCTATCAGCGGCGCCCGCTCGCTTCCCCGTGATTCATTCATCCCGGGCACAGTGTGTCTGACAGGTTGGCTGGGTGCCAGTGACTGGTGTAGAGAAGTGCTGTGAAGAGGATGGGTCCAGGGCCTGTCTGCAAGAGGGGAGAGGATGGGTCCAGAGCCTGTCTGCAAGAGGGGAGAGGATGGGTCCAGAGCCTGTCTGCAAGAGGGGAGAGGATGGGTCCAGAGCCTGTCTGCAAGAGGGGAGAGGATGGGTCCAGAGCCTGTCTGCAAGAGGGGAGAGGATGGGTCCAGGGCCTGTCTGCAAGAGGGGAGAGGATGGGTCCAGAGCCTGTCTGCAAGAGGGGGGGATGGGTCCAGAGCCTGTCTGCAAGAGGGGAGAGGATGGGTCCAGAGCCTGTCTGCAAGAGGGGAGAGGATGGGTCCAGAGCCTGTCTGCAAGAGGGGAGAGGATGGGTCCAGAGCCTGTCTGCAAGAGGGGAGAGGATGGGTCCAGAGCCTGTCTGCAAGAGGGGAGAGGATGGGTCCAGAGCCTGTCTGGGGAGAGGATGGGTCCAGAGCCTGTCTGCAAGAGGGGAGAGGATGGGTCCAGAGCCTGTCTGCAAGAGAGCCTGGCAAGAGAGGATGGGTCCAGGGCCTGTCTGCAAGAGGGGAGAGGATGGGTCCAGAGCCTGTCTGCAAGAGGGGAGAGGATGGGTCCAGGGCCTGTCTGCAAGAGGGGAGAGGATGGGTCCAGAGCCTGTCTGCAAGAGGGGAGAGGATGGGTCCAGAGCCTGTCTGCAAGAGGGGAGAGGATGGGTCCAGGGCCTGTCTGCAAGAGGGGAGAGGATGGGTCCAGAGCCTGTCTGCAAGAGGGGAGAGGATGGGTCCAGAGCCTGTCTGCAAGAGGGGAGAGGATGGGTCCAGAGCCTGTCTGCAAGAGGGGAGAGGATGGGTCCAGAGCCTGTCTGCAAGAGGGGAGAGGATGGGTCCAGAGCCTGTCTGCAAGAGGGGAGAGGATGGGTCCAGAGCCTGTCTGCAAGAGGGGAGAGGATGGGTCCAGAGCCTGTCTGCAAGAGGGGAGAGGATGGGTCCAGAGCCTGTCTGCAAGAGGGGAGAGGATGGGTCCAGAGCCTGTCTGCAAGAGGGGAGAGGATGGGTCCAGAGCCTGTCTGCAAGAGGGGAGAGGATGGGTATGGCTGATACACTGTCATGTATCTGGACGAGCGGGGTATGCAGAGGGGTAATGTTTCCATTAGGTATGGGTGGAGCTGCTGCTAATGATGCTACATAGGGATGTTCCCACTTCAGCACTAGTGCACGGCACACAGCATTCAGATGGCCAGGAGACAGAGCATACGCCTTCATGTTAGCTTTCCTTGGCTCATTTGTTTTGGGGCTAGTTCTCGGATTTGGCATTAGAAGGGGGAATTAACGATCGGTTCATTTTTTAACTTTAACTTTGGAATTATATACTGTAATTGTATTGATTATATAGAAACGCTAACATGGGCATGGTGGTGGAAGTGACTCGGTGCTCACGTCGCTTTTCTTAGGGAATCTAAAAGCTAAAGGTTTTTCAGGAGCAAATGCAAATAGCATAGTAGTGCTTGTTCATTGACTGTGCTTATTTTCTGTGTTGGGGAGAGTATTTGCAGGACATAGTTTACCATCCTCCCAATGAATTTACACTGGAAAAGGTTAAGCTAAACTAAAGTAACCCTTAAGAAAAATATACACTTAACATTCCAGACTAAAATTGGCAAACGGTGGTACTGGTACTACTGACTCATCCAGTAGACACCAGCACATGATTGGGTCACATCCCAAAAACAGTTAAATATTAATTAGATTAAAACGTGTTTGGCATATTAGGGTTATTTGTACATAAAGATGAACTCTGTCATTTCATTAGATGTTATGTTTATATATTATTCGGCTACTAGAATTGAGATATACACTGTTGCCGACGTGTTTCAGTCATGTTTCAGTCTTACGTAAACGTGTGCTTTCAGCAAGGTACATGTGTGACTGCTAGGCGTAGAAAACATAGTATTTTTAAACACATATAAAACACGCTCTAGAGGTCTGTTTGCGATCACATTGAAAGATTCAGCTTAACAGCGAGGACAATGACCATATAAGTTGGGAACTGCAGCACATTTCTTAAATGAATAAATTGCTCAAACCGCACATCTCTGTCAAGGCCATTGAATAGTTTCCTCTACATTATGATCCGTTTGTCACGTTTATTCGGAGGCAACTGCTCAATGCCAAGAAACCAAGAAAACAAGCTCCCGTTTGTTAATCAATTAACTACGGAAAAAACACGTAACAACACCCAATAGTTTTTCTTTGGATTAACTTGAGATACAGCTAAGCTACTGCAAAATCTAGTAGACATGTAATTCACTACTACCCAACGCTGTGGGGAAGATCAGAAAAAGCAACCAATTACTGTTCGGCAGGTCTGTCGGTAACCCAAGGAACCGGTGGATATGATTCACGGTGCACACACTGTAGCAATATCCCAACCTCCCTTGCGATGTTCCTATTCCTCATGTTTTGGGATGTGTGTAAATCTTGTCAACCACAGTCGTCACCCCAAGAATATGAACAATCAGGATTACACTATTTTGGCCACGAAAGTACAACCTGGTTTTAAACGGGCCGAACGTGAAATGCGTTTCTTGACATTCGTTTGAGTTTCCTCACGGTATATGTATAACCTTTGACCCTGTCAACGTTCTATTGTCACGTCGCGCGAAAACAGGCGGGAATGCGCGCGTGGCCGACGTACTCCACCGTAATCAGATTGGACATGTCCTTACATCAGGTGTATGGGCTCTTTGTTCCTCTAAGAAAGACTACATCCGTAAGACAGAGATATCCATACAGCGGCTTGTGGCCTATTTGAAGTTCCCACTTAGTGTCCACGTGGAATTAGATTAATTTAAACCAGGAAAAAAAGGCCTCATAAAGAGTTCAGCATCATCCTGGAGCTTCGTGAGGGTTGACACTTCTTTTGTGTTCATTATCGGGAAATCACCTCAGGGAGTTGTGTTGACTTTGCATGGTCTTAAATAGCTGTTACGGAGCACCGTTCCGTGCTCTCTGGTTCACATAGATTCCTGGACTCGGGGGTGAGACGTTTTGCTGAGAAACCTTAAATATTGTCTCCAAATCAAGTCAGCTAAAACCCATATTGGCTTTCTGTTGCTCTAATATGGACAGAGTCCTGAGCTTTATTCTGCTTTTGCAGGTGCCGGGAGAAAAAAGCGTACACTCTGATACTAGACTAGTGGACAAACTAATGCACTCTTCCGAAGTGTACTTACCCATGCTATGTGACATAAAGATATCCGGTGTACTCTGGAAATGTTTAAATACTCTTGAGTTTGAGGCTGGCTGGTGCACCGATCCCCTACTGGTATACGCCATGAAACCCCAATGTCAGCAGTACATAACCGCTAGCTTCCAGTCCAGGGACTCTGGTAAACACTTCAGGCAAGGTTATAATATCTACCAACATACTAGAGGATCTTAATCGCCCGTTTTATAGTAACGTTTGAATTTGACCCAGGGTTTTTAGTCAGTTTGTTGGTAACATTTATACAAAGCGAAGGGATAACATTATTATTTTTTATAGTTTTTTAAAACAAGAATTAGTTATTTAAGAGGGCACCCTTTTAAAGCCAAATCCTATTATGTTTATGGAAAAATATTCCTATTTTATTGGCACACTTGGCACATGTAGATGTAGCAGTACAACAGACCCTGACTGCCACGGCTCTGCCATATCTTTAAGAGCTTCCCCAGAGCCCTCAAACCAGGCCTCGCCGTTTTCATTATTCATCCCAAAAGTTTAATGTAGCATCGGAGGCTCGGCGGGTGAGAAATTATTTGGTGTCGGACAAAATGTATGTAAAGCAAAGTCACCGCTTTATGCAAACCGTGCTCTGCCTTGGGAGTCAGTGGCTCGTGCTGCAGAGGGAGTGAGTGGTTGGACAGGGGACGAGGCACGCATGGTGGCAGCCTGTGAGCCTGTCAGTCTGTCACCCAAGCCTAATGTTCCTCCCTGGAGGTACCTGGGGGACGCCCGACTGGCGCCCGGTCTGCCTCAGCTGCCGGCCACGCCGTGACAACAGCTTTCCGCGGAGAGGGGAAGTGTCATTGCATGTATGTAAACTAGTGACAGATAACTGGAGACACGCGGTCCGTAGACGCCAGGCCTGAACGGAAAGAAGTCTCGCTGTCTTTGTCTCCCCTTTTTTCTCTCTCTCTCCCTCTCCGCCCCGGACTAGAGAGACAAAACATCAAGCTCCACAATCGCGGTGGAATACATTGACAACAAAGTCAAAGATATGAATATAAAAGCATGCAAATCATTTGGCATGAAAGTGGCGTGCTATATGGAAGGTTGTGTTTCTTTCTGAAAGGCCTCTTTGCTTATAATTGCAAACAAGTGAAGATTTCTGCGCGTCGAGCTTCAGGCAGCTTTTCTAGGTCAGAGGTCACGCGGGTCAGTGTTACAATCGCGGCAGCCTCACTTCAACCCTCACTCTGGAAATAGAACATGCAATGTCATCGAGGCAGCGGGGATGTGGATTCCAGACCTCAGTGGCCAGAGGCTGCACATGTGGAATCCGCGTGTGCATTTGACCTGAGCTTTTGAAACCTAGAACGCTCCCAGTGGATCGTCGTTATTTCATGCATACCCAAATGAACAGATCGGCGATAGCCTTTCGCGGAGCGTTCACGCGTTCCCGGAGAATTGCCGTTTGCCTATTCATCAGGGGAATGCGCGGGCCCACCAGCCAAAAGCAGACTTGTAAACATTATGCAGACTACCTGCAACAGAGCCAAAACGGAATGAATACATCAGCAGAGTGTTATGGGGAAAATATATGTCCGGCGAAACATTGCCGTTCCGGGCTAGTCTGCGGAGCTATAATCTAAACAACGGAAAATGAGCTTTTGACACGTGTGCCCGGCGAATGTTGGGGTCGAAGAGCACGGTAACCACGGGAACACCCTAGTGGACATGAATCCGGGTGATAAAATAAAGCTCAAGTGGCCGTCGTAATTCGTGGAAAACTAGTATTGCTGGGAGGTGTTGTTAGACACTGAGTAACACTAACAATATACTGTATCCCGGCCCCCAGTGCGTTACTGCTTTATTAAAACACATCCACCCACGTTTTCATGAAAGTAAGATGATCAACTGTTCCATGAAGATTCCGCCGCAAATCACTGTTCAGTTACTAAGCAACACAACAAACAACACACCGGCGTAGGATAGCGATGAGGGTAGTAGCATTGATTTTTTTTTTTTTAAACACGACAACCGCATAAACAAACATCTCACACCACCCCGATGCCATACTCACAAATACCTCAGTAGAAAGAGTAGCTAGCTGGCTCGGTTTCCGCCATCACGATATTCTTATTTGACCGAAAACAAATCAAACCGTTGTGAACCGGTCTATTGTGAATGGTGTGTCAATTTAGTCACGGGCAACAACGACTGAACTCCTCAATCTGTTTATCTGTCAGCTATATATCCGTGGATTCGGGTAAATCACCATTAATGAGCGGACATCTGTTGTGATCGCCGGAAAATGGACACGGCGACGAGGGATACGGAACAGTTCAAAGCTCGGGTGTAAATTAGCTGGCTCAGCCGTCGTTTTCACAGTGCCTATTGCATGGACATCTTTATCCGCATGTGGTCAATCTTTAAATAGGATCGCGTGATGGCTCGAGCTGGGTCGGAGCCGGGCCCGTACTGTCGGAGAGGGGCATGTTATTTGACGGGACCCTCTGGGTCTGCCTGGTGGGAAAAAATCCATCAGCTCTGATGAGATCCATCACCCCAGACCATGCCCATGCCAAGCCATTTATTTAAAGCAATCGTATTATTTTAAGGCCCACACAATGCGGTGTTTGTGCAACGGCTGACCTTAGGTCGTGGGTATTGATGAGGGGGATTTGTTTTTTAATAGAATTTTGTCTAATTAATTAGCTTTTAATTGGAAGAAGGCAGAACATGCGACCGCAGCACATTCTGATGCAGTCGCGATTTGATCTGCGTGATGAACTGTGTATTTGCCGTCTACCTAATGGAGGATTGTCATTCTTTGTAGCACTTATGTGTTTAGCTTTGTAGAAGTCAGCTGAACAGGTCTCTGTGGTGTGGTGGACATTTTTTATATTTAATGGATTACAGGCTATTTAACCTCTGCCCATTTCTCTAAAACCCTGTCAATCATTGCTCACTCTGCAAAGAAATGCTCTGGAAATATTTTGTTCTACTGCCCTTCTTCGCTCATTTTTTTCTGTCCTCTTAGCAAGCTGCCTCCTCTCTGTCATTAGCCTGCTCCCACTGGTTTACACTGCACCCCACTACACACCATGTCCATCCTCCCACTGGTTTACACTGCACCCCACTACACACCATGTCCATCCTCCCACTGGTTTACACTGCACCCCACTAAACACCATGTCCATCCTCCCACTGGTTTACACTGCACCCCACTAAACACAATGTCCGTCCTTCCACTGGTTTACACTGCACCCCACTAAACACCATGTTCGTCCTCCCACTGGTTTACACTGCACCCCACTAAACACCATGTCCATCCTCCCACTGGTTTACACTGCACCCCACTACACACCATGTCCGTCCCCCCACTGGTTTACACTGCACCCCACTACACAACATGTCCGTCCTCCCACTGGTTTACACTGCACCCCACTAAACACCATGTCCATCCTCCCACTGGTTTACACTGCACCCCACTACACACCATGTCCGTCCCCCACTGGTTTACACTGCACCCCACTACACACCATGTCCATCCTCCCACTGGTTTACACTGCACCCCACTAAACACCATGTCCGTCCCCCACTGGTTTACACTGCACCCCACTACACAACATGTCCATCCTCCCACTGGTTTACACTGCACCCCACTACACACCATGTCCATCCTCCCACTGGTTTACACTGCACCCCACTACACAACATGTCCATCCTCCCACTGGTTTACACTGCACCCCACTACACACCATGTCCGTCCTCCCACTGGTTTACACTGCACCCCACTAAACACCATGTTTACACTGCACCCCACTACACAACATGTCCGTCCCCACTGGTTTACACTGCACCCCATGTCCTCCCCCACTGGTTTACACTGCACCCCACTAAACACCATGTCCGTCCCCCCACTGGTTTTGCACCCCACTAAACACCATGTCCGTCCCCCACTGGTTTACACTGCACCCCACTAAACACCATGTCCATCCCCCACTGGTTTACACTGCACCCCACTAAACACCATGTCCGTCCCCCACTGGTTTACACTGCACCCCACTAAACACCATTCGTCCTCCCACTGGTTTACACTGCACCCCACTAAACACCATGTCCATCCTCCCCACTGGTTTACACTGCACCCCACTACACACCATGTCCGTCCCCCCACTGGTTTACACTGCACCCCACTACACAACATGTCCGTCCTCCCACTGGTTTACACTGCACCCCACTAAACACCATGTCCATCCTCCCACTGGTTTACACTGCACCCCACTACACACCATGTCCGTCCCCCACTGGTTTACACTGCACCCCACTACACACCATGTCCATCCTCCCACTGGTTTACACTGCACCCCACTAAACACCATGTCTGGTCCCCCACTGGTTTACACTGCACCCCACTACACAACATGTCCATCCTCCCACTGGTTTACACTGCACCCCACTACACACCATGTCCATCCTCCCACTGGTTTACACTGCACCCCACTACACAACATGTCCATCCTCCCACTGGTTTACACTGCACCCCCACACCATGTCTGCCCTCCCACCATGGTTTCTGCCCTCCCACTGGTTTACACTGCACCCCACTATGTCCGTCCCCCACAACATGTCCGTCCTCCCACTGGTTTACACTGCACCCCACTACACAACATGTCACGTACACTGCACCCCCCCCACTGGTTTACACTGCACCCCACTACACAACATGTCCGTCCCCCACTGGTTTACACTGCACCCCACTACACAACATGTCCGTCCCCCACTGGTTTACACTGCACCCCACTACACAACATGTCCGTCCCCCACTGGTTTACACTGCACCCCACTAAACACCATGTCCGTCCCCCACTGGTTTACACTGCACCCCACTACACAACATGTCCATCCTCCCACTGGTTTACACTGCACCCCACTAAACACCATGTCTGCCCTCCCACTGGTTTACACTGCACCCCACTACACAACATGTCCGTCCCCCCACTGGTTTACACTGCACCCCACTACACAACATGTCCGTCCTCCCACTGGTTTACACTGCACCCCACTACACAACATGTCCGTCCCCCACTGGTTTACACTGCACCCCACTACACAACATGTCCGCCCCCCCACTGGTTTACACTGCACCCCACTAAACACCATGTCCGTCCCCCACTGGTTTACACTGCACCCCACTACACAACATGTCCATGCTCCCACTGGTTTACACTGCACCCCACTAAACACCATGTCCATCCTCCCACTGGTTTACACTGCACCCCACTACACACCATGTCTGCCCTCCCACTGGTTTACACTGCACCCCACTACACAACATGTCCGTCCTCCCACTGGTTTACACTGCACCCCACTACACAACATGTCCGTCCCCCACTGGTTTACACTGCACCCCACTACACAACATGTCCGTCCTCCCACTGGTTTACACTGCACCCCACTACACAACATGTCCGTCCCCCCACTGGTTTACACTGCACCCCACTACACAACATGTCCGTCCCCCCACTGGTTTACACTGCACCCCACTAAACACCATGTCCGTCCCCCCACTGGTTTACACTGCACCCCACTACACAACATGTCCATCCTCCCACTGGTTTACACTGCACCCCACTAAACACCATGTCTGCCCTCCCACTGGTTTACACTGCACCCCACTACACAACATGTCCGTCCCCCACTGGTTTACACTGCACCCCACTACACAACATGTCCGTCCTCCCACTGGTTTACACTGCACCCCACTACACAACATGTCCGTCCCCCCACTGGTTTACACTGCACCCCACTACACAACATGTCCGTCCCCCCACTGGTTTACACTGCACCCCACTAAACACCATGTCCGTCCCCCCACTGGTTTACACTGCACCCCACTACACAACATGTCCATGCTCCAGCCTCCATTAGCCGCCACCACAAGCCCAATCAGCAGTTTACCGCCAATGGCCTCCATTTCTGCCCATTAGGCTGGCAAATGAAAACCAGTGAAGCCGATTGTAAATGTGTACTCTGGGCCTCATTACAGTCCAGTAATGGATAACAGTCACACCATTTATATGGAGTAACTTGGAGTCGATGCCACTGTTCTTATGTGGGAAAGCCTGGAATAACTGAAGTAAGGGTTCATTTGATATTTTGCAGAAATATTTTTCTGATTGCATTTAGCACATTTAATTGTCCCCTTGATTAATGCAGATGTATAGCTTTTTAGCAATGACAAGTCATTAACAATTAACTGCGCTGAAGTACCCATGATGCATTTTCGCCCCCACGTCTAGTGGGAGGGAAACATGTGGTGTGCCTATCAAAGTCAAATGGATTTACACCGCTTATCACCGCGTGTTTGTCTGTCTGCAAGCTGCTTGTTCTCTCGTTCTCCTCATTCTGTTGCTCAGCTTTTGTCTTCAGAATTGCATTAGCTCAGAGTTATGTCTTTCGTCTCTAATACCAAATCAATAGTAGGATGACAGCTGAATCCAGGCAGTGAGAACAGATCAGAAATGATCTGTCTAAATCAGAAGCCAACATCAGAACAATGGTTGAATAAATACTATGATGTTTTTTCTCTGGGCCACTGAGCACCCATGATATGTTTTAGTCTTTGGGATATTAACTATATCAAAAGTAATGCTAAAAAAACAATGACGCTAAACTGTGCGACGCATGGAACACAAAGTAATCAGATTCTATGGTTTTGTAACAGTACTCCCCTCTCCAGGCAGAGCACTTACTGTACTTGCGCAGTGTTAGCCGGTGGGCGAACCAATCTCCCAGGCAGCTCTCTCCCTGTAAAAGTTCCACTTTATAGTTTCCCGACTTCCCTTCAGTAACTTTATTACAGTACAGCTGAGAGATTTCTATTTCATATTGACCTAAGATTGCTTCAGTTGTCCCATTTCACCTTTTGTCTGGCCTGTGTTAGAAAAATGACATTTCCCATAAGGCCAGTCGATAGTGACTTGTACAGTAGAATACTTCAGGCAAAGTTGTAAGGGAAAAGTTCAGTCTTGGTCCGGTTAATCAAAGAGTTTCAATTAGCTTTTTGTCGAAACCACTAATTGTTGGAGAGATAAAATACAATAGAATTAAACAATAGCCATTACTTCTTTTGTTCAATAGACAGCCATTTAATTGTTACTTTTATTACTGGCCCCACAATCTATATCAATTTCAGAACAAAGGCCCGTTGATTGATGCACTTTCTGTAATTTCTATTTTGAGTTTGATAGCAGTTACTCCTCCTGAAAATTAACTGCGCTGAGTTGGCTCAATAGTGTAGTTAAGAGAAGCTTCCGGGCATTTTTACATCAGAATCAATGTCCAGATAATGGTCGACGGTATAAAAAACATCTTTCAGTTGTGTTCGCTAGATAAAAAGGCAATTGCTTTTTTGGAAACAAACACTAATGGCATCTAGCTGTAGTTGTTAGACAAAAAAACTGAGTGTGTTGCGTTTTACATACGAGGATGTCCCCTGGAATGCATTTAAATTAACTTCTGTGCCTTTATGGACATTTGTGGGATTTCCTTTCTTCTTAATTAGTTAGGTGGGTTTGGGACAGAGGATGACTAAGTATGATGGGTTATTCAGAACACCATCAGTATGACTGTTCAGCTCATATTTCCAAGAAGAAACAACAGTCCATCATTTCTGAGGCATAAAGGTCAGTCAATTTGGACAATGTAATGAATGTTTTTGCAGTTATAGCAAGAGATATGATGGAACTCTTATGTTCATTTGAGTTGCCATTCTTGGAAATGGGCAATTAACTGCTCCTCAGATTGCCGACCAAATTTTGTGAATTTTTTTTATTTAACCTTTGATTAACCAGGTAGGGCCGATTGAGAACAATTTCTCATTTGCAACGGCACCCTGGGGAGAAGCTGGGAATTGAACCCAGGACATCGAACATACAAAGCATGCACTCTACCACTGAGCATCCATCCCTGCTCCACAGAGTAAAAGTAACAGACTCATTTCAACATGTTCAGAGGGGACTGCATGTCTGTATAGTCGAAAGGCTGCTGATACGAAGAGACTTGCCTGGGCCAGGAAACACGAGAAATGGACATTAGACCGGTGGAAATCTGTCCTAGGATCAGAAGAGTCCGATGGTGTGGGGCTGCTTTGCTGCTGACACTGTGATTTATTTAGAAGTCAAGACACACTCAACCAGGATTGCTATTATCCACATCATGACATTTATTGTGAAGAATGAATACCCTTGCTATTATCTCATCCTCATCTCATCTTCAACCGCTTATCCGGGGTCGGGTCGCGGGGGTAGCAGCTCTAGCAGGGGACCCCAAACTTCCCTTTCCCGGGCAACATTAGCCAGCTCTGACTGGGGAATACCGAGGCGTTCCCAGGCCAGTGTGGAGATATAATCTCTCCACCTAGTCCTGGGTCTTCCCCGAGGTCTCCTCCCAGCTGGACGTGCCTGGAACACCTCTCTAGGGAGGCGCCCAGGTGGCATTCGTACAAGATGCCCGAACCACCTCAACTGGCTCTTTCTATGCAAAGGAGCAGCGGCTCTACTCCGAGTTCCTCTCGGATGACTGAGCTTCTCACCCTATCCCTAAGGGAGAGGCCAGCCACCTTTCTGAGAAAACCCATTTCGGCCGCTTGTACCCGCGCGTTGTACCCTTGCTATTATTGTAGTGTAAATACATGCCAAGGAAGGCTATAGGCCTAGTCCTGGCTGTTGCAGGAGAAATACAGTACGTGGAACCTAAGTATGCAGAGTATACACGCGGGAGTAGATACTAGAACTGCTTTACAATAACTTGGAACAGTACTAGTTTGTCACGGGGTCACATGTAGCTCAGTTGGTGGGTTTGTGGGTTTTATGCCCACGGGGCCTAGTTTAAAAAGGTTTGCATACTGAGTCTGTCTAGATGAGAGTGTTCTGCTAAATGTAGATGCTTTAATAGCCCAAGTTTATTCACCTGCATCTGTTAGTCTGTCAAGAAAAATGTATACCCTTTTAGACACATTGTGTGACCCATGTTCTCTACTTCTTCAGCTAAATGTACGTTAAAGCTAGCTAGTGCCCCTGAAACAAAGCAACGCTAGATTGTGCTACATTTCAACGGGTGTCATTCCGGCACTGACTGAAAGCTACTTTATTGAATAAAATATACTTTGACGGTGGTTGTCTCATCGGGTCGCGTCCTAGCGGTAGTCCTTTCTGGATAGGAGTGAAAATAGGAGTGAAAAACAACTAACCTCTTTTGTGGAAAGTAATGGTCAAGCCTGTCATTATGGAGCCAACACCTTGTAAACAAATCCATGCAGTCCTCCATGTAGATGGATGTTTTACATTAACACCGCGTTGGCAGGAATCAGATTGTCATTACCAGGGACATTCCGTCTCGCCGACAGTGAGTTTAGTTTCTTGTAAAGTCTAATGGGCGGAAGTGGGAAGTAATCACAGTAGTGAATCGGACCAGTGAACAAGGTAATCTGTTAATTTCCAATGGGGCCGGGCTATTGGTTTGTGAATCAAATGACCGGCTGCCTGTGCCATTACACCGCTAAGATGCAGTAAAAATCTGATAAGTGGCAGATGCGATAGGCGCTCAGATTGCACTCTTTCTTCCTCCCACCGGCTCACGCTGCTCTCTTCGTTGGAGCCGTCCTTATGGGGATAGTGCTTTTGGGACCGGGTATGGCGATGTTGGCGAGAGAGTGTATTTTGGTCAATGAGCCTTAGTGTAGGAAGGTCGTCGTCCTCAGATCCTCTCCTTTGAAGTGTGTAAGTGATCTCCTGGGAGGGATGGAGTACCTATGCTCAAACAGAGTTTTTGCGGCGAATCGTGAAAACCACACTTACATTTTTAATATCCTCGTTTGTTAAGCAAGGAAAACGTAACTGGTGGGCACGGCTATGTAATTCTTCAGCTAAAAGGCCATTTGAGTATTGAATTAAATTATGTAGGTTGTCCTAATTGTGTTATGCTCTGAACGTGGTGGAACACTGCACTGTTTTTTGTTGCCGTCATAAGAGCCATTGGTTTAGCAGGATTTAGCTGTTCTTATAATGGAAGAGGCGGCTCTAATGAGCATTTGTTGGACAGATCAATGATGGATCCGCAGTGCTTGCAATCCAAAGATTTGCACTAGAGTTTCAAATACAAAACCTTTGTTTCACCAAAACCAATCAATCAATTGAATGTATTTTAAAAAGCCCTTTTCAGAACAAGGTTGTCACAAAGTGCTTTTACAAACACCCAGTCTGAACACGACAGAGCACGCATCAACCAAAAGATAAATCAATCATCGCAATTACTAATTGTGTGTACACAAAAAATTTAAACCACAAAGATTTAGAGTCAGTACATTTTATAATTCCTCCTTGATAAATCAAACTAGAAGTACAGGTTACACTAAACACTGGTTACACCATTCAATGCTCTTACTCGTTCTTCCAGGCTCTTTCAGTGATTTTGTTTACAAATGAGAGATCAATATCTTATTATTATACTGTCTGTAGTGTAGATATCAGCCAGTAAGTTTTCCTTTCGAGTGAAGGCTAGATACTAATGGCCAAGTAGTAAGTAATGGAAAAGTAGCAGTGGTGTGTTGGTAAAATCACTAGGGAAGCCATATTACAACATGTTTTTGGAATGATTATGTTGTTTACTGAATAATCTGTTATTCATAGCCAGTAAGGCTGAGACAACCAGAATACATGTTTAATCCCATCACAAAACCATAATAAACTACATGTAAAACACTGTTTTATATATATATATATCATGGCCATGCAAGTTATTGTTTCAGACAACTTAACTACTATGATTTAAAGATTGTCGGTTGGAAAAAATAGAAAGAGCTGTCTTGGAAATTCCAGCAGCATTTCAATATAAACATCATCTAATCATCATGAAGTGTATTACTGCAATAACTTAGTCAAATACTGTAATTACATAATAGTAAAATAGTCTATTGCAGTAATAAAAGAAAATATAGCATAATTAATATTTGATTCATTAATCAAAATTATATGTAAGCTACATATTATCAAGTTAGCAATTTCTCTGTAGCAAGTGGAAAAAGAAGATTGCAAATAAATTCTGTTTATAACTTTCTAGAATGTTCTGACTGTCTACAAGTGTAAAGTAAAGACATGTAGTTTAGATGAGACTTGCACAACATGAGTACATGCATTTTAGATAACCAAACAAATTTTCATGAAAACTTGACAGATATTGAACCATGGCACAGAGTGGCACAGAGCACTTGACCTCATATCCTCTCTGGCCTGGGGTACAATGAGAATAGAAATATAATCACAGGCTTGTACAAACAACCAGGTAAATATCCCTATCTCATTCAAATGCTAATATCGAAAAGCGAGGGAGTTTAGCTAGCTTCAGAAAGACAACAACAAAAAAACAGGATACATTGTTTTATTGTATGTTGACGTGACTAGTGACTAGCAAAATCAAAATGAATGTTAAAAAGAGGGGTGTTTCTTGACAACTCAACACAATTGATTTACTAAATGCTACTTCGCTAACGATTTCAGAATGATTGTATCCAGTGAAGCCAGAGTCTTTGCAGCTTTTGGTATGAGCAGCAAAATGCATCAGATACATGCTATATCGCAGGGGCATCAACTTTCAATCTGCAACAAACACTAAAATGTTTTTGTTCAAAGATGTCGTTATTGACAATGCCTACTACCATGCAACCTTTGTAACCGCCGCTGAAGAAAAAATCACTGAAGAAACACAGATAACAGCAAGTAGACTTTATCAAGATAGCAATGAAGGGAACGTGTAGTGATCTAGCCTGGTAGCAACTCACATTGTAGACAGCCAAGGTGCATTAATTGCCTAGAAGGTGTCAGAAATGGTCTTAAACGTTATTTTACGTTTCTGGGGGGAATTGAGACCTCCTGTTGTTTTGATATAAACTACAACTGTTGTATTGGAAAGTGGCGACACTTCGGAGCTGTCCCCGTAAGGGAGAAAGACACAGGGGTAAACCAACAATTAACATGATCAATAATCTATACGTTTGTACGTTATTTCTCACATGAGCCATAGAAAACAACTTATCAAAAAGATACAGGGTGGTCCAATGTGAAACATAAAGAGATATACAACCATTTCATGTTCATTAAATTACGGAATACTTTTTAAGCATTTTGTGTCATAGTTTTATTCTGGAACTTTTTTTGTTTAGTCTCTAACATGATGCATGTTAGTGTGTGTCAATATTACAATTTCTGATTGTTCTTCTTCTGTAGCATAACGAAGTTTAATTCAAAAAACTGTTTCACCCTTGCTTACAAGTTTATGTTTGTAATAGTGGACAAAAATGGAACTTGGTAATGACCAAAACACATTGTCTGCACGGTGCTAAAGCAGTTAATGTAGAAAATAAGGACGTGCACCAGGAAAAAAGAGCTTCTGTTCAAGAACTGTTTTGTTCTGCCATGTAATGTTCAAATGAGATACATTTGATATTCTAGCTCCAGGTAAAACACTTCTACCAATAGTTACATTTGCAGATAAAACAGGACAAGAGGTATTATGTGTAGGGCATTTGCATAATGACCATGATTCATTGCTGTCCTTCACCATTTCTGCGTAGCATTCGAGGTCAATATCTGTGCAGTACTTTACGGGCATACTGTACATAAAAGCATGGAGAAAATAAGCTTAGCGAAAAATATCTAAAATAGCCAATTATCGACCTTGAGATAGAAGAGTTGAATAGGGATGTCACGGTACAATAAATGCATCTGTTTCCTTGTTTAGTCTGTGAGAAAGAGATGGAAAGAGAGATGGAGGAAGAGCTCCCAGACATCTATTAGTTTACTGTATGTCTGTTGTCTCTGCCCACAGGATTAGGCTGCTTTGTGCTCCCGATACTTTTCCCAACCGCTCCAAGTCAGGCTGCAGAAAATGGAACATTTTGACATGAAGCACTTTCCATTATTATGATGTGGCTAGAGTTTTCAGTCAAGCCAAAAAAACTAAGTTTGTGTGTGCGAGAGCGTGTGTGCGTGCGTGTGCGTGCGCAAATGTGTGAGCAAATGTGTTTATTGACGGTACATCTTAAACTGCTCTATTTGATCCGGAGCCCAAGTTTGCCAATTCTCTTTTTTTCGCAATTACACATTATTATCATGTTATTTGAAGTGCCTAGTGCGTCTTTCAACTCAAGTCCAACGTCTTCAAATAATCTCTCTGTGACTTCAATCCTGTTAAAGATCTTTAGATTTTGGAGACCAACCTTCATGAAATTAGACACTTGTTATGGCAAGGCGAGCAATATTAAAGAATGGATAGTGATTACACTCCCTGCTGTCATGTGCACAGCATCTCCTGTCCTCTTGAAACATGATGCATTCTACTCTACTTACCGGCCACTTAATATCAGAAAACATTGTGTGTAATGATTTATAATTACTACAATTGAATGTACTTTGTGTCTTGGTTGTTTGCTTTGTAATAAGCAGTTTTTTCCTCATCCTCCTGACAGATGACTAGGGACCAGGTGAAAAGCCTTTCTGTTTCAGTGGACTAAGAAAGAGACTGGATCAGTTGTTAGGGACTTTTATTGTTTCAGGTGAATAAAAGCCTCCATCTGATTTATAAGGCAGAATAAATGAGGATGATTTGAAATAACACAAGAATAAATAAGAGACAACGTTGGGAAGAATAAATATGATGACACAAGAATATCAGAGCTAAAAAAAAAATCACATTCTCCGCACTATGTTAATCCAGTCATTGTTATATCAATATCAAATAATAAGTAAAATGGCAAAATGCTTTAGGCAAAATATCAAAGTAGTCGGAAGTGGTCGTTTTGGGGACTTCCTGCTGTTACTGGCAGAGATCTTCAGAACACTTTAGCATCGGTCTATTACACAATTTACTGCAAGTTGTCACCATAGAATGCAGAAACTCCCTCCTGTGCAAACCTGCTGAAAAGAAGTCCCGTGTGGATTGTACTTTCAACCGGCATCTATCAGAGAGGAAAAAAAACATTGGTCACAGATTGTTGTTAGTTTGTCAGCTGTTGTACAATATCATCTAAAACACAGTGAAAACTACATTTTGACTGCACTGGGCTTTAACAATTCCCCCTGTCATCCATCAAACACAATCAGCTGAAATGAACCCGCTGTCCCCGATGGCAACCTGTGTATAAATAAAGGAGCTTGGATACAAGTTAAGGAGACTATATAGACAATTGTGGTACGCTATGTTGTGGCAGACCACATGTGCTTGGGAATTGGTGTCTGCTCACATTCCCTCTAGGATAATATTGCCAGTGATGCTTTCCCAGAGGAAAGGACCGAATTTACTTCCAGGAAAAGAGAACGGGAAGGGACAGACTGTTTCAAGGAGCTGGATACTTGTACGGAATAATCTGTGTTTACTAGATTGACATGATGACAGCTCTGTCACCGCAGTCTGAGATCTCAGAGAATAGCATCATGAATACGACTGTGATTACAAAAAGTGGCCTTGTCACAGAAAATGTACTCTTTGACTGACTGTCCGACTACACTGGAGATAAGTGCACCGGAGATCCACACTCCAATCCTGCACGGATTCATCTGGAATCGAGCTGTCTCTAAGAACATGTAAAACTTACAGCAATTAACCACAGCACCGCTATGTCTCCTGTCTCAGGCAACATTCAGAAGTAATGACTTGATTAATTGCTCTTTGACTGTTTCATTAGATTAGCCCAAACCGGTGGTGTGTTGTTGGGAGTGTGTGGTTCATTCGGATCATCTGATAGCAGGGGAAGAAGAAACGTCCACAGCGCACGGTTCTCGTTCATCAAATTCATTTGACAGTGCAGTCCGTCCAAGAAACGCATGGGTTGGAACCATGAAAAAGACAGCTACTGAAGGAGGAATATCTTTACTAAGTAAACGGAGGGTTAAATGGTGCCCTGCGGTCTATGGTTTCATTGGAATTACTGCCACATGGATCTCCAAATTGAGTTTAAATGGTCTTAACTTGATATGTGAGATGAATGGGCTTCTGTTGCCATGCCGATAACCTATTGCATTAGAATTCTCTCCCCTCGAAATATCTTGGGCAAATCTGACTACGAATATGAGCTTGTTTTTATTTATAAATGTAATTAATGGCCGGCGACAGTATTTTGCACCCTTGTCATATTGAGTGGTCTGTGTGTGCAGTATAAAAGCAAAAGCTCTCATAATTGTGTTTACATCCACAGATGAAAATCCCAGGGCTGTAATGATCAGTAATTATAAATATTTTTCAGCATGTCTACTGCCTCAGCTGTGGCTATTGTGTGCTGTGGAGTGCAGAGTTTGTGGAGCTTAATTATGACTTGTACACGACTAAATGTACCAGTCTGCTTCAGCCCTGCAATACACTTCCAGTGCGTAATCACGCTCAAGTCTGACTTTAAAGAGCTCATTACAGTTAGTTTTCTAAAGAGCGCCTTATTAAACACAGTTACCTAATAAGCATCTTTGGTGGTGCAAATTGCTGGAAATGGTAATGAGTCTGATTAGGGCCGCGTTTCAATTACGACAGCTACCTTTACCCTCCCCCTGCCCAAAAGAGCCAGTCTGAGGAGTCCAGCTCTTTATGCTTGGGAATCCTCCTTGAAGGCATTGCCCTGCCTAACACACACTCTCTATCTCTCTCTCTCTCTCTCTCTATCTCTCTCTATCTCCCTCTCTCTCTCTCACGGACCCATGCTAGTACACACTTCCACAGGGAAAAAAAGGGAAAAGAAAAACGCTCTGCCACCTCTGTGTTTCCTTTCAGCAACCCAGTAATGAATAGAGAATTGTGCAAGCGGCGGTCCAATTTACGCACTGGGAAATTGGATGGACACAGCGGAGGCCCGGTCCTGTTTGCTTAAAAATGGCCAAGGCTACCAAGAATAATGGTTCCCCCAAAAAAGGTCACCGGCTTCTGTTTCATTGGAGATGATCACAGTGGCGAAAAAAATTAAACGCCATGCAATCGCGATGCTCATTAAACGGTATTGTCCTAGACATGTCCGATTAAACGGAATGTGTAACTGTGACAAGGAACATATTTACGAGGATGCTGTTGGGAAATTTGACTAACATAGCGGACTGCTAAATTAAACCCTTTATTTGGGGGGGAAGGGGGTAGTTGCCCTCTGGCTGTTTGACCCACGTTCCACTAATGGAACAGTCTGTATCTACGCCAGTCGCAAGACAGTAAAAGAAAGATGTGTAGGTTGTTGCTTTTGTATTTCCATGCAGTTGTACTAATGGATCGTTTTTTTAAAGTAATGTGGATGTAGAAGCTAATTATGCAAATGTGAAACCGTATGTCTATGGGCGAACGCATGATCTAGAGAAAATTGTCGTTGTTGCCTCATTTGGTTTGAATTTGGTTTGTGTGTGTGTGTGTGTGTGTGTGTGTGTGTGTGTGTGTGTGTGTGTGTGTGTGTGTGTGTGTGTGTGTGTGTGTGTGTGTGTGTGTGTGTGTGTGTGTGTGTGTGTGGATGTAAGCACCCCACCCTCTTCATTTTCTGAACCCCTTTTCAATCCTATTAAATGTCAGTAGTTAAACGTCAGAAGCAGACTTCATTGATCTATTTATGACGTACGGAAACGTTTCAACACATTTGTCCATGCTAATGTCATCCATGACGTGCGTAATCACATTTCATGTGGTAAATGGATCAGATTACAGCAGTCAATTGTCCTCACATGCCCCAACTGAAAGCCATATCTAGGTAAAGGCGAGAGGCACAAATCATATTTTCAAACCCCCGAATCGAGTTTGTTTATAGTCTGTCACGCGCCTTTCAAAGTGAAGTGGTGTGTCCCTTTCTAAAGAGCGATGGCTCTTCATGTTAGCGCTCAAGCACAGCTGAATGGGTTTTCACTGACTTGCTGTATTTAAATCATTTTCTTTTCTGTCTGGCTTTCCATTTGATTAAGCATCTAATGCTCAGAGATCTGTGCAGGACTACACTTGAAGGGATCGCCTCTTGGGTTGTCCAGAGAGGCACTTTTGTGCAGAAAGGATTTTAATAATTTCCTTTTTGCACTGCCAAAGCAGTACTTTATATAATGCTGAAATTATACCATAATTATTGGCAAATGCGGTTGTTTAATAACTCCTAAGCAGTCTGTATATGTAATCCATTTTTTAAACTTTTATGTCAAACTGTATAATGTAAGCATACAGATAATGTAATGAAACCCATTCAAATTAATGCTTACATAGGTTTTTAGGCCCTTATTTACGTACTGCAGAAAGAATGACCACTTGAAATATCTTGCTTTTCTGTACAATACCACCCACATCCAATAGGACTTTACTAAGAGGGCCAATGACCTAGAGCATAAAGAATGGGTGATGCTAAAGGTGTGGAAGCTCTAAAGGTACACTCGTCACTGAGAGGAACATTTAAATTCCCAAGACAGTTACAAGCCAGCTCTTGTTTCAACCGTTAGACTGTATGTGGCCGACTCCTCATATTCGGATGTTCATTTGTTACAGCATCCTTAAAGCATTTGAAAGCATCGATTCCTATTGTTGCATTTTTACATTACCTCATTAATCAAACAGTTAAGAGGTATGTATTCTAATCAGTGTCATATGATACTGATGTCTCTCAGTTTGGCATTGTGTTCACTGTACTAACTGTGATAGCTAATGCAAAGTCTATTGACAGTACAATACAGTATAGCCGCTTTGTCTGACAGGGTTCTTTGCCTTGGGCTTTTCTTAATCATTAGCTTGGAATGCTGACAGCCATGTGAGACGTAGCACGGATCTCTTTGACTAAAACCTTGTAAATTAACACAATTAGCACAGCATCATCTTGCTAATTAGCGTCTTGCGTCTGGTGTGGCGGCTGGGCGAGCGGCTGGGAGGGAGTCATGAGGGAATCCGCACGCTTCTCTGTTACAAGACAAACACTGCACAGTAATCCGCTGCTGTATGTTCTCTGTTTGTTTCCTAGAGCCTTGGATAGGGACTAAAGCCACTGGGCAAATTCATATTGTGCTAATGCGCGTGCGGCCGGCTAAGAGGAACACCAACACAGCGTCAACGAATGGTTCTGAAATGTAATCAGTGTCTACTAATAAGTCAGCGTCCGCTAATAGAGTTTCAAGTCGGATTAGCATTAATAAAGCGCTGTGCGTGTCTGCGCATGTTTGTTCTAATACTGTAAACACGTTGGTCTGTTTCTTTCTCGGGTGGTGCTTTTCATAAGCCCGTGCCAGTTTAAGATGACAGCGTATGTAACGACTTGTGTTTGCAGATGAAGTTTTGGGATTAAACTCGATGAGAGCCTTTTGAGCCCTGGAGTCAATGAAAAAGGGTCTGGGAAGAGAGAAAGACAAGCAAAGCATGTTTCTCCCGCTCAGCCTGTAGACAAGGCAGCGGTCGGCAGACACAGGGCTGTTATAATTCATGCCGGGCAGTGGGGTTTGTGTGATGAAAGCAACAGAGCGCTGCCTGGGAGATTGCTTTGCTGCACTCCTCGCAACAGATTTGAAACTGTCTCAGAATGCCTTAGATGAGAGCTGGATTATGGACTGACCTGCAATGTCTATGTCATTCTGTCCTCAGCAAGGTGCATTATACTGTGCTAACCTGGTGCTTCCAAATCCACACACTGTCCGTGACGGAACTGTTTAGCGGGGCTTATTTTACACCACAGGAATGTTTGTTGCGCGAAGTGGTATTGGGGACTGGAATATTTTCAGAGGGAAATTAATGTGTCAGTTCGATCGTTGGTAAAGAAAGACGACAGAATAGCAACCCAGTATCCGACAGTGGTTTTGACTCCTCCCTCTCTGTGTCTCTGTGGCTCGTCTACAGGCCTAAAGATGCAGTGGACCCCAGAGCATGCGCAGTGGGCCGAGCAACACTTCGACATCTCCTCCACCACCCGCTCCCCCGCACACAAAGTGGAGTCCTACCGGGGGCACCTGCAGCGCACCTACCAGTACTCCTGGGCCAACGACGACATCTCGGCTCTCACCGCCTCCAACCTGCTGAAGAAATACGCGGAGAAGTACTCCGGGATTTTAGAGGGTCCGAGCGAACGAGCGCTGCTCTGCGCCTATTCCGACGGGACTCCCGGACTCCTGAACGGACGCAAGTCGGAGGGCGAGTCCTGGCAGGAGGGGATTTACCCGATGAACTGTGCTCCGGATGTCATATCCGTGAGCAAAGCCGGAATAATGGCCGCTATTCCCCCTGCAGACGTGTCGGCCAGCATAGGCAGTTCCCCGGGGGTGGTCAGCAGCCTGAGTGAGCCCAGCTATTCCAGCAGTAACTGTGGGAGTCACACGGCCACCAGTCTGCATTCTGGTCTGTCCTCTCAGGAATACGCCGCCGGCTACAATGGCTCCTACTTGCACTCGAGTTACAGTGGGCAGACCACGCCGGGCCTCCCCTCTCCACACCCCTCTCCCCTGCACAGCGGCGGTCTACTACAATCCCAGCCGCCACCTCCCCCGCATCCCCCAACTCTGGTGCCCAGCTACAACGCAGGGTCTCCAAACCTGTCCGGCTACAATTATCCCCCGACGGGTTATCCCCAACAGACGGCTGTCGCCCCTGGCTACAGCACCGGGGGAGCTCCCCCTCCCTCTCCCTATCTGCCGTCCGGCATCGCAGCTCCCACACCCCTGGCCCCCTCCACACTCCCTGGCTACACCTATCAGTCCCATAACCACGCTCCCATCGCGCCAACGCCTGTGAATGGCAGCTCAGCCAACACGCTGAAAAGAAAAGCTTTCTACATGACGGGGCATGGAGATATGGACTCCAGTTATGCTAATTTCAACTACAACCAACAGCGCTCCTCACAAAGCCCCATGTACAGAATTCCGGACAACAGCCTCTCAGACTCAAGCAGGGGGAATGGCTTTGACAGGAATGCTGATCCGTCGTCTTTAACATTTAAGCCAACAAAGCAGCCGATATCCTCGGATCAGCAAAGAAAATTTGGCAGTCAGTCCGGCAGGGCACTAACCCCTCCGTCCTATGGCTCAACCAAAATCTCTGCGGGAGGCCTGAGATCGGGAGAGTCTTTTGGAAAGTTTGGATCTACGATAATGAGTGAGCACGGCGAAGAGCACAGACAGCACATGTCCCATTCCATTGCCGGGTCGGATATCGGTACCTCGTCCAGTCACACCGCAGAGGAACAGCTGAAGAACAGCGACGCCAATCTGGTGGAGTTGGTCACAACGGAGGTGCTTCAGCCCGGTCCGCCCGTCGACTGGAGTGACATTGCCGGTCTTGAACTAGCCAAAGCAGCCATTAAAGAAGAAATCCTTTGGCCCATTTTGAGACCGGACATGTACAGTGGACTTGCCACATTACCTCGGAGCCTCCTTCTCTTTGGACCTCAGGGAACCGGCAGAACACTGCTTGGGCGCTGCATGGCCAGTCAGCTAGAGGCGGCCTTCCTGCGGCTCAGTGGCTCGGCCCTGGTGACCAAGTGGCTAGGGGAGGGAGAGAAAATTGTCCAGGCGTCCTTCCTAGTGGCCCGGTGTCGCCAGCCGTCCGTGGTGTTCATCAGTGAGGTGGATATGCTGCTGTCGGCCCAGCTCAGCGAGGAGAGCCCGGTGAACAGGATCAAGAGTGAACTCCTCATGCAGCTGGACAGTGTGCTGACCTCAGCTGAGAATCACATTCTGGTGGTCTGCTCCACCAGTAAGCCCGAGGAGATTCAAGATTCTCTGAGGAGGTACTTTACAAAAAGGCTGCTTATTCCGTTGCCAGACAGCACAGCGCGTCACCAAATAATCAGCCAACTGCTCTCACAGCACAGCTACTGCCTCAGTGACAAAGAGGTGTCCATGCTGGTCCAGCGGACAGAGGGCTTTTCAGGACTGGACGTGGCCCGGCTTTGCCAGGAAGCTGTGGTAGGACCTCTCCATGGCATCCCAGCTTCGGATCTGTCCGCCATCCATCCCAGCCAGATGAGACCGGTGTCCTATCAAGACTTTGACAATGTCTTTTGCAAATTTCAACCCAGCACGTCACAAAAAGAACTGGACACATATACAGAATGGAATAAAATGTTTGGTTGTAGTCAATGAAACATCAGAACATCCTTTAGAAGCATAAAATGTGTAATTCTCTCCTTAGTTAACTGGAACTAGGCACGAGAACATCACAACGACTGGTGACCTGAACACCTACAGTACAGTGAAGGGTTAGGGTTAGGCCTGAGAGAAGCAGAGGCACACTTACTTGCTGGCATCCTGGATACAACACATATTGTTAATGCTTGATACTGCTGAAACCAAGTATTGTCTACCATTGAGCAAGTGAGCAGACTAGGACAGGTTAGAACGCGTGTGGGTGTGTGTATGTATATATGCACACCATTCGGCTGTTCTTAAGATTCAGTTGCTATCAAGTGCCTCGAGTGGTGCTCTTTTATTTTGTAATTATTATTTGTTCACCTCACGATCTGTATTCGTGGCATGTGCTAATATAAAAAGCTTTAATGAGACAAAAACGACAACATTTCTTTTTTTCCATTCAATTTTCCCAACAGTATTCTTCAAATGTATCTGTTATGCTGTCTCTGTAGATAGGAGAAAATACATGTGGTATTGGTAATCTGTACTCTAATTTATAGACATCATTAGGGGGCTTAAGAAGCGAAGCTGGTGAAACCCTACTGTAGTTCTTCTGTTTTAATATTATTGTTTATTTAGATTTGTTTTTTATTCACGAAAGTGATTGTGATATGTACAGTAGCTCAAAAGATTGTGTCAAAACACTGCACACTGATGAGAGCATTCGGCTTGCTTTTTAATTAGCATCAAGGAGAGTTGTTGTTATATTACTTTTATAAACAAAAAATGACAAGAGTATGACATTGAATGTACCGGAGATATTCTGGAGTATTTGGAAAGGGGGTGTATTGTTTTTCTCCGCGATTATACATGGAACAAATCTCATTGTGAATATACTGGTGTTTATTTAATATGTGGCAAGGCTTGAGGAATTATGCTCCTTAAATGCAATTGACAACAACACATTTGACTGGCCTTGATCCAGCGTACATTAAGAGAAAACATGTTACTTTTTATTTAAGGGTCCTGTGCTGTCAATATCTTGATTTCCCGTTTTCTTGATGATTTAATATTTCCAAACTATGAAGTCAAAACAATACTTATATTATCTGAATTATGATGCCCTTTTGTGTAGCTGCTGTTCGGAAAGTAAATCTTGTATCTTCAGCCTGTGATGAAACGTTTAGACTTCCTTCTGACATCATTAGGTGGTACAGAGTGGGTCAAAGCCTGTCTATCAAATTCAGTTAGTTGTCCACTTCAAACTCACCCTAAATCTTCAGTAAATTATTGCTGTCTCATTGTTGAAAAGCTATTTTAACTGGAAAATTATCGTAAGTCATTTCATTGATACACAGAATGATTTACTATTTAAATACGCGTGTCTGCACTGTGGGCTTTAACCCTATTTTGCAGAAGGCACAACATACGTATTTGTAAAACATTATCAGCAGCTTAATTTTGGATCTCATCTGCAAAACTATAAGGCGTCTTGCGGCAGAATAATGGAAAAGAGAGATCGTTGAAAGGCTGCATAGAGGCGTTGTGGGGTTGAAATAACTAGTCATTTCCCCAAGGTGTTTCATTTAATCCAGATGCTGTTTCATCATTAATGAAACCTAAGGATTATGCATGCCCCAAGTTCTTTTCTACCTCAATTTATTCATTTTCTTTAATAGCAGAATCGAACAGGGACGGCTAGATGACAGAGGCTATTTAGCTGGTTCCTCTTGAGGTAACAAAAAAGCTGCCTTTCTGTCAACAAAATTACATAAGTTAATGTTCTATCTTTAGTGTAGTCCCCGTTATAGACACCAGTGTATGCGTATTTCTCTGAGCACAAGCAGGTTGGTCTTGAAAAGGTGTCAGGGGATATTAGCCCTGTCTTTGAGCCTTTGTTTAAGTGTCATTTTTCACAGCCAAGTGATTTTATAACTATTAGTGTTTAGTGAGACGCCAGAACAGGGGAAATGGAGACATCGAGCTTGTGTCTGCATGAAGGGCCATGCATTGAATGTATTTTGTTGTTAATTTTTTCTATTACTAAAGCGGTAGGGAAACTGTTGCACAGCACTGTGGAAGGATATATACTACTACAGTATTACTGTAAGCGTAAGCAGTACAGTGCGGCGGCACTGAGAGATGTTGCATTTATGTTTACTAGCAATCAATGTGGTGTTGCCCCTGTGTTTCTTATATCTTTGATTTGCGTATATCTTCAATTTCTCTGCTCCTAACGTATTTGGTTTACTCCACAAACATGCACTGTTACAATAGCAACGTAAAAGAATGCCCGTATTATTCATGTGGAGAAATGTTATAATGTGGATAAAGTTACTTGTTCTGCTCCAATAGCGGCACTTACTGAGCAACAGGAGGCCGTAGAATCACTGATTGTCATTGACAGTTCCCTGTTCAACTGTAGCCTTGAAGGAATACTTCTGGGATTTGGGCAAAGAATCCGTTCATCGAATTCCCCAAAGTTAGATTTTGGAAACCATGTCTTTGCCAGGGCTTGCTTGAGAAACTCATACAAAGGCTACATGAATAAAAATCGTAATTATCCCTTTTGAGATTTAACAATGTTCTAGGTTTGTTAAATAGCTACATTTGTTTCGTTGTTAAAATCCAACACGATTCAAAACATTTGAACTAAAGCAACATTGAAAATCTGCCAGTTATTTGACCTTAGTATAATTTTCTGCTATGTGGATTGTATTGCCTTAGGTACGTAGGATAAGCGTTCTCCTAAGTTCAATTGTTGGTAACCAAATGCACTTTTGATGATGCACTGTATGTATGTTTTAGGTCTCCCTAGTTCCAAAGTGAAATAATTTTAACTAAAAAACGTACATATATGGAGTTAAGTTGATTTTGGTTGCACAAGTATCAAACATTTATTGATTAATTTAAGGCAAAACAAATAGCAAACATATAGCGTAGGTCTTTTCAACATCTTTTTACACAATATGAAACAGCACACTAAAACAAAGATGCAGTGTAACAGGGTGATGAGAAAACAAAAGTTCATACATACAGTAAATAAAACATAATAAATTAATATGTGTCATGGCTGGAGGAATTATGTTACTTAAACAGTGTACAATTTGTTAAGTGTAAGGATATTCAGCTGGTGGACTACAGTGTGATAGATGGGCCTATTAGAACATATTTACAACAGACAAGTCCAACAAACTGGCTAAAGAAAGGTTGAGAAGCACAGACTGTGTATTCACCCTAATTTGTGACAATGTCAATCACTTGAATTTTTTATTTTTTCTGCCTCTTATCTCTCTGGGTGGATTTTGTACAGAACTGCTTTAGATGTTGGCTTCATCTCTATGTAGTCTTATCTGTTTTATATTCAAATGTTGTAATTTATAACCATTTCTACCTCATTGCTACATATTGTACATGTAGTACTTATGTTCTGTCTTTTTGAATGTCATGCATTTGTAAAAAAAAAAAAAAAAAAAAAAACAACAACCAAAAAAATATTTAAAATAAATAAAACTAAACACAACAGAGTGAGGAAAAAAACATTAAATTAAAAACAAATTTAAAAAATGAACAGCTTGCCCTTGACTTCAAACAGTCTACCTCAGAAAGACTGTCCTTACAATGAACCGTACTGGCAACGTCAGATCTGTACAATATCAGATCTGATCTGACACATTATTCAGTATGAAGGTGACAAATAACGCACACATACTTGAGGCTGACTTCTATGGGCTGCATATTCACAATGCCACATTTCTGCGAGAACATTGTGGGCTGTATAGGTCTTGTCCAAGGTCTCAAATGCAAATTCACTTTTTAAACTATAATGACTCGCTTTAATCCTTTGTGAATTATTGTAGTGCGCATGTTAATGTGTGTGTGTGCGTGCGTGCGTGCGTGTGTGTGTGTGTGTGTGCCTGCGTTTGTGTGTGCACTTACAATTCAATGTGTAAGTGAGAGGGGTTAACATATTATGATGTACAATTCAAATTTATACAGTACACATGTACAGGAAATAAACTTGCACATAATGTATGTGAACTCAATATACATTTGCTACTGATATATACGTATTAAAAACACACCACATACAGGTTTATATGTGTGTATGTATTGCCATACCTACAGTCAACGTAAATGTATTTTCATTCAAGGTACAGTACAAAAAAAGGATAAAATGTTGAATAAAGATGTTTTTTTAATGTGCTTTCTTGTATCCACTCATTGAAAAAGTGAGCATTGTGAGCTTACAATTTACTTTTTGCCATTTATTAAATTTTTTAAGGGATGTGGAATTTGAAAACTCAAATCACTTCTTTTAAAGGACCAATGCACAATACAGCATTATGCCCTCTAAGACACATGATTTCTATTTATCTTTAAGGCGTTTTGTCTTACAAAAATGTTGCATCGACTATGTAATTGTAATCCAACCATTACCCAAATGTGTCATTTTTTTTTAAAACAACGAGAGAAAGGTAAAAGGATTATAAAATCACTTGCTCATTGTTCGGTTCATAACTGCACATCACCACTGATTCTTTTTATGTAAATGCAACATTTATGCATAGATTTTCTTTTTGTGCCTGGTATCATTATATAATTTATACTATGTGCGTAGGAAGCTGCTGTACAATTAACATTAAGGAAAAAAGTCACAACGTTTTTATGTGTCCAGTACTGTTTCATCTGTAATGCTGTGTGTCTCTGTTCCTGCCTGTGTCCTAAAAACACAGGATGCTCTTAATAGAGGCATTTGAACCTGAGCAACACATTATACTGGGAACAACCTAGGCCATATCACTACAGTGACGGTATCAAAGGCAAACAAATATATAATACTCAAGTGAAATATTATATTAGCTGCTTCCACGTGTTTAATTGGTCATCTGCGTCAACAGCACTAATTATGTATGACAGAGAGAACAAGCTGCATACGTCATATATATATATATATTTATTCTCACTTATGATTTGAAGCTTACAGGTTTCTGGTCTGTTATTGCTCGAGTCAATATGGGAGTATTCTGCTGCCAATATATCCTTGTGACCACCAATTCTGCCACATAAATCTACGCTCTGCACTCACAGGCTACTGTAGATATGTATTGGAATTAACTATATCATCCCTGTTATAAAGGATCATTTTGTATGTCGACTTAAAACTATCTATTGGCCAGACATTTTCCACGTGAGGCTGTTATACTAGGTCAATATAGAATCCCCCATTTTGCCTGTCTGGAAATGGCTACCTCTCCATACTGCAACATTAAAGATTTAGTACCAGAACATCCTCCATATGGTAGCCACTAGCCAATATCTTTGGCAAATCTGATAGAATTTCATAAAAAATGGTTCACCTTATTTGTTACTTAATAATTTATGAATGTAAATATTTGTAAGATAGGTTTTCCGGTTTATCACACTTTGGGAATTGTACCATGATGCAATATCGCTTGCTGCACCTCTAATGTTCAAGAGAAATATGTTTATTTTATCATCATTAAACACATTCACATGTGAAGGACGGTGTTATTTTAACTAACCTTTTCTTTCATGATTAGCAGAGAGTAACAATCTTTATCAGTAATTTTAACACACATGTAAGCGTTTGTTTTTTTTGTTTTGCCCCATTGAAATTATATCCAGGAGCTTTTAACGAGAACACAAAAACACACAGCGCCGATAATGGGAAAATGAAGTTGTGTCAAACAAATTACACTGAAGTTATTAGCGGCTATTTTGTAAATATCAAAGATCCACTTGTCCCAGTGTTCAGCGGTTCATTTGCATTCTGATGAAACTGGAGTGGATGTGCGTGAACTCGGGGGTTATCTGCGCCACCGCAGCGCCCGAGCAGCCGAATCAGACAGCCGAGCGGCCGCCATGGCTCGAGAGGATGAGCCGCGGACCTCTCTCAAATCACTTCCTTCATAACAATTAAAATATGCAAAGTGATAATTTTCCTTAAGTAGCCTTAAATGTGCAATCTATTTAAATGTGAGGGAAATTGCCTAAAGCTTGTGGTGTGAGGGAGAAAAATAGAATAAATTATGCAAATGGCAGAAAGGACTCTTGAAAGCCTAATTTTTCTGTAATAAGCATACTGTTTCATTAAATTGTTTGCCTCTTATTAAAAGTGACAGTTCTTTTGCACTGTCTGATGGCTATATCTGACACAAGCCCATGGAAATAACTGCCAGACTAAATGCTAAAGCATTTTGGTAGCTTTTAGATGATGGTTACATTCACAAAGTAATTATGCGCTGGAGAGTCCAGAAATAAGGTTTAATTACACAGTAATCGCTTCTGATGGACACTGGGAAGTGTGAGCACTGCCAGACTGCAATCCATCAATGACAAACCCCTGGCCACTTTTAATTCCTCCTCATTTGCATCATAACCTCCGCACCAAGTTGCACAAACGCTGTTAAATGTTAATAGGACCTGTCTCTCTACTCAGAATGAATGCTTAAACCATTTCATCTCTCTCCCCCTTCTAGTTCTCTCCAGCCTCCCTCTGTCTCTCACACCCACAGTCCGTATCTGCTCCTCTCTCTTTCCATTCTCCGGAGCACCCCCCCCCGTAACTAGCTCCTCTTCAGGAGGAGCAGAAGGAGCGCTCAGTAGATGAGACAGTGTATGGTCACTGCTGTGCTAATTGGGAGCAGCATGTAAAGTTTTATCTCTCAAGTGCTAACAAACCGTACAGACAAGTCTAATGCTGGGGCTGCGCTTGTGTGTGGGCGGGTGTGTGTATGTATGCATGTCTTAATGTGTGTGTGTGTGTGTGTGTGTGTGGGTGTGTGTGTGTATGGGAATGTGTGTGTGTGTGGGAATGTTTGTGTGTTTGTGTGTGTGTTTGTATGTTTGTGTGTTTGTGTGTGTGTGTGTGTGTGTGTGTGTGTGTGTGTGTGTGTGTGTGTGTGTGGGCGCGTGTGTGTATGTATGCATGTCTTAATGTGTGTGTGTAAGGGAATGTGTGTGTATGTGTGTGTGTGTGTGGGCGTGTGTTTTGTGTGTGTGTGTGTGTGTGTAAGGGCATGTGTGTGTCTGTACGTGTGCATGTGTGTGTGTGGGTGTGTGTGTGTGTGGAAACAGAGCAAGTGTTGTCCACATTGTAATACTGTGTGTTATTCGGCCCTGAAGTCATGCTTAATCCCTATCCGGAGGGACCAGGCAAAATGACATATTTATTAATTGAAAATTGTTAGTGGTGCAGTGTGTGCGTGTGTGTGTGTACATATCTGTGTACATATGTGTGTGTGTGCGTGTGTGCAGTCACATTATCATTCCTCTTTAGAGCTCTGTGAGGCTGATTATTTAGAACTAGGCTGTCTCATTATCAGTGTGTCTCTGCCATACATTAAATTAACACCCTTCATTATACTTGGGGGCCGCGTAGCATGAAGCATGGCTAGCTCCCTGAAAGGTGGGACAACACAGTGGGCTACCACTACAAAACACACTAAACACTATGTTTACTCTACACATTATAATTGGCCGCGGTGCAATCTGAGAGAAATTCTGCGGATATATCCCACGTATTATTTTTATTTTTTATGCGATCTATTCCCCAAAATGGGATTCAGCGTGTTTTGCCCTGACTTGACCTCGTTCCCCCCAAGACAATTACGGCAAATGTTGATTCGACGTAATCAGACATGAGGAAACCAAGACGCCATGGATCCAGCACACTGAGGTAATTTATGAGCACATTTCCCACTCCCGCTTTTTTTATATGTTTTAGTATTTTAAAGTCTGTCTGAAGAATATGTATAAAGAAAATGTTAAACAGAATACATTGTAATTAGTAAACATGAATCTTCGAAAGGAACATACATTTATTTTGTATTTCAACTACACTAGAGGACGATCATATACAGTATTTCCAACACAGAATTTCAATGTATTTAAACATTTTCAAACGCAATCGATACAGCCCATCTGCTTCGAGCCAGTCTGTGCGCCCTGTGCTGAGCTCCTGGAGATGTCGAGCTTTGTAGTTTTTCCCTTCTTACTCCAGGCCAGGGAGAGAATCGGAGGCTTGATGACTTTGAATGCCTCCAGCGTGCCTGCTGCTGCCCACCTCCAATTAACTAGTCAGCTGGACCGCGCCGAGTTAAGGATCCACAAATACTCCCTCTGCCCATCACCAGGAAGGATAACTGTCTGGCCAGGGGTCTAGGGGTCAGCCACGCCAGGTTTAGCAGGCCCTGGACAGGGGAAAGTGAGGGAAATCTCTGCGCATCACCTGTAGTTTATCTAAGCCCTGCTGTGGGGTCAATGTTTTTTTTAGTCTGGCTGCAAGAAGAGAAATGGCCCCGTTTGTCTGGCGGGATAACAAGCAGGTGATGATACACCTGAAAACGCAAATGTCCAGAGGTCAGCCTGCGCTGTCCACCACTGTCCTATATTTATAACAATCTCAGGGTTCGACCACCGTGATACAGCCTGAACGTGTATTCAGCAACATGACGCCCCACGTGATCATCCGTCGTTGGCTCACCGAAGTGGCCAGAGTGTCATGTGATCAAGTGATTGTGAAGAGGGGTTTCCTGTCCAATAAAGACCCTCGTTAACGTCAGCACACAAAGCCCTAGAATAACCCGTTATTTCAAGGCAATGTCTCAATAATTCATTATCGTCTATGGGTGTGATAATGTCAGATCCGTGTTCTAATTTGACGGCAATTACCATTTTTTTGGGGGGGTGCCGAAATATCCAAGTAATATTTTAATTAACAACAATAAATTAAGACGTCACACCAGAGTGGAACAAAAGTCTGACAGTTTGATTTCATATTAATATTTTAATTACTATTCGGAAATCCCTAATTGACTGGTATATCTCAAGCGGTTATTTACTGCAGGTCATCTCCAATGCAATCTTCCAGAAAACATAGAGACATAGAGGCAGTTTTTTCGGTTAGGGTTCTTCTTTCCTCACCTTCCGTGTGAATAAGTGCCGTGGCTGTAGCAGGTACGGGAGGCTGCTGGCTCGAGGAACCAGGCTTCTCTTTATTCTGTCTTAACCCTTGACTGGGAACAAGTGGCACTAATGGGGAGCAAAGACAGAGGAGTACATGTCCAATAACCACACATCCTGTATCCGAGGCAATCATTGGAAACACAGGGCGTCACTCTTTCAATTTCATCCTTTTTCTGCCGGGCAAGCGTCCCTTCTATAGCGTCATTATCTGCACCGGATCTGCCGGCTCTTTTGACAGGGGCCATGTTATCCGGGCACTTGGGAAATGCAAATTGAATTCAGATCTGCGGTGGCATTTTAAGGATTCCACATATTACACACACTGTCATTTCAGCCCTAGATATGAAAATCCGAGGGAAATGTCAGAGCATGGGAGTACTGTGTCCTGGGGTTCCTGTTGACTGTGATCATCAGCTAGTGAAACGGGAACACATTGTGATGCTTCGTGTTACAGTAGGCCGCTGAAGAAGTCCTTCATTTCTCTGATCTGTATTAGAGGATGTTTCAGACTGCCTGCCGACAGACGTACAGGCCCGCGGGAAATACTACGGAGAAAAAGAGTTAGTGGTCCTTACAATTATCCATAATATGTTTTGTGGTGAATGGATAATAACATTAAAGGGCAGAAACACATTGGGCGATATTGAATCATAGCAGATCTATAGGGTGGTCAAATGTTATCAGCATTAAAATATTATTAGTTATTTCCGGATATACAGCACCCGCGGCGCCGGGATTTTGATTGTAGGTGGGCCTCCAGAAAACTGGATCAGTTAAATAAGCCAAAAAAAAAAATCACTCACTGGGTCAAAATGGGCGGGCCCGGACCTAAAATGGTAGGCCAATGGTAGCGCCGCGGCTGATATACAGTAAAGGGCACATTTGTATTTAGAACGGGCAAGCACTATGTGTATGTTTTCTGAATAGGGTCCGGTGACTTATTCAAAGGTGCAGACCATCCACGCAAGCGCTTTGAAATATGAGCATGGGAATTCAGGTACATTCATCTCAATTCGTCCGATAGCAGTGGAAGAAAAGACAGGGGAAATAAATAGCGCAAAGCAGATGACTAAAGATGAAGGTCACATCCGATTGAGAAGTTTGTCAAAATGTGATGACATAAGCAATCTGTAAACTGTTATTGCGCCAAGCTTGCGGTGCAGAGAAACATATTGAAATTACAAAAAGGCACCGCGGCTGACAGGATCCTGCCAGGAATGATTGCCCCGAGTATTTTTTCTTTGTTGCCTCTCACACTCCCCTTTACAACCTCCCTCCCTCCCTCACTCACTCGTACACACGCATGGCTGACTGCCAGATGTGAAGAGAAGCATATCTGGATTTAATGATATTACAAATGCCTGCCTTTACGTTCAATAATAACTCAATTAGGATTTACACTAAACCGTCAACACGACCGGATACAAATGAACCTGTCCGTCTAACTCCAGTGAGTCATCAACTCGGAGCGGCGATGAGTCTCGTTTGCCGTACCTAATCATCTGTCTCGTTGGGACGTCTCCGGGGCTGATCAGATTGCGCTTGTGAATAGGGTTGCAACGGCCATGACAACAGAACCCGTCTGAGGACATTGAAAGGGTCCTGCTATATGGCTTCGGTTTCTTTGTACATAAAACACTGGCTCGCGTAAATCACTCGGCAGAGCCACACATGTATTGATTAAAGCCACTTTCAAGATCTGCTTTATAATATCTCCTGTCAAAATGTTAGGGCTCGCCATCAAGACCAGTGTGAGCCACGCAAGACCTCCGTGAGACAACAACAAGCGGCAAATTGTGAAAAGTGTACCTAGCTATTTTTCCTAAAACGTGAATCTGTCAGTGAAATGATATCATGTAATTATTGAAATTAGTCTTGATAGTCAGTATTTGGAGAAAGAGAAGAGAGCGAAATGGCACACTTAATATGTATTCAAATTCTCTATATTAACATTGTTGCTTTACAGCAGTCATCCTTTTCCTCATACGGTAGACCTTCACTTGGTCAATAACAATAATATTGGTAGGGCGGAGATGTAGTGTTGTCTTTCTTAACACCAAACTGGTTTGAGTTGTGACTGTCCCACTAGCTGATGAGTGGCCGTGCAGATGGGAGAAGCAAATTGGCCAGTCTCTAGTGTGGCCCTCCTGTGGTTTGGGCACCTGCCCAGGTAACTGAGGTGGTCAGGTGAGTGAGCGAGACCCACACACAAGTAGACCCACACACAACCAGACCCACCTGACTTTCTGGTTGGAAGAGCAGTGTGAGGAAAGCATTATGGTTTGCTGCAATTTCCCAGGAGGTTTCGTGATGAATTACATTACAAGCATGCTTGTGCTTTAGTCATGTTTTACGACAATGGTCAAAGGATAGACCTGTGGAGACTAGTGTATGGTCATGCATGGATCCCTGCTGTAGTGCGATGATCAAATTCCAATAAAATCACAGTGATGAAAACTTAAAAGTGGTGTCAATAGAGGAGTACTAAGCAGGAATAAAGTCATTGGATCCGGGTTTTATCGACCTGTCTAAAAAAAGGCTTTCTTCTGAAACTGAGTATGCAGAGCCTTAAATTAAGCTCACTTCTATTTGACCCAAGATGAAACCAACTCGGATACGGAATGGCTTTTCCTGCCTGTTCCCAGAAGGGCGGTGCAGTCAATCCCCCAGAACTCCCCTGATCTATTGATCTGGGGAAAATCTCACTGTTCAACATCAGCCTCGGCAAAAGGGACATGGTAAGAAAGCACTAGTCCTCCCAGGTCTGAATCGGGTTACTAATGTGGAACAGTGAACCAGCGACAGAGTATAAGTCAGTACTTTACTGTTGGGGTGCTACTTCTGATGTGACACAGTGTATGTCAGTACTTTACTGTTGGGGTGCTACTTCTGATGTGACACAGTGTATGTCAGTACTTTACTGTTGTGGTACTAATTCTGATGTGACAGAGTGTATGTCAGTACTTTACTGTTGTGGTACTAATTCTGATGTGACAGAGTGTATGTCAGTGTTTGTCCATTTCTGATTTTGGTCTAGCATGTGAGTAGATGATAAACATATGGGAAACACTGTATCCACGTAAACATATTCTGGGAATTCAACAGTGGTGTAAGTCACGGACTCGCAGAAGAGGAAAATCACGTCAGAGAGGCATCCTTATTTTGACACGCTATTAAGGCATATCATTGACTTAGGTTGGGAGCCTGCAAGCTCAATATTGGTTATTGGCCGGGGAAAGGGTTAATCTCTTTAGTGTTTGTTGCCGCCATACACTTCCTGGTTGAGCAAGCAGTCAAAAGCGTTGACGAGATGTGCGTCTGAGGAGAAGCCTTTGGCTGCGTCTGAGGAGAAGCCTTTGGCTGTGTCTGAGGAGAAGCCTTTGGCTGCGACGAAATCGCGCACTTGCATACTTTATAGTATGCGAAAAACAGTACGCGAGCAGAGTAGTATGTCCGAAATCATAGTATTCGAAAAAACAGTATGCGAAAAGTACCCGGATGACCTACTACTTCCGCCAAGATTCTGAAGTGTGCATACGATGGACACTTTACTATCCCATGATGCAACAGGAGAGAGGAGTTCTCGTTACATTTAAAAATGGCGGAAACCGGAGACGCGGCAGTCTTCAAGTGTAACTACTTTAGAAATGTTAATAAAAAAATAAAAAATAAAATAAAAAGTGTAACTACTTTAGAAAACACTTTTTTTGTTTCTTTGTGGTTAAATTGTATTTGTTTAACATCATATAAGTAAACGATTGACCTAAAAGCGGGTTTGCATTATGCGTGGTGGTAGAAGGACGCGGACCTGAAGGAAACACGCTTCTCTTGCCCGGTAGATTATACAAGTAGAAAATTCTAACACGGCGCATGTAGTACGTCCGGAATCCATTCATACTACCCAGATTCATACTATATAGAACATACTTTTTTAACGGTTGCAAAGTACGTTCTTATTTAAATGTAGTACATACTCAACATAGTACGCGATTTCGGACGTAGCCATAATCTTCAACACTTTGGCAACTGATGTAGACTTTTTGTGACAAGGAAATGTGATCATTAAAAAGTGAACATTCAGGCAGAAAAAAATAATAACATTTGGGGGAAATGAACAAACACATTTGGCATCCACTCAAATCTATTCTGACTGCAACTGTAATGTTAAAAATGTTGAGATGTCACGAACCACGGCATAGTGCAGGATGAATGGAACCAAATTCAGATATTTTCCATTTAAGGGCTTTAATCAAAATAAAACACACCAAGAACTGCGAAAACATATAGACTTAACCAGATATAAAATGCACCTAATAAAGCAACTTACTAAATTCAACGAAACTCTATATCACACAACAATTACCTACACGGACGTAACATTAAACAATGAACTGCCCCCAAACCCAGAAACAGAGAGAACTAAATACAAATACTAATCAACTAAACGAGGACCAGGTGAGAACAATACAAAAAGAACGTAAAGACGACGACTAGTCATTCTAGTCGGCACAAGAGTAGACAGTTTTATACTATTCAGCTGTTCATTAATCAGTCGTTTATTTATATTTACCCCGGTTATACTCTGCATTCTCACAGTTAAAACCGAGAGGGGTGAAATGGACTGTGGATATGTTTATCTCTTGTGTAAAGATACGGATAGAGAGATACATGTGACATTTCAATCTATAAATGCAAAATACTCCTTCCCATTATTTGTAATGACGTTTTCTTGTAGGTTGAGGTTTTTGAGGGAGAAAAATATTTTTTTTAGCTAGTGGGTAGAATCTATTGATTGAGGATTCGCAAGTAATACATATTCATCATTGAATGTAATTTTGAAATCGAAGCGGGGATTGATCTATTTCCAGGCACTTTATTTTCAAGACCGGAGTGTGTGTGTCCTATGCATCTTTTCTAATGACATGCAATGCAAATGGCACCTGGCACCAAACTCAAGCGAACGTCTCTTATGACAACCAATCACCTCTAATAACATTCTTCTCCATGCAGATTCCCAGCGAAAGACCATGAATCTATTCTGAGCACATTCCAAGCCGAGGGACCCTGTGCTCCCCGCGCACGTTCATTATCATTCCCGGGTAGTCCCCGGCCCGGCGAATACGGAACGCAAATGAATTAGTGTGAATTAAAAAGTCTTGGTGGTCTGAACCCTCTCCAAATCTCCTCCAAGATGAAAGCCCACGTAGCCCGGGCCCTCGCGCTGTCGCTCTCCTCGCCCGAGCTCCCGTGGAAGTCCTCAGTCTGCAGACTTACCCGCAACCCCCTTCCCAGAGCGTCCCGAAGTGACACAGGCGGTTAATGTTGCCTAACATCTCCTGACCGCGGGTTCTGTCATAAGGGAGAAGCTGTGCAGGGCTGCAGGTCTGAGTCTGCCATCACTGGCTCTTAATTATAGCACAGGCTGCGGCGCCGGCACAAAGGCATTACCGATCTCGTCGCAGGCTGAACCAGCGGCCACTCATGTTAGCCTCTCTGGGGGTTATGCAGGAGATCGCTGCTGTGTGGATGCCAGTGGTTGACCTAGACTAGGCAACATACACAGACACAGGCCCATCTTTACGGTTTAGCTGTATTACTTTACCACAGTCATTGGTATCATATATTTTTACCTTGAATTCCTGTCATGAGATTCAGTCATAAACACTATTGAATAATTAACGATTGTGTCATCAATTGACCTGCGTAGTATGGTGAAAGCCATATGCAGAGCCGTGTACTCCGTTTTCGAACAGGTTTATTAAGAACAAAACACAAAACAAACCGATAACGGCGAAAATGCTAACTGGTTTAAATAAAAGTGAAGTGCGCGTATCGCGTCTTACATATTAACACTAGAAGTGCCAGAGCTGTTTTCACTCCTTTAATCGGCAGAGCCCCGCGCCCGCTGGCGTCATTAACATACGAATCATCCCAATTAGCACATACATTCTGTCACGAATGCTCCGGCGTAGTGCGGTGAAAGCCATTGCAGAGTCGTAGGAACCGTTCAAAATAAGGTTTATTGTGAAGTTGAACACAAAACAAACCGATAACGGCGAAAATCCTATACTGTTAAACTGAAAGTAAAAGTGCGCATATCGCGTCTTAACACAAATACGTTCCTTAATAACAGTCCGATATACACCAGCACTCACCTCTATAATACAGTGACATTCAAACAATGATAAGCACCGAGGTGACTTCCTAGAAAACCCTTATAGCCCGAACTAATGACAACATTACACCCAGCTGTGAACTAGAAACCAGGAAGTGGAACACCCGAAACCAGACGGTGCAGTACCCAACAAACACCACACGTTACAGTACCCCCCATTTAACGGCTAGCTCCCAGATAGCCAAACTAACATCAAAGAACACAAGGGAGCAACAGGAGAAGACCCACAGTCAACCCCAAAGGGTCAGTCCAGGACCACCGGTCCAGACCTGAATAGGCCACGGTAGCCGACAGCCATCTCGAGCGGCTGAGAGGCCGCCAGTTTGAGCGGCTGAGGGTGCGTCGTGGCGGCGGCCATCGTGGGCGACGTGGCGGAGGCCATCGTTGGCGACGTGGCGGAGGCCATCGTGGGCGACGTGGCGGAGGCCATCGTGGGCGACGTGGCGGAGGCCATCGTGGGCGACGGGGCGGAGGCCATCGTGGGCGACGGGGCGGAGGCCATCGTGGGCGACGGGGCGGAGGCCATCGTGGGCGACGGGGCGGAGGCCATCGTGGGCGAGTCGGGCGGCGGCCATCGTGAGCGTAGTCGTGGCGGCGGCCATCGTGAGCGTAGTCGTGGCGGCGGCCATCGTGAGCGTAGTCGTGGCGGCGGCCATCGTGAGCCTAGTCGTGGCGGCGGCCATCGTGAGCCTAGTCGTGGCGGCGGCCATCGTGAGCCTAGTCGTGGCGGCGGCCATCGTGAGCCTAGTCGTGGCGGCGGCCATCGTGAGCCTAGTCGTGGCGGCGGCCATCGTGAGCCTAGTCGTGGCGGCGGCCATCGTGAGCCTAGTCGTGGCGGCGGCCATCGTGAGCCTAGTCGTGGCGGCGGCCATCGTGAGCCTAGTCGTGGCGGCGGCCATCGTGAGCCTAGTCGTGGCGGCGGCCATCGTGAGCCTAGTCGTGGCGGCGGCCATCGTGAGCCTAGTCGTGGCGGAGGCCATCGTGAGCGTCGTCGTGGCGGCGGCCATCGTGAGCGTCGTCGTGGCGGCGGCCATCGTGAGCGTGGTCGTGGCGGCGGCCATCGAGAGCGTCGTCGTGGCGGCGGCCATCGTGAGCGTAGTCGTGGCGGCGGCCATCGTGAGCGTTGTCGTGGCGCGGCCTTCGTGGGCGGCGATGCGGCAGCCATGGTGGGCGGCAATGCGGCAGCCATTGTGGGCGGCGATGCGGCAGCCATTGTGGGCGGCGATGCGGCAGCCATTGTGGGCGGCGATGCGGCAGCCATTGTGGGCGGCGATGCGGCAGCCATTGTGGGCGGCGATGCGGCAGCCATTGTGGGCGGCGATGCGGCAGCCATTGTGGGCGGCGATGCGGCAGCCATTGTGGGCGGCGATGCGGCAGCCATTGTGGGCGGCGATGCGGCAGCCATTGTGGGCGGCGATGCGGCAGCCATTGTGGGCGGCGATGCGGCAGCCACTGTGGGCGGTGGCGTGACGGCGGCAGCCATCTTGGGCGCGGGCGTGACGGCGGGAGCCATCGTGGACGCTGGCGAGACGGCGGCAGCCATCTTGGGCGCTGGCGTGACGACAACAGCCATCTTGGGCGCTGGCGTGACGGCGGGGGCCATCGTGGACGCTGGCGTGACGGCGGCAGCCATCTTGGGCGCTGGCGTGGCGACGGCAGCCATCTTGAGCGCTGGCGTGACGGCAACAGCCATCTTGGGCGCTGGCGTGACGGCAACAGCCATCTTGGGCGCTGGCGTGACGGCGGGGACCATCGTGGACGCTGGCGTGACGGCGGCAGCCACCTTGGGGGCTGGCGTGACGACGGCAACAGCCATCTTGGACGCTGGCGTGACGGCGGGGACCATCGTGGACGCTGGCGTGACGGCGACAGCCATCTTGGGCGCTGGCGTGACGACGGCAACAGCCATCTTGGGCGCTGGCGTGACGGCGGGAGCCATCGTGGACGCTGGCGTGACGGCGGCAGCCATCTTCAACGCTGGCGGGACGGCAACAGCCATCTTGAACGCTGGCGTGACGGCGGGAGCCATCGTGGACGCTGGCGTGACGACGGCAGCCATCTTGGGCGCTGGCGGGACGACGGCAGCCATCTTGGGCGCTGGCGGGACGGAAGGAGCCATCGTGGACGCTGGCGTGACGGCGACCATCTCAGGCGCAAGCGTGGTGGCGACCATCTCAGGCGCTGGCTCCTGTAAGTCCAGCCATGTCCTCCACCACGTCCTAATAATGGCAGTGGGCTGGTCATCCAACCCCTCCGGGGGTTTTTCTGTCCCTGACGTCGGCGGCAGAAAAGGGTCTTCCCACGGCGGGGGTAGTGGCTGTAGCTCCAGGGCTCTTGCTGGCCCTGGCTGCAGCCCCGGAACAGTGGGCGGTGTCTTCTGCCCGCCCCAGCCGACGTCCGATGTTGCGGGGACTAGTCGACTGAGGACGGGATCCCATAGCAGGGCGTCTTCCAGGGAGTCCTCCTCCACTCGCTCGCAGACCGCCTCCTCATCATCCGAGGAGAGGGAGTCGGACCCCCAATCACCCTGCCAGGTGTAGCGCTGCTCCTGCTGCTCCGTGGGTTGACGGTGAGCTTCATACCTCGGAGCGCTATAGCTTGCCCCTCCGAGGAATCCACTCACCGTCCGGCTCTGCGGGCTTCTTGGGTGGCTTATCATTCTGTCACGAATGCTCCGGCGTAGTGCGGTGAAAGCCATTGCAGAGTCGTAGGAACCGTTCAAAATAAGGTTTATTGTGAAGTTGAACACAAAACAAACCGATAACGGCGAAAATCCTATACTGTTAAACTGAAAGTAAAAGTGCGCATATCGCGTCTTAACACAAATACGTTCCTTAATAACAGTCCGATATACACCAGCACTCACCTCTATAATACAGTGACATTCAAACAATGATAAGCACCGAGGTGACTTCCTAGAAAACCCTTATAGCCCGAACTAATGACAACATTACACCCAGCTGTGAACTAGAAACCAGGAAGTGGAACACCCGAAACCAGACGGTGCAGTACCCAACAAACACCACACGTTACACATTCTCATCCGCAGCTTCACCATCCATTCACTGTGTAACCTGCCATCCATCAACAGCATCAGATAATCTACTGTGTTATTATCCTGAATTAAATGAATTAGGGTGAATTATGAAGTAAAACATTTTACTAAAATAGTTTGTATTTATTTTCTTATGTAACCATCCAATACAAAATTAAAACCATGATATTAAAATGCACAGGCTATGACATTTACATTTCTAAAGATCGAATAAATGAAAATCCATCAAACTGTATGTCCTATTTTGATGTAGTAAATGCTAAAACATTTTAGATCACAAGCGACGTGCAAAATGATTTGCGCATGATTGGCGCATGATTGGCCGTATAGACATATTGCATATCGCGAGGCTGTAGCTTTTCAACATTATATATTTATTTTAATTACTAACTGCAACGCCCGCGAGCGCGGGCTGTTGGCGCTTCTAGTGTTAACACATTCAAAACCCCAATAGCAATATCTCTAGAACAATCACACACCTCTAATACAATGTGACATAGAAACAATGCTAAGCACCGTGACTACTGGTTAGCAACTCTTTATAGCCCCACTAATGATGAAGTGCTAACAGCTGTGACAGAAACATAAACAAGGAAGTGGTGCGTCAATGAAATGGAACTCTGTGGAAACAAAACTCACACTCGTGACAGATTGACAACGAATGCAGGGCTTTGCTGTGTTTCCATTTTATTTGCATATGCACCTCAATAATCTGCTGCGCAACCAGGAGTGTTTTATTTTAGATGCATCTGCGAACCTTGAAATTTACGATTGTAGCTTTAATCCAAAAGTTTCACTGATATTCTATGTACATTCTCTTTGTGATGTACTTCCATTTGCCATTTTAACACCGGCAAACCAGGTGCACCATGTCGTAAAATAGATTATGGAGGAACTACGGCTGTCCAATACTTACAGTGTCTTATTACAATTCATTCAATAACATTCTGTGGTTAGTTGAGATTCGATAAGTATCTCTAATGTGCATAAATGAAATTAAATACATCTGTGTTTTCAATTTCATTTTAACTATGAGCATAGTGTAAACATGCAGCTATTAATGCTGTCAATTGAACTGAGTATGACTGTTCACTATTTCACTACATTTACACTTTACATTTTACCATGTTTGGTGGTACCCAAACTAGCCCTGTTTTCTAATCTACAAAACACAACCTAACCCAAACTGTAACTTGTACCCTAAAACTAATCCTCAAGACAAAAATAGCCCTTTTCTTCAATGTGACAAATGGAATTTTCCCACAAGTGTAGAATTCTCTTGACAATCCTAGTTAAGATGTTGGTCCTCAATAGGATGTAAACTATTTACAAACAAAACTCTTAGTAGCCTACGCATTTTCAGTAATTTCTGTGTGATTCATGTGCATGCATAACATGTGTGTTCAATCTATCAACTTGTTAACTAGCTAGCATGACTAATTATTTCAAACTTATTTGTTAACCACCCGAAACATTCAACATCTTTATGTTAAACTATAATCATATAATTTATACACTTCAAAAGCAAAAAAAAACAATTGACTGTCAAAAATACGTTTGAAATTGCCTTAAACTAAAATGGCACTTGATATTTGACCTTAAAATTCACAGGCTTCGGAGAACGGGCACGGCTACAGCAAAAAAATCTGTAAAGACTGTTTCCCACTTTGTTGTGCTCACATGTAGCTATCAACCCAATTATTTTCTCGGACAAAAAATCTCAGAAATACAGTAATGGTCCGTCTGTATTTTCTTCTCTGCTTGCCTGCCAGGCCTTTGTAACAGACTGCGGAGAAAGGCTGCCTCTCTCCCTTAGCTCATTCAGCATCACACCCTGCCCTTGTGCTGGACTTCAAATGACCAGCCCACCCCCTAAGAGGCTCAAGTTTCTTCATTTCAGCTGCCCCTCTGCTTTCCTCCTCGTCTCTCCCTGGTCAGTGGCCCCTCTGCTTTCCTCCTCGTCTCTCCCTGGTCAGTGGCCCCTCTGCTTTCCTCCTCGTCTCTCCGTGGTCAGTGGCCCCTCTGCCTTTCTCCTTGTTTCTCCCTGGTCAGTGGCCCCTCTGCTTTCCTCCTCGTCTCTCCCTGGTCAGTAACCCCTCTGCTTTCCTCCTCGTCTCTCCCTGGTCAGTGGCCCCTCTGCTTTCCTCCTCGTCTCCCCCTGGTCAGTGGCCCCTCTGCTTTCCTCCTCGTCTCTCCGTGGTCAGTGGCCCCTCTGCCTTTCTCCTTGTTTCTCCCTGGTCAGTGGCCCCTCTGCTTTCCTCCTCGTCTCTCCATGGTCAGTAACCCCTCTGCTTTCCTCCTCGTCTCTCCCTGGTCAGTGGCCCCTCTGCTTTCCCCCTCGTCTCCCCCTGGTCAGTGGCCCCTCTGTTTCCCCCACGTCTCCCCCTGGTCAGTGGCCCGTCTGCTCAGTTTGCGAACAGCGAGAGGACATCTGCCTGTCTGAGGATAAGGGACAGACCGGCCCTCCGCCCGTCTGTCACAGGATCAGATTTGGTCCTCATGTCATCTCTTTTCACTACTTATTATTCACATGAAAATGTATCTGATATGGTCTTTTGTTTATGCCTTGAGCCAGAGTGGGTTGAATACAATGAAGGTTATTTAGCTACCTGCACATCAAACCTGCTGTTTCATATAGCAGTCATGGTTGAAACCTGGTTTTGGAGGTCATGACTGATCTGAAATAATGTGGTTCTAATAAAAGGTATACATTATGTGTGTGTTTGTGTTATATGTATTTCGAACATCTTATTTACAATTTAAAAAATATGTGTAACAACGGACAAACACACCAACCACTGTCATGTCCTTCATGTTTCCCTCTTTCTCGATCTCTCTCCATCTGAATTTTCTAATGATTATCTCCATTTAATTACATGCAGATTATTTCTACATCTCACTCCGTCGATGAAAGCTGCCCTGGTCAATAGAAACATGTTTGCATAAAAATCGATAAAGATTGAGCTACGTGGATCAGGATGCCTTGTGATGGGTTTAACCGTTTCAGTAATGTGTTTATCTTCTGAAACTACAGGTAGGCTTTTTTCTGCAATATCCTCTTCAACCTTTAAAATCCAACCAAATGTAGTTGAAGGCAAGGGGAATTTAAGAAATAAATGAATAAATAAGAAGAAAGGAAGAAATATAAGATATGCACAACAAAAAATTAACACTGAAACTACAATCTCAGAACGTTCTAAATGGTCCTTACAATGAGAGATGCTCGATTTCTAAATATAATACGGTGCATTGTGAATTACTGCCCTTATTTGATACAGATCACGCCATTGATTGTGATTACGCTTTGTTACTTGTCAGTCAGTGGCCATGGCATAATGATACATGTTGTGTCTGACACCAGGGAGGAGGACAGCCTGGTGTAAGTGATCCTGCCGGAGACGCTGCTGGCCAAGAGCCATGGTCATGTGTAAGTAGCAGAGACGGAGAGCGTGCTCGAGAGAGAGAGGGAGAGAGAGAGAGAGAGAGAAAGTCCAGTCTGAAGAGGCTGATGCCTGGCTGAGCAAGCTCTGCCTCCTGGCCTGAGCTGGAGGTGAAGGAGAGACTATCACAGTCTCCTTGTCAGCTGCAAGGGTAATTACTGCTGGCTGAAATTACTCAACATTTGTTTATTAGCTCCCCAGAGCACACTGTAAATAGATTGTCTGTTAGAGTCCGATCGCATTAAAACCCTGCAAGCCTCTGGTAGCCTCGCCGCACAGCAAACCCCCATTGCCTCCTGTAAGCCTGCCTGCTGCTCACTTATTGAACAGCTAGAAGCAAGCAGCCATGTTAAATGTGATTGTTTTCCATTAGCTACATCCTGTCTAATATCTCACTTGTGCGTTGCAATTATTGAATTCTGCCGTGCGGCTACAGCTTCATTAGCACACTGTATAATCCTAGGACACTGGCAGGGCTGGCCAAAGCTGAAGGTACTTATTTCTTCTGGGTTTTTTTTTATTCATGAGCTTGGGGGGGTTTTAATTCAATATTGATTTCCGTGCACCCTCCGCGCGCTACGTGCACGTGCGTGGGTGCCCTCTCCGCGTCTGCTATGCATATGTGTGTGTGCGGTGATTGAAAAAGTTGGGAAGACCGGGTCCCTGGCTGTTTCCATTGTGTTGGAAGGTTCCTGTCAGAGATTCTGAAACACTTGACCCACAAAAATGAATTCGGGGGCCGAGTGACAGTGGAGAGCGATTCATTCTCCAAAAAATGTGAGGAGATAAAAAGCCCAGACGTGCGCCAGCACCGTCAAAGTCAGAGTTGGCTGGTGGGAAAAAAGAGAAAAGGACCGCACTAGCGTTGAACAATGTGAATGAAATGAAGTGGAGCTACAGAGAGAAGAGGAGAGAAGTTCAACAGTTATTCAAAAAATGTGCCCGAGAAAATTAATCCAAAAACAACTACAGCGTTACAATGAGGAACAGGACAGTACCCCAGTTGGCCCCCGTGGAGCCATTTATAATGGAGAATAGATATTTTGCTTTAAAATGCTCTAAAGAGGTATCTGTTGTGTGTCTGTGGCTGGGAAAGCATGGCTCCCTGGAAACCGGAGTAATAACAGCCCTCCCTCTCTCTGCCTCCAATGTTCTGCTAATAAAACCAACCGCTGAGATGACTGTGCGCAAATAAGAGCGGGAGCTGCTGGACATACATCATATCTCTCTGGAGCAACATTACACGCACCTAATGGGCACTGTTCACTTCATTATGAGATTAATTCTCCACATTCCTGAAGTGATTTCATCTGTAATGTGACAGTCCGGCTGCCTGGCAAAGACAACCTGTTTGTATGCCCCCCTCCTCTCTGTCTCTTCCTGTGTCCTCCTTCCTTTGGCCACATTGTTATTCGTACAGTGCCTCCGTTTCAGGTCTTGCAGGGAGGAGAAATCTGATAATAGCGGATCTCCTTTGAGATAGAGGCCCGGCAAAGCGGCACTCAGCACTGCCAACAATGTACATCCGATCGGCAGACCAGATGGACGCTTTAACAAGCGGCGGTGCAAACGTCAGATGTCATTTTGCATTTTTAAATACATATCACCTCCAACCACCAGCCTGATGTCAAAAGCACACACATGCTCAGAGCCAACGGTCACGGAAAGTACATGCTTCAATTATGGATTTATTGTCTGAACGACATTTTAAAAAGTCACATGAATTCCTAAATTAAGGACCAATAAGTCGCGTTGCCTTTGTACGGTAAATGAACACAGTGAATGGCTGTTATGTAATTTGGGGGGAACTCATTTGGCGTAATGAACATTTAAATATATTCATCACCTCCCTGTAAGCCTTTAAAGTCTATTGAAATCCCATCAAATCCAAATATGTATCCCTCTTAATTGGGTCCCTCACGACAAACCAACGTATAACTGTGGAGGTTGTAGTCCTTCCATTTGACTGCTGAGGAGGGGATTGTCACTTGGCATGCGATACTTAAGCACTTCCTGTGCATTTGCATGCTTCGCTCAATGCATTAGATGTTTTCCTAAAGAGCATAGCTTTTCCTTGACCATATGATCTGACAAGGACCCCTAATGGCCCCCCGCTGGGATTATAACAAGGGCCCGGAATTCTTTCAGTTAGATCACGTGGCCGGGTAATGCTTCAGGTCCTAATCGCAACCCTCTCCGGTTGAGCTATATGCCACATTGAGCGGAATACACATTCCTTTCCCAGTGCGGGAATCGTATTAACGCAGGGACTTCCTAAATCAAATTGAAGGAAGGAATCTAAAACGTCCCCATCAGGATCTAAAGTATGGAGTCTATAGCTTAAAATAGCTTTACTGATAAAGAGGCTCTTGGAGTGAATCAAAGCTGTGGGAAATGAATGGCGGAGTATTGGAAATGCAAAAACTCCCCTCCTCCTTCAAAGGCCAATATCACAGAGGTGGGGGGTGCCCGGGTGTTCTTCTGTGCCGGTGGAGAATTTCATTCATCCCAACAAGGCCCCTGGAAAACACAACTGAAGCGCAAGATTCTGACATCTCTAAAGCAAAACGATAATTGCCTATAAAGACCAAGCAGGAGGAAGAGAGAGAAGATTTAAGATAAAGGGTGCATACTAAAGAGAGCATTAGGATGTGGAAAGAGACGTTCAAACCGCGGAGACTAGCCACATAAATAGTCATGAAATGAGAACTCTCCGGCAATTTTTTTCCAGAACTTTCTGCCATGTATTGAAGTTGAAAAGTACTCCGGGAAGGGGCCAACAGGCCAGACTAAATAATCCTTGACTTAGCGTCCCATTCTGAATCCCATATTAGCCGCTGAGATTTTAATGTAAATATGCCATTACGCCGTCATTATGGTGATCAGGCTACGTGGCTCACAGGTCAACCTAGCCACTGTTAATTTTGCCGGCAAAAGCTTTTTTTTCCCTGTCTCTTGAAAAGTTAATAACTTTCTATTAGTTAATGTAGCGTGACTAAAATTCAAATTAGACATAATTTATTTTAATATCTGTGACTAGCTTGCCTGACCATTTAGCAATGCTCTCCCCCGTTGAATACAGGATTCTAAATTGAGGTAATCTGCATTAGTCGGTTGAGGCACGCCTTGCCGTTGTGATGACAAGGATGATTCATTTTGCTCCTTGAGGTACAAGTGTTCAGAATTGAATAATGCCATTTGTCATATGTAATCTTATAGTATAACATTACTGGGACGGTTACTGGGGTGTCGAAAAGGCAATGGAGCATTTGTTATGTACGAACTAGTAAGATTTCTCAATCTCTGACGGAGCTAATGTGCAATTATGAAGTGAAAGTGGAAGGTAAGATCTCTCTCCTATGTGGTTTTCTTGTCATCATCTCTGTATGAGCTAATAAATTAACTCAAATTGCTCTGCTAGCGTTTCACGCCTGCTCTGGCTCTGGTGCCGCAGTAAACACCACCAAAACGGTTAGATGTGACACGTTTTACCGCGAGGACCTCTTTGACTCGTGTTTACGTTTTTTTTTCCCCGCGACCGCGTCGCCGTCTCTTCGCACGCAGGCCTTGTGCCCCGACAGTGCATGAGAGAAATAGGAGAAGCCCAGCTGATTGGAAACATCTGGCCCATTGTGAGGAGCACTCCCCCGTCACGAGCCGAGCTTGCCGGGATTTGACGGTGCCCTCTGAAGTGACAGCTTTGACCTCGGCCAGTGTGCGTGCGTGCAGCTGCCAGGGACGCCACTGCCGAGCTGAAAAACACTGGCTAGAGCCAGCCGCTCACGGTAGCAGAGAAAGCCACAGGCTTGATCGGACTACAGTTGGCAGGGATCATTTTAACGACACCGAAAGCAAAATTGCTGTTGAAATGCGCATATTGCGGAAGCAGCGAGCCAAACTATTAAAGACATGGTTTGACTAAGATAAGGTAACAATAAGATGTTGTGTGTTATTCCTTTGCCTTTAAACTGAGCGCCACAGTGAGCTGCAGTGTTGCGGTGTTTTAGATTACATCAAATATACACTGATGAGCCAAAACGTTATGACCACTGTCAGGTGTGGCGAATTACGTTGATCATCTCTTAACAGAGGGAACATGTCAGAGTCTGAGAACGTTTGGTGGTAAGCGAACAATGTGCAATGGTAAAGACCTGAGCGACTTTGACAAGGGTCAAATTGTTATGGCCAGACGACTGAGGTAAAGCACCTCTGAAATGGTGGAGGAAGTGTGACGCTCTGGGGAATGTTTTGCTGGGAGACTCCTGGTCCGGGCATTCATGTGGATGTTAATTGACAAGTGTTACCTTCCTAAACATCATTGAAGACCAGGCACACCCCTTTATAGCGATGGTATTCCCTGATGGCAGCGGCATCTTTCAGCAGGATAAAGCGCCCTACACTACAGCACACTACACTACAGTGCCCTACACTACAGCACACTACACTACAGCACACTACACTACAGCACACTACACTACAGCACACTACACTACAGCACACTACACTACAGCACACTACACTACAGCACACTACACTACAGCACACTACAGCGCACTACACTACAGCACACTACACTACAGCACACTACAACACACTACACTACAACACACTACAGCACACTACACTACAGCACACTACACTACAGCACACTACACTACAGCACACTACACTACAGCACACTACAGCGCACTACACTACAGCACACTACAACACACTACACTACAACACATTACAGCACACTACACTACAGCACACTACACTACAGCACACTACACTACAGCACACTACACTACAGCACACTACACTACAGCACACTACACTACAGCACACTACACTACAGCACACTACACTACAGCACACTACACTACAGCACACTACACTACAGCACACTACACTACAGCACACTACACTACAGCACACTACACTACAGCACACTACAGCGCACTACACTACAGCACACTACACTACAGCACACTACAACACACTTCACTACAACACACTACACTACAACACACTACACTACAGCATACTACACTTCTGTGGGATGTTCTGGACCAACAAGTTGCACCTCACAACTTACACGACTCGAAGGATCTGCTGCTAAAGTCTCGGTGCCAGATACCGCTTTCGACACCTTCAGGTGTTTTGTGAAGTCCATGCCTCCTCGGGTCAAAGCTGTTTTGGCGGCATGCTGAGTACCAACAACACATAAGACCCAGTGTTTTGGCTCATCAGTGTTATCGGTGACTATATAAGGGATTTATTGACTTGTATCATGATGCATCACTGATTCTGTCGACCAAAACAAGCTCTATCCCAACATACAGCTGTATTGAATCCAGAGACAGATGGAGCAGCCCTATCTGTGAGGAAATTCAATAATAGAAACCACATAGTTCCTTTTACATTAGACCACTAGAAGCTGAAGCTAACCCAGGACATAACAGGCGCTCGTCAATACGAAAACAATGGACAGCTGTTCTACAGACAGATCTTATTTTTTAGCCATTAATTAATGTTGTTCTGCCCAATAAATCATCAACACTGTTTGGGAACATATGTAATGTAAACGTTTGTAAAAAAGTACTTTAAAGTCACATACAGACTTGCTAAGACACGATCGGGCAGCACGCTACTGGTTGTTCTGTTTTGATTAGATTTCTATTCTGGAACATGCCGTTATAGAGTTGAGCTCGACATCACTCTATAACCACATTAATATTAATGTTTATGGTAATGAACATCGTTTGATGGGGAACACTTAATTCAGATTAGATTAATTACAGTAATGAATGCAGAAAATGATCAGATAATATGTTCCTGTGTCCTTGATATGCGAGTGAGGTGTATTAAACAGACTTTATGCAAAGATAGGTGTGTCTAAGCTGCATTAATCGTTGGTGGCATATATAGGTTATAAGCAGACTAAGAAAAGATTTGCCCACAATGCTGTAAATTAAACCAAAACAGAGAAAATTGGGGTTCATTTGCATCAACCTCCGCTTTTGAGGAGAGCTCAACCGCTTGCCATTATTCAAAGATATCTTTTAAATAAGGCCCAAATATATTAGGGTGAAACCAATTTATGGAGTGGCCACCAAAGACGTTTGTCAAATGATCTATATTGAGATTTTAACCGCATAAGCCTCTTATCGTGGCCGCTATAAAACACACATCGTTCTGTTTCACCACTGAATTTTAGAGATAGAGAAATACAATAACTGTGACATGTTAAAGCTTGACTTACTTGTTAATTACGGAATCATTTTAAATTGAACTTGAGGAACTTCGCGAGTGTATGTTTGAGTTGGAGAGTGTGCTTAGCTCTGAAAAAGTTAAGTATCTTGGATGCTGCTTTTTCACAAGAGATTGACGAGAGGTCTTGAATTCCAGGTCATTTTATTAAACTTTTAATCATGTTTTATTCTAGGTGGGTTCCGTCTTGGGTGACTTACAACTTCCCTATCACTGAGTTTGATGTATAGCGTGAACATGTTGTATTTTCTTTTCTTCTTGTATCACACTTCTAACTCTGCATTGCCTTTAACCGAAATGTGCACTAAAGGTTGTTATGTAAATTGAACAAAAGACAGTCATTGAGGATAATAGCATCATGTGAAAGTCTTCAATTATTTTAAAAGAGATGCAAAGTAAGGCTTATTTTTATTGTGTATCGATAATCAATGTCAGAAAAACAGAGTTGATTTATTTGCAACAGGGTTTCTTGTAAAGCCCTGCAAATTGTATTATCATTCATTATGCATTATTACAAATGCTCTATATGGTATATTGTTTGTCCATAAAAAATGTATACCATGCTCAGTTTTTCATTAATTGCCATTCAACCTGAAAACACAGAGCCATCGCTTCTCGAGAGATCTGAACATCCCACAGAAAAAGTCTGTAACCGGAGAGTCTTCTATTTTCTTGATTAATTATTCCATTTAAAACCCATTTCTCATATCCCCGATTACCTTATCTTATCGCGACTCCCAACATAGTCGCGAGAGATTTCAGCAAGCGTTTTCCCGGGAATTGGCACCAAACCATTCACCCTTCATCCACACAGCTCTTCCGACCAGGAAGTGGAATGGTTTAACAGATGTGAGGACACACTGGCTCACCTGACAACCTATGTCTGCTTGGCAGGTACCAAAGCGTCTTGAGCGAGTCACCAGAGCGTGATAAGACCAAGAACTCCCTGCTGACAATGCCTCCCCTTCTTCGGGCAATACTGGCCAATTTGCATCACCCATGGGGCTGTCTGGAGAGCCTGTAATTTTATTGCCACATAAGTCACCACCCCCTCCAATAATGAATGGTTGAGCAATCGCATCTATTGTGCCTCGATTAAGACTTTAATATCAGCAATTATTCCGAAGTCAAATTAAACAAAAACGGTGTTTTACCTTTTTGACAAGCCCGTTCAACAGTCAGAATTCAATTGAGTTCAACATGTTGAGTGGTAACATTACGGGCCTATCTTGGATCGCTGATTAAATATCACAAAGGTTAGCCAATGCAGAAAGTTAATGAGAATTAAGCTAATTGGCACACTTTAAAAGCACAGTGGCCTTTCAACCATTGCATGTGAGTGTTCAAATAAAAATTACTAAATTTAGAATTTAAGTGACATTTCACGTGCGGTTAAAGAAAACGTTGCTAATTGTGTCTTTAAAATGTTTATTGATTACCTTATGGCATTGAATGCACAGACACATTGACTTTTGCAGGCTGAGTGCAGGATGAGGAGTCATCTTCGGTCAAAGCAGGCACATTTATTTTACGTTTTAGTAAAAATCAATCGGTTAGTGTCTAGTCTGGACCACCACTAGCTCTGACCATGGGTGAGGAACGGCTCGTGCCAGCAGATTCACCTTCATCCACAAGGGAGAAATGTGAGGACCTCAGAGAACTAGTGGCAGCACACTCAGATTTACATATGACTACACTTCACAACACTTTCTTCAAGCAATCGCAACCAGCTAAAACTGCACACAGTAACCAGATACACATACCAACAAGAAGAGTTAGAGGTAAACAAAATAAATACAACACATGTAAATACATCAATCTTCCTTTAATTCAATCATATGGCTTTTGTTCTTTCTCTTCTTCCAGTCTTTATGTATTGTGATGTTCTGATGCAGGTCTCTCTCTGAGGTCTCTCTCTCTGAGGTCTCTCTCTGAGATCACTCTCTCTGAGGTCTCTCTCTCAGGTCTCTCGCTGTCTGTCAGAGCGGAGCAGAGTGAACCACGGCGGAGCCCAGGGATGTAAAGCGGGCCGTGGTTTTCAGATGACCGGGAGTTGTTGAGCCGAGTATTTATGCATTCAAGCTGCCCTCTACTGTTCACAGCCTCAATGACAAGACAAAGGGAAGTGAACAATGGGGAATTACGGCCCTGTTATTGTCACGCCGTTTAAAAAATAATTCAGCCGGTTCCATCAGCCAACCTATTAAAACATAGAAATTGCCGGATTTTCAGAACACATTTTTAACTCGTTTTCAATGTGTAATTTACAACACGTCATGATTAGGAACTTTGCCTGTCAGATTTGGGATTTGTTTGATGAATGAGAAAGATACATGACGGTGGATAACTACAATTATTTATTCACACATGTTACATTTTTTGGGTTGTGGCAAATGGAAGGGACCGTGATACCTGTAAAAACACTAAATAAAAAAACGTTAAAGTATGTTACATAGTCCAGAGCTTTCAGGAAAAACAAACACAGCATTTCATCTTAAACAGACAGGACGTTTTATTTCTACACGTAAAAGGTGTCTCGGCGAAGGTTGATTTTCTCTCCGATCAGAAAGCAGCGAATGCCTGTGCGTCTGTCAAACACCTCAAGAATGATAAAGACCTTTGGATAAAAGGCCTGTTACTTATGTTGCTGATTGTACACCTGTGGATAAGGCTTTCAGTTGGTGGTGTAGAAAGCTTAGCTTCAGGCTAGCCATGTCAGCAGAATAAACATTTTACGGCAGACACACCAACACTTCAGGAAATTCACTCAGTACGGTAAGGCAGGCTGGCTTCCAAAGCTTTAGCAACAGGATATCTGAGACTTAGCTTCCTGTTTAGACAGCACTATAATGTCTTATAATACATCTTAACAGTAATTCATTACAAACATCTTACCTGTCCGCGTCGAAAATGCCACCGTGATTTACATTATTTCGAGAGCAGAAACCTTTCTTTTTATTCTTATTTTACCACTATCTCTGACCTTTTAAAATGATGCAAATGTATTTTTCCACCTGACAATTAGATTATTATTGTGCTGTACCCGAGTTGTGTGATTCGAATGATAATCAGCTCCAGGAATGCAATTGGTCCATATGCTAACTAGGGCAGCGCATTTTCCCTTCACATTAACATATCATCCGAATTCAGTTACCTGACACAATTGCAGAGATCAACACAGTTGATGTGTCAGCTACATGTATGTGTTGGCTCGGAAAATCTGCTGCACTCCAAGTCAAGTGGATGTTAATGCCCCAAAGACCCGTCACTTCCATTTACCTCACAAAGAGCTAGCACTTTGTGCGTCGGCTCCTCTTACCTCCCGTTTAAAAGAGGAAATTGTCGAGGTTAACCTCCAAATATTATCTTTCCCCATTCTCTTTGTGCAGCGAACGGCCATACATCTGCCAAGAATTTGGCGCAGTCCGTATAGTCAAGACGCCAATAATCCTGACTCTTTAAGCGCCGATAAGACAACCAATTTAACTTAATTATAAACGGATGGTATGTTAGCGTAAGTTAGCGTCTTCGGGTATTTAATATACATAGGCAGATAGGTCCTTTAAATCAGCGTAGCATTTTGTTTGCGATTACTGCACGTGGTTATAGTTTAACCGAATTATTTTCCGAATGTGGCATTATAGACATAATTGGCTCCAGCAGTCAAAGCTACTGGTACATTTACAAAATCACACGCCGAAGAGACAAGGCAGACAAATCCTTTTCTAAAACAAATGCTGTTGACCAACGCTATTATTGCCTCAATACTTAATTACTTTTTTTTTGGCTTTTTGGTTTAATTGCTTCAATAAAAATAATCTATAACGCATTTTTAATTACTCTTTCCAAGTGACCTGTGTAAAGGGAATTTTATTACGCAGGCAAAATAATTAGCCTGTCACAGTCCAGTTAGGATTCTATTGTCTAGCTATCCTTTTCTTAGCTATTCCTGGCATGGCTAACATAGCAAAGTACTTATTTACTGCACTCGTAGCTTTCTTAATGGTACTACAACGTGGGCAGACAAGCACATTTGGGATGTCTAATTTTTCTTTTCAGAAAGACATGATGAGGTGAAACTACTGGAGACAATCCTAAACAATAGCACTAATATCTGTAAAGGAACTCAGTGACATATCAATGGCAAGTTTAGTTTTCGCTGTTTGCTAAAACATTAAGATATAGATAACAACAAAATTGTGTGTGTGTGTGTGTGTGTGTGTGTGTGCAAGTGCGTGTGCGTGTGTGTGTGTGTGCGTGCGTGTGTTTGTGTGTGCGTGTGCGTGTGCGTGCGTGCGTGTGTGCGTGTGCGTGTGCGTGCGTGCGTGCGTGCGTGTGTGTGTGCGTGCGTGTGTGTGTGTGTGTGTTTGTGTGAGAGTGAAAAAGACAGCATGAGAGAGAGATAGGGGGAGAGAAAGAAAATGAGTGTGTGCCTAATTCCCTATTTGTATTGATTTTAGGATTTACAGATTTATTTTAGATTCCATACATATATTTTATCTAATTAGAGAATGTTTTTCCCTATTAAACTAATTAATGTGATGCAAGAACTAAGCTATAAGCTAAGCCTGTCAGCTATAAACCAGAAATTTACTCAGGCTAAATGTACACAATCAAAGCATAGTCGTTTTATGGGCAGATACATTATGTCGTGCATTACACAAAATACTAATATATGTAAATGGATTAATTGTTAAAAAAAATAAAGATTAGACGTTCCAAAATGTCAATGCCTACCAATGTAACCTTATGTGGTTTATAATTACTTTCAGTTCCGACTGGTTGATCATGCAATTAGAATTAGAAAGCATCACATTTTACAAAATATAATAACCCTTCTAAGTGATTTCAGGAGTGTGTGTTGTAATTGCGTCTTTTCAGGGCGGGATTTTATACGCCATGGGACCTCAAGCAAGGTTAAGTCCAACCCTGTTTAGACACAGAAAAGGGCGCTGGATGTGAAAAAGAACAATATATTTTAAGACATAACAGCAGATCTAGAATCAGTCTGAAAGCCTTCTGCACATTCACTCTGGTGCATTTTGGTCTGGAGTCAGTGGTTAAAACAGCCTGTGTTGTGAATGTGTTCTACATTTAACACACATCTAACATCTCATTACCAGGGCGACGGCGTCTCCCTCTCACCACTTTGGATATTTCAGAGCCGACACATCAGCGCTGTAACCCCTAGCCAGGTAAAACCCAGCATGTCGATTGAAAGATTAGACGTATCCATGCCTTGCCCAAGTTCCCTTTTTGACTCTGACAGGGAGAAATGTGGAGTGATTTCAAAGAGCTGAAGGTATAAAAGGTACCAATAGTCATTGCCGTGGCGATGTTGTGAATAATGTACCCCCCCCAGCACCACCACCATCCCCCACTCCTCGCCCGCCTACTGACTGAATGGCTTGGCGCTGCCTCTTTGTATGGGTGGCCTTGTCAGTCCTCATCAGCTCCCAGCAGCCATTGCCTCCCCATTGCCTACTCATCGCCTCCTCCACCCCTCCCAATCGCCTCCTCCACCCCTCCCCATCGCCCCCCCCCTCCACATCGCCTCCTCCACCCCTCCCCATCGCCTCCTCCACCCCTCCCAATCGCCTGCTCCACCCCTCCCCATCGCCTCCTCCACTCCTCCCCCTCGCCTCCTCCACCCCTCCCCATCGCCTCCTCCACCCCTCCCCATCGCCTCCTCCACCCCTCCCCATCGCCTCCTCCACCCCGCCCCATCGCCACCTCCACCCCCTCCCCATCGCCTCCTCCACCCCTCCCCGTCGTCTCCCTACTGCCCCCCCCAGCTCCTCAGGCTCCTCACAGTCTATTCTGACTACAGCCTCTCGCTGGAGCCTTTGAAGAACCAGATCCCTTCGAGGCACACGGGGAACGATATCTACAACTAAACTCGGTCAAAAAAGAAACTTGTCAAAGGTCTTTTTGCGTATTTCATTGGCCGTTCAGTCAACGGGGCTCGCCGTCGTCGTGCTGAACTGCTGGCGAACATTCTTGTGTAAATAGCGTAACTCAGACTATGTGACCCTATACTGTAAACCTGTTGCTAGTAATGTGTGTGTGTGTGTGTGTGTCTGTGTGTGTGTGTGTGTGTGTGTGTGTGTGTCTGTGTGTGTGTGTGTGTGTGTGTGTGAAGTGCGTGTGGAAGACAGACACCTTATAAAGCCTGAGTAGTGGGTGAACCCATGTCAGATCGGGCTATTGACATACTCGTAGTGTTTCCAGGTGGACCTCTGACTCAGTGTGTCAGAAGAACAGACCAAACCCTGTCCCGTCACCCTGTGTCGGGTTTGAATGTGTAGCTGGGTAACAGCTCTGGTACTGGACCCGGCTGTCTCCATGCTGGGCTGGAGGAGTGTAACAGTTCTGGTACTGGACCCGGCTGTCTCCATGCTGGGCTGGAGGAGTGTAACAGTTCTGGTACTTGACCCGGCTGTCTCCATGCTGGGCTGGAGGAGTGTAACAGCTCTGGTACTGGAGCCGGCTGTCACCATGCTGAGCTGGTTGAGTGTAACAGTTCTGGTACTGGACCCGGCTGTCTCCATGCTGGGCTGGTTGAGTGTAACAGTTCTGGTACTGGACCCGGCTGTCTCCATGCTGGGCTGGAGGAGTGTAACAGTTCTGGACTGGACCCGGCTGTCACCATGCTGAGCTGGAGGAGTGTAACAGTTCTGGTACTGGACCCGGCTGTCTCCATGCTGGGCTGGTTGAGTTGCGCCCAAAGCAGAGACAATTAGAGGGGTTTCCAGTGCCTCTTTGCTCTCTGTGTGCTTGGTGGGATGCATCGTGGGGGAGGGGGAAGGAAAGGGCTGAGGGAAGAGGGGGTTTCTGGGTCCCGCCAGAGGCACAGTGCTAGGGGAAGACTGCCCCCAATAATCCCCCTGCCCCGAGAGGCTGTCAAAGCCCTCACATTGCTTGTGGCAAGTTGGAAATGGACTGAGGTCTTTCTATAGATTTCACCTGTTAGAGACTCGCTTTGAAGAAAACGTGTCTCAAATACTGCGCCAGGATCAAAGTTGTCGGCTAAAATGGGCGCCAATACATTTTGGTCAAGTTTAATTATTTACGGTACACTGTAGTTCTATAGTTTACATGGTGCCTGAGCGGCTGCCTAACTATTTATAATTAAATACATTTTAATTATTTGGATACTTTTCAGCTGAATTCGAGCAGTTTGTTTCTAATCACAAATTAAAGAGCCTTTGAGCTACAAGTTTGCCGATGTCATGTTAACAAGATTTGGCTCGGCTAATTATAGTTCACTAGCAAACTGTCTTAAGTCTTGACAAATGCATCTGGACACAGGAGCAGCTTTTTGCTTCTCTTGGCTGCCAGTTCCTTATCTTTGGAGATTTGTTTTTGTTTTGAGGAGCTGCCTGAAGCGTGAGAGGAATAAGAGAGGACTACAGCAGGGCTGTGAACGAGGACTCATGGTGATGACAACTACATTGAATCCTGAACTCTGTATGGGTACCACACAGTAGTGAAGAGGGAGTCCAGCGGTGGGGTCTTTAGCTGACTCCATCGCCTACCCACTACCTCCACCACCACCTCTCTACACTCAGGAGAACATCTGACTGTCCAGAACATCTGACTGTCCAATCCTTAGAGGACACAGGATGTAGTGGCTTTGTCTCAGGAGGGTGACATGTCGTAAATAGTTTTTTGGTCTTAAAGTGCTTTGACGGTGAATAAATCATTACAACACAGGATTTACATGTGACATTTTTTATATTTAACTGACGCAGATACATGTTTGATTGCGTCCTTTTAGGTACCTGATGTACTTTTTCAGGGGGACGAGAATAATCTTATACTGAGTCATTAGATTGACTTGTGCTGTGTGATGAACAAAGCAAACAGGTGCACATGTAGCAATGCAGATGGAGGCCGTCAAAGCAGGAAATATTATGCCCATTTATGAATTTGTGAAGTGGACATAAAATGAGCAATAGACATTTGCCAGGCGGCCATTTTAAGGTTGGATTAGACCAGAGCGTCCGCATGAAATTCCACGAAACCCCTGCATAATCTATTGGCCGAGCATTACGTGTAACACAGCGTCACCTTCTACAACTTTAAGTGAGACGTCCCGTATGAATACGACCACAGTCAAAAACATTGTCCCTAATTAGCGCTGCATGTCTAAGAATGAGGAGAAGAAACTTAGCGCAAATGGAGAAAAGGTCTTTCGGTCCGCCGCAACTGGCCGTCTCAGTACCCTAATGTATTACCACCTGCAACCGCAATCACCGCTGGAAAATTTAAACGACATGATTCAGAGGAGACCCGGCGCCAAGCTGCGGAAAAACACAGGCGAGGTGATTTAAAACATTGGCTGTAATGAAGCTGACCGCTGCCAGCTCTGATCTGAATGTGATGGGAGAAATTAGGTGTGGGAACGGGTCAAAGACGAAGACGGAAAAGGGCAGAGCGGCGAACGAAACGCAGCGAGGAGGAAGTCGGCCGACGGGGCCGTTTTTTAGTTTGTGTCGTGTAAACAACGGCCGCAGGGTTTTGCCTTGGTAAATATGAGATTATCAACGATTTGTGTTTTTGTTTGTTTTCTGCCTGCTAAGAGGCTACACAACCCTGTTCCCACAGCTGGACGTAGAGCTGGAGGTAGGATAGGATTTGCTCAGAGCTTTCCAGGCTGTGATTTCACTTCCATTTCCCGTCGACCTCGTACAGTGTGAGGGAATCGAATAGACAACTTATATTAAAATGTGTTCTCTTACCAAATGTAACTCTCCGTAGACGTATTGCAATTTATTATTCGCCCTTTTCGATCCTTTAGCGGCATAGCACACAACAACTCAATATGAATTAAACGAGACGAATAATGACTATGAAAGTACTCGACGCCTAAACCAAACCATTTTCCTCCGCCAGACAGCTCCAATTCGAGCTCAGGCACGACGATAAATGCGAAATGACCGACCGCGCTCTTCCGGAGACGTGAGAACCGGAATCAGGCCGGACCCGGAGACGGATGTCTGCTCTCGGATCTCAGACACGGTGATTGACAGTCACTGACCACCACTCAACTGGCCCTGGCTTCTCCACGCCGCTGAGCACGGCGGGGGCAGTGTGAAGGCTCGCTGAGATTCCCAATAAAATGAACATTACTGGGATAAACAACGGGCAGCCTAGCAGAGGCGAATGTGAGGCACGTAGCACTCTTCCATCACAATGCACCAGGCTTCACAGACTCTCCTCTGGCTCACAATTGCAGCCTAGACTCACAGTGAGGTAAAACTTGTTGAAAAACCAACACCTCAAATGGTCAGCCGTTTACTCCGGGCGTGTGCGGATTGATCGAAAAAAGCGTGTTTGTGTTAGTATATTAATTATAATACAGATGAATGCTATAGATGAATTCATAATGTGACAATTTGGAAAAGGTCCTCAAGCCAGCCAAGGAGAAAAACACTCTCCGTTCATCCAGTGTTATTTGACGGGTTTACAGAGATCTGGTAGAAGGCCCGGGTGTTGGTTGATTTGTCCTTGAAGATGTGAGCGCGTGCCTAAAATAGCGTTCGGACGCATTAAAATAAGTACAATCTAGGTTACATAAGTGGCATCTTTGTCTGGTAAACATTCCCACAAAAACGTTGAGAACGAAAGGCTCCAGACCATTTACATGGCTAATTTTCACATCCATTAAAAAAGATGAATGCTTTGATACTATTCCAGTGTTTATCGTCTGTTCCCGGGGGATTCATTAAACTGAACACTCCCTTCACAACATAATCTATTGCTTAATTAAACTTCCCAAATATGAAATTTGAACCCACATATCAGGAGAGAAGTTATTGCTTTGTTGTTCCCTCATTTGCACAATATTTTAATGAACGTGTTGCTAAGATATATTACCATTTGCATGTAAATAAAGCTCTTCCTCAAGCACTTATGCCTTTGATTTGGGTTACCATGGATCACAAGTCATCTGTTTTTTTTCACGCCGGACGAATCTCCCAAGAATAAAATACACACTCATCGACTGCTTAGTAAATTTCATAGCTTTCAGCACTGAGGCACGTCATTACGACGTGTGAAATTTGAATCAGAGATTTTGTGAAGAAACAACGATGGACCGACGACCATAATTAATGTCCCCCGTCATAAAGATTATGATGGCAAATTTGAATGTGCACGTGTTTTAAAGAGCAGGGGGAAATGCATTAGCTAAATTACATAGCATGAAGGGGGAGAGCTAGCCATCCTGGTTTTCTGTCACTTTATGTATGCGCTGATTTTCTTTGTTATCGGATGCCATTACTTTCCCTTTAATTGAACAACATTTTGTCGGGCATACGGAACTTCTCATTTGTCATGCATGGCTTGTTGACACTTGTCACAATTAAAGTGGATTGGTTAAGTGTAGGATTGAAACATTGGCAAAAACAACATATGTATATAATTACAATAGGACGTATGCAGTAGGCTGCAGTGCACACATTCAATATGGCACAAGCCAACACTAATCAATCTATCGAGAAAATGTTTCTAATGAATGAGAATTGCTTTTGTATCCAAATCTACAAATTCTAACTCTAAGAAGTGTAATGTCTAATATCGTTTTATAACAGTAAGCAACAAGCTAGAATTGAGTGTCCTGTTGCTATAGGACATTTCTTTTATCATGCTCAATAACTACTTAAAATGTAATTGCTGTATTATGCCTTAACTTTCCAAATACCAGCGCTATCCAATTATGTCTTTTACACAACTTCCAATCAAGAGATGTTGATACTTAGAGGACCGTTTTGTATAGAACACACACACAGACACACACACACATACACACACACACAGACACACACACAGACACACACACAGACACACACACACACACACACACACAGACACACACAGACACACACACATACACAGACACACACACACACACACACACAGACACACACAGACACACACACACAGACACACACACATACACACACACACACACACACAGACACACACAGACACATACACAGACACACACATATACACACCAAGAGACACACACACATACACACACACACACACATACACAAACACACACACACACACACACACACACACACACACACACACACACACACACACACACACACACACACACATACACACCAAGACACACAGACACACACACAGAAACACTCTAATGTGTTCACTAATCACAGATGACAAACTGAAAACCTTCCCACTGGGCATCAGTCAGTTTATGTATAATATTAGCCACAATCTCCACGTATTTCATTGAATATTCTGCACTGTAACCTGAGTACTCCAACAGGTAAATTCTGACTGGGCTGAAACAAGAAGACTGATAGGCCGTCGCCTCGGTAACAAGCGAGTGCATCAGCCCCTGTCTGCATGTTGGCATGTATTCCGGGACAAATTAAGGGCAGATTGCCTCTCAAAGTCTCTGTCTTGGCCTGCCAACAGATTCATCACGGCCCGGGTTAAACAGGAATAACAACACATTAGTGTCATGTTAGGCTGATAAAGAGAGCCGCCTCAATTGCCCGTCCGCAATGGTCAAAGTCTGGCCGGGGTATTGATTTGTGTTACATAAATCTTGTTTTCTGTCTGCGGCAGTGAATCGGCGACGACCCCGGGGGTTAACAAACATCGTGGAGCCTTTCAGGCTGGCGTGTGAGCCAATGCCGCCCGTGAATCGCAATAGCCAGGTCCCATCTTGTCATCTCTCTCGCCGGCGTCGCTTCACTAATTGCTGGCAATCGACACACACGACGCGAGGAGGCCAGAAGGAGAAGAAGTGGGTCCCTGCAGTTTTGTCACTAACAAGGACTTTGAACTCCCGTGGCCAAAAACAATCAACAATGGATGTGAATTAGTCAGCAGGAGTCTCTCCCGGTAACCACCTGGATTAATAGGCGTGGAGGACTCCAGCGTGGCCCGCGCCAGAACACATTAAGTGGATTGGATTTGACTCGGTAAACTTCGACCAGCGAAAATCTTCCCTTTACACAACGGATGCCACAATGGCACGTTCACTTAGCCACTTATTTCGTGTACAGTGTACATGAAATTATTTTAATTGTGTCAGAATCACAATGAGACTATTACATTTCCGTGGCCTCTGCAGTCTATTGAAAGGGTTGAGAGAGAAAATGTAGCAGGTCAAAAACTGCATCCAAGATGTTGGAATGGTTAGAAGTCTTTAGGCTGGTGGACTCAATATCCCACCACACTTAAAAATTTAACAAATCTTAAATGCTTTACTAAAGCACTGCACCACAAAACCAAACGGTAATGTTTGCTTCCGAAATCTCTCTCTCGCGTGGTGAATTGATGAAGAGTCTTGAGTACTGCGCATGAAAATAGGAAGTAAATAAGAACCAATCAAAACACAACGTTTAACAGTTGCAATAGAGGCTCGAGACCCGAGTCACAGCTCTCGGCGCTCTGTGATTCACGTAGGTCTCATCAGCTAGGCTAACGGGCCTCCCCTATGCCACATAATGTTTAATAATCAGTCATAAGGACGTAACATGTGAAATTAAATTCTTTAATCTTTTTTTGCAGTATATGAAATCCATTTGTTTGTGGCTTGGGAGATTACAACAGCAAAAGTAATGAAAATAACCGCAGGTGTCATCATCATTATTTATCTTTATGACATTCTGTCTCACTAAATGCAACAAGATTCCTCTGAGAACAATGTTTGATTACATGCAATGGTTTTGGAATCGCTTACTGTAGTTCATTTCCACACACAAGTCTGCAATAATCAAGTACTGTACAACTGAACATAATTATTTGATGCCATTCAAAAACAAGCGAATGGTGTCCAGGTAACGTTACAGAACATGATGTGGAGGTTCCCATTGAGAATATTGTTTACTTGGAGAAACTCAGTTAACGGGCATTTAAAAAACATTTCCTTAAGTGACTCGAGGAAAATACGTATGAGCGTCGGAATCCAATGCAGATCAACAAACCTATGTTCCTCTGTCTTATTGGACACATCTGTCCATAATGCAGTGAATAAATGAACAAATCAATTCTATAGCTGCGGGTGTTGTTGCAGTGCACACTTGGGCGCTTTTATTAAAACTTTAGAAGCCATAAAAGTTCATAAGCAAAAGTGGTTGACATTAATCGGCTAGCGTGCTGAATGTGTGTGTTATATGTGTCACATTTGCACTCCCTTTCACCCTCTGTTGGGGGGACAACAATAAACAGGGAAACAGCAAAAAATGGTCTCTGCCACGAAGGATACAGCGCCCCCTTTTGGCCAAGCCTGTGAATGATGGACATTGTCCCTCATATAAAAAGACAACGAATGTTGTGTGATATAACATTCGTTGGGTCTGATTATCATCCCTGAGTGTGTGTGCCAAATTCAATCAAATGTAATGAATTCAAACAATTAAAATATATAAACATGTGCCCTTAATAGGACAGTATACACAAATACAGTTAACCAATATTACATGTCTTTTGAATCGTAAGTACAGTAGAAAGTCTCCAGCCCCTCAAATGTTCTCAAATCAAAGATTATTGTGATTTTTTTTCCCAAAAACGCTCCATATTTCATATTCTATTAAATAGTTGGTGAAAATAAAACAGCAATATAATAATTGGATAAGACTGATAGGTGGAAGCAGCATTTGAAATAATTACAGCTGTAAATCTTCACTAAATTGACACCTAGATTTGACCATATTTGTCTGTTGTTCTTTACAATTCTTTGAGCTATATTAGGGTTCTTGGAGAGTGCCAATGTACTGCAATGTTACACTCATGTTACAAATGTTCCATTGCAATTAGGTTGGGGCTCGGTCTGGTTCACCAAAGTATATAACTGAAATGTTTTATTCCTTAGCCAACACTAGCTTGTACTGTGTGCTTCTATTGTTGCCGTGCTGAAAGGTGAACTTCCATTGCAGTTTCAGCTTTTTTGCATAAGGCTGCCAGATTTTTCAGATCTATGCATTTTTTCTCTATCTGGAAAATTGCCCAAGTTCCCAAACAATGAGAAAAATCAGCATAGCATCCGCCCTGTAACTCTGTCAACCTCTGTGGTAAGTCTTCTTCTTGCTTGGTTATCTAGTTTTGGGATATGATCTAGGCAGGGTGTTGGTGACAGGGTGTTGATGGCAGGGTGTTGGTGACAGGGTGTTGATGGCAGGGTGTTGGTGGCAGGGTGTTGGTGACAAGGTGTTGGTGACAGGGTGTTGGTGACAAGGTGTTGGTGGCAGGGTGTAGGTGACAGGGTGTTGGTGGCAGTGTGTTGGTGGCAGGGTGTTGGTGACAGGGTGTTGGTGGCAGGGTGTTGGTGGCAGGGTGTTGGTGTCAGGGTGTTGGTGGCAGGGTGTTGGTGACAGGGTGTTGGTGGCAGGGTGTTGATGACAGGGTGTTGGTGGCAGGGTGTTGGTGGCAGGGTGATGGTGGCAGGGTGTTGGTGGCAGGGTGTTGGTGACAGGGTGTTGGTGACAGGGTGTTGGTGACAGGGTGTTGGTGACAGGGTGTTGATGACAGGGTGTTGATGACAGGGTGTTGGTGGCAGGGTGTTGGTGACAGGGTGTTGGTGACAGGGTGTTGGTGGCAGGGTGTTGGTGGCAGGGTGTTGGTGGCAGGGTGTTGGTGGCAGTGTGTTGGTGGCAGGGTGTTGGTAGCAGAAAGCAAGAAAGCATTTTTTTTTTTTAATGCAAATTACTTTTTTTTTTATAATACAGAATAAAATACAATACCAACCCCAAAGTGCGTCATTCGGCAAGATTCATAGAGCATGCTTTGTTCATTTTGAGACAAAAAATTACAAAACAGTATTATAAAAACAAGCTATGACAGTGTGTTGCAGAAGTTCTATTTGGACTCGTCAAAAGATACATCAGAGTAGGTAAGATGGGGATAAAGGTCATCTGTCAATTAAAGGCTGCTGGGAACACTGGAGTAAGAGTAGCCTTATTTCTGTAAGGATCTGTCATTAGAAAAAAAGCAGGCTTATTTAAGTTGCCAGTCGGCATCTCTCTGTCAAACAGTGGGAAGCGGTGTTTGCTCTAAACAAAGAGATGTACTGTTCTGGCAAGTTGTTCTCCCAGTCTATAGCAGCAGTGAGGGTCCATGAAGCTGCCGCTAACGGAGAGGTGAGGGAGGTGCCACAGTGACCGGGCCACACACGGCCATACCAAAAACACCAAACTGGATTTTATTGAATTTTTATTTCTGGATACACCCTTTTACCAATAAATCAACTGTTTTTTAATTAATGTATATTTCATGATTTATCATATGCGACATCTTTCAGACAGTACGTTGTCAAACCAAACCAGTTCATAGTTAGTAGTGTAAATAAATGCATATTTGTGTTTGTTTTGCAACTCTCATTGCTATGGAGATTCTATATGAATTACGATTGAATACTGTATTTGTTCAAAGCATATCCATTAGATTTGTAATGAAAATCCCATTTCATTAAAACAAATATGGTGAACAAGTTAGTAGTTCACGTGCAGAAACAATACTGTTCAAACAATAAAAAAAAATCACAAAATATAATTACACTTTTTTTGACCATTGTTCATTTCAGGAAATAAGCCATTCCTCAACACTCAATAAATAACAACACAGCATAAAATTTCAGTCATTCACCAGCACATACACACGTGCTCATGTGTTTGTACATTACATTTCAGTCATTCACCAGCACATACACACGTGCATATGTGTTTGTACATTACATTTCAGTCATTCACCAGCACATACACACGTGCTCATGTGTTTGTACATTACATTTCAGTCATTCACCAGCACATACACACGTGCACATGTGTTTGTACATTACATTTCAGTCATTCACCAGCATGTACACACGTGCACATGTGTTTGTACATTACATTTCAGTCATTCACCAGCACATACACACGTGCTCATGTGTTTGTACATTACATTTCAGTCATTCACCAGCACATACACACGTGCTCATGTGTTTGTACATTACATTTCAGTCATTCACCAGCACATACACACGTGCTCATGTGTTTGTACATTACATTTCAGTCATTCACCAGCACATACACACGTGCTCATGTGTTTGTACATTACATTTCAGTCATTCACCAGCACATACACACGTGCTCATGTGTTTGTACATTACATTTCAGTCATTCACCAGCACATACACACGTGCTCATGTGTTTGTACATTACATTTCAGTCATTCACCAGCACATACACACGTGCTCATGTGTTTGTACATTACATTCCAGTCATTCACCAGCACATACACACGTGCTCATGTGTTTGTACATTACATTTCAGTCATTCACCAGCACATACACACGTGCTCATGTGTTTGTACATTACATTCAGTCATTCACCAGCACATACACACGTGCTCATGTGTTTGTACATTACATTTCAGTCATTCACCAGCACATACACACGTGCTCATGTGTTTGTACATTACATTTCAGTCATTCACCAGCACATACACACGTGCTCATGTGTTTGTACATTACATTTCAGTCATTCACCAGCACATACACACGTGCACATGTGTTTGTACATTACATTTCAGTCATTCACCAGCACATACACACGTGCACATGTGTTTGTACATTACATTTCAGTCATTCACCAGCACATACACACGTGCTCATGTGTTTGTACATTACATTTCAGTCATTCACCAGCACATACACACGTGCTCATGTGTTTGTACATTACATTTCAGTCATTCACCAGCACATACACACGTGCTCATGTGTTTGTACATTACATTTCAGTCATTCACCAGCACATACACACGTGCTCATGTGTTTGTACATTACATTTCAGTCATTCACCAGCACATACACACGTGCTCATGTGTTTGTACATTACATTTCAGTCATTCACCAGCACATACACACGTGCTCATGTGTTTGTACATTACATTTCAGTCATTCACCAGCACATACACACGTGCTCATGTGTTTGTACATTACATTTCAGTCATTCACACACGTGCACATACATTACATTTCAGTCATTCACCAGCACATACACACGTGCTCATGTGTTTGTACATTACATTTTTCAGTACACACGTGCACATGTGTTTTACATTACATTTCAGTCATTCACCAGCACATACACACGTGCTCATGTGTTTGTACATTACATTTCAGTCATTCACCAGCACATACACACGTGCTCATGTGTTTGTACATTACATTTCAGTCATTCACCAGCACATACACACGTGCTCATGTGTTTGTACATTACATTTCAGTCATTCACCAGCACATACACACGTGCTCATGTGTTTGTACATTACATTTCAGTCATTCACCAGCACATACACACGTGCTCATGTGTTTGTACATTACATTTCAGTCATTCACCAGCACATACACACGTGCACATGTGTTTGTACATTACATTTCAGTCATTCACCAGGACATACACACGTGCTCATGTGTTTGTACATTACATTTCAGTCATTCACCAGCACATACACACGTGCTCATGTGTTTGTACATTACATTTCAGTCATTCACCAGTGCTCATGTGTTTGTACATTACATTTCAGTCATTCACCAGCACATACACACGTGCACATGTGTTTGTACATTACATTTCAGTCATTCACCAGCACATACACACGTGCACATGTGTTTGTACATTACATTTCAGTCATTCACCAGCACATACACACGTGCTCATGTGTTTGTACATTACATTTCAGTCATTCACCAGCACATACACACGTGCACATGTGTTTGTACATTACATTTCAGTCATTCACCAGCACATACACACGTGCTCATGTGTTTGTACATTACATTTCAGTCATTCACCAGCACATACACACGTGCTCATGTGTTTGTACATTACATTTCAGTCATTCACCAGCACATACACACGTGCTCATGTGTTTGTACATTACATTTCAGTCATTCACCAGCACATACACACGTGCTCATGTGTTTGTACATTACATTTCAGTCATTCACCAGCACATACACACGTGCTCATGTGTTTGTACATTACATTTCAGTCATTCACCAGCACATACACACGTGCACATGTGTTTGTACATTACATTTCAGTCATTAGCATTATCATGTGTTTGTACATTACATTTCAGTCATTCACCAGCACATACACACGTGCTCATGTGTTTGTACATTACATTTCAGTCATTCACCAGCACATACACACGTGCTCATGTGTTTGTACATTACATTTCAGTCATTCACCAGCACATACACACGTGCACATGTGTTTGTACATTACATTTCAGTCATTCACCAGCACATACACACGTGCTCATACATTACATTTCAGTCATTCACCAGCACATACACATGTGTTTGTACATTACATTTCAGTCATTCACCAGCACATACACACGTGCACATGTGTTTGTACATTACATTTCAGTCATTCACCAGCACATACACACGTGCATATGTGTTTGTACATTACATTTCAGTCATTCACCAGCACATACACACGTGCACATGTGTTTGTACATTACATTTCAGTCATTCACCAGCACATACACACGTGCACATGTGTTTGTACATTACATTTCAGTCATTCACCAGCCCATACACACGTGCAAATGTGTTTGTACATTTGTTGTGCAGCTATTTGTTCAAATATTTCAGGTACCTGGTGGTTTAAAAAAATAGTTCGATATAGGTGAGAAGATGGGGGGAGTTAAAAATATGAAAAAGTAAGTCAATCCTCTGTTCTTTGCTGATGAAGTGAAGACTAGAGTGTGTGTTATTGTTTCTGTACCTGCATGTGTTTGTGTAATAGAAAGAAAAAGGGAGAAAGAAGCAAAGAGCCAGAGTTGACTGGCAGAGAGACATAGAAAGCGGGGGATGGCCTCCAGGGGCCCCTGGACCAGTGTTCACCCTGCTGCCAGGCACACTGCACACACCAGAGACCTTATTTACCCAGCGGCCCCACGGAGAACCGGGCCGGAGATCCTATTTACTCAGAGCAAACAGGTGCTAAGGGGATCTGGCCGGCAGCAAAAGCAAATACCCAAGATCAAAATCAACGTGGAAGGAGAGAGCAGTGCGCGCTGCCAGAGTCCTGGTCAAGCGCTAATGTTTACTCTGTGGTTCGGAGGGCTTTCGATGGACTCTACTTGAAGAGCTCCCATCAAATTGACTCAAACCATTCCACCACTGGCTACCAGCACCGCTAGCCGCTCGTTATTCCTCATCTACCTGCAGTGCCGCGGACCTCTCCTGTCTTTTAAACCTGCCACCGGTCTCCGGGATCAGACACGGTGTCGGGGGAGAGAGATGAAGACAGGGGGGAAAAAAAGGCTCAGCTAATGACTAGCTCTTATGCATCAGTGCACTTACTAATGAGCTTCCAGGGAGAGGCTGAAGGAGCCCGAGCGAAGGCTGAGTCGGGATGTGAGAGGCCTGGACCATCACTTCCCCGCTGTGATCCCTGCCTTTCCACTCAGAGGGAGCCCGGGTTCCCAGCCACTAATGAGTGTTAGAGGGAGAGTCCAATCCCGCGTCCACCTGCCAGCCTTCATAGCCCGGGCCCCGGTGCAAGACAGTGGGGGTCAGACGCATTCCTGAGCTCTTAATAATTTACATCATATTGATTTCCTTACTGTTCGACACTCACCTGCATGGGCTCCTTCCTCTTCACAAAAGAAGCACATTCCGACCAGAGAGAGGAATTATAACACTACAAAGGAGATCACGCTCCGCGGCCACGGTTCCCAACTAGTTCAACGTGAATTCACTTCAAACATCAGCGCCACCGTGAGACTGCACTGCCCTACACAAGTCAACTAGACGTCTAGAGATTGGCACAGGTTGGCTATACACAGGTTGGCTATACACAGGTTGGCTATACACAGGTTGGCTATACACAGGTTGGCTATACACAGGTTGTCTTTTGCTGGTATCATAAGCACTTAGTGCAATAGTTGGAATGTAGGAATATAATTGTGCACTATACGGTCAATACAGTTTGTTTGTGGTGTGCGGTGAGAACTTGATTTACTGTTTGTAATGTGAAACACATCCCCTTATGTTCTTCTCATTTACATGCGGCTTCCTTACAAAAGTGCATTTTTAAGCTGACATTTATTTTTGACCGAAAATGTCAAGAAACGTCATGTTTTTCGACAACCAAAGCAACAACCAAAGGTAAGAAAATACTTAAACCGAACTAAATTATGCAGGTGGCATTCTGTTTAACCTCTCATCAAAAACAGAAAGCAGGAAATTAGTATTCTCCCATTGTCAATATGCTGATCTGTATATACTTAATCCTCTAAATATTCAACGGCTAAGAACACACACTTCTCACTCTGATTTATAATTCAAATGATATAAATGTTACATAGGTGTGAAGGCAGGTACCCATCCAGAGACCCATTCCATTGTAATATTATCATAACCAGGTTTCCACCTCCCTGCGTATATACGGAGGGAAAACATCACGTCAGAACCCCTGGCTCTTGGTTTAAAAGCAAACCAAAACATTGAGCACATAAACATGATAGTTCTGGACTATTATATTATTTTTAGCGGTTTAGTTATAGTAATATTTAGTAATATTTTTAGCGGTTACCCTTAAGTGCCACCTAGATGAGCCTGCCATTTGGGCCATAATGAGTTGGACGGGCACCGCCTCCTCGGCCGGGCCCATATGGCGGGCTTTTGCCCAGCTCTGCTCGTCTGACTACGGTATGGTAATATGACACTGTCACGCATGGCCAGTGCGGTACGGCTTCATACGACCAGTCATACGGGTCGCTCTGCCTGTCCCCCAGAGGTCACCAAATGAGCATCTGTCTGGGAACCTCAGAAACAAGTTGTTTTCCTCTGCTTGAGAACGTATAATTAGCACAGGCTGGGACAAATAATAGGATTATGCTACGTGCTACGACGGGTAACGTATCAAGTTCAATTCCGAGACATTAGTGTTTAAACTGTGCCCGCCACACATTTGATGCTCTTGTATTTATTCTGACTAAAATGTTAAATTTGTATTTTAGCTACAACTGCATCTTTTGCTGTCGGGTAAGTATCGCCCTGGTGCATTCTTTTAACCATCAACTTAAAAAAAGACATTTAAAAACATTTAATTTAAGAATAGCATTTGAAATGTTCTGTATTTTCAGCTATAATCCACCTTTGGAAGTTATTTCAAATCGTTCTAGAGATAAAATGGTCAATCCTGCCCCCTGCTGTCAATAAAATGTATCAAAGTGAGTTCTACGGCAACTCAATGACATCAAACTAGACTACCAGAGAGTCAAAAGACAAGGCAAGAAAGAGTTGCATTTAAAAAAGTGGACAAGGACGTGAACATATAGGATAATATAATACTTTATTACCATAAACAGATAAAGTCTGCAAGCCTGGGGAAAGTCAAAGGGCATTAAATGTGGATTCTGCTATACACCATGAATTGATAATTAACCAAAAATGTGCACATCCACAACAAAAAGAGAGAATGTGATGCTTACTGTACAAATATAAGCAATTCCACTGTAAGATATCCTTGGCAATAACACAGAACCCTGCCGTTCTTTTTCCATAACTGTGAAACAATTTATGCAAATGTGAAATGTCTTTGAAGTGTACAATATGTTGTATGTATGTATTAAACAAATCATAAAAATAATAATAAGTGGAAAACATCACCAGAAGAGTATGTTCTAAGTGATATGAAGCATTACTAAATAGCCCAGCATACACAGCTTACTAATCTGAAGCCTGTTCTGCAACAGTCAACAGCCAAAAACCTCACAGTGCTGAAATATTTATCTCCAATCTGCTTTCTGCTTCATTGGGTGTCTGTGGTAATTTTCGATGCACAATGTCCTTTTTTTAAGGGCAAATGGCCCAGCCATGACTGTAATTGTTTATAAGGCTGTAAATTGCTTTGCAGTGGCTGACACTAATAGCCGTTGCACACAGAAATTCGTCCTGTGGGCTATTTTCCGTACAATTACAATTTTTCCTATTTAAAATGAACTAGTTATTTTTCCCATTCAACCCTCCACATTGTAGTTACATAGCCTGCCTGTATCCACGCCGTTCCCCCAGAGCATGTACGCCCTGTCAGTCTTCAACACATTGCACCAGATTGTCTTAACCAGTCTCTGTGTAAAAACCATAGGCACTGAGTTCCCTTTACAAGTCAGTAATCGATATTATGAAAGAATCATGTCTGCAAACTCACATTTGGCACAAGTTAATAGTTATGCCTTGACTGAAGTGTCACGTTTCCTAACAGGCGTTGGCATTGCGCATGACATTAAATGACGTAGTCATTGTTGAGGATTCATCTTTGGAGTCCATTGTCACCTCTAGCAGTTGTGATAATGCTGTGGTTCTAACTCCTCTCTAAAGGTCCTGGGAAAACAACACTACAAACTAGTCTCCTATGGGGAGAGACTCGGGTGTTCGTTTACGTACAAACAGCTTCTCTGAAACATGTTGACACAGAAGACATGCTAAGTGCAATTGAAATGAAAATAATAGGATTCATAGAAGTGCTTTTTTTCATACAACATAAAGCCCATCTTAATTATATAATTTTACACAGTCTATTGACTTCTCTCAATTAACAATTAGCAAGTTCGTTTCTGACATGTCTGGAGTACAAAGCACGATAATCTTGAATGATTATCCAGATCCTGATCTAATAATCAGCATTATTTTTTATATTTTCGATCACCTTGTCACTTTCCTAATGAATAATTGTGTTTCAGTATAATATTTTGTCATTTAATGTAACATTCTTAAAAACATTGCCTTTCGGCCAGCATTCAAGAAAGCCAAAACGGATCAATCACATGCATTTAGGGGTGTATGGGTGATTTTACTTTTTTACTGTCAGGAGATTACGGAGAAGCATGGGGAGTGCGTAAGATTAGATTTGTTAATTTATTCATGCAGTGCACTTTCAAATGCGTATGAATATTGGCAACATATAACATCGATATGTTATATGATTTGAACTATGGCTGAATTCAACCTGTCAAACAAAAATACTGTAAATGCACAGTGAAGGGAGAAAGTATTTAATCCCCTGCTGATTTTGTACGTTTGCCTGCTGACAAAGACATTATCAGTAAAAAAGAATCCAGAACAACACATTTCAAAGAAGTTATAAAATTAGCATGAAATAAGTATTTGCAAAAAATGACTTAGTACTTGGTGGCAGAACCCTATTGGCCAATCACAGAGGTCAGACGTTTCTTATAGTTAGCCACCAGGTTTGCACACATCTCAGGGCGGGTTTCATCCCACTCTTCTTTGCACTCCCGAGTCATCAAGGTTTTAAAGCTGACATTTGGTATCTCAAACCTTCAGCTCCCTCTACAGATTTTCAATGGGATTACGGTCTGGACACTGGCTAGGCCACTCCAGGACCTAAGTGTGCTTCTTCTTGAGCCACTGCTTTGTTGCCTTTGTTTGTGTGTTATGGGTCATTGTCATGCTGAAATATCCACCCGCGACCCTTTTACAATGCCTTGGCTGAGGGAAGGAGGTTCTCACCAAAGATTTGACGATACATGGCCTCATCCATCGTCCCTTTGGTGAGGTGAAGTTGTCCTGTCCCCATAGCAGAACAACACACATAAAAGCACCTCCTTGTTTGATGGTGGGGATCGTGTTCTTGGGGTCACAGGCAGCATTCTTCCTCCTTCAAACACGGCAAGTTTAGTTGATGCCAAATTGATTTGAATTTGGTCTCATCTGACCCCAACACTTTCACCTAGTTCTCCTCTGAATAATTCAGATGTTAATTGCCAAACTTCCGATGGGCCTGTACATGTGCGTTCTTGAGCAGGGGAACCTTGCGGGCACTGCAGGATTTCCGTCCCTCACGGCGTCATTTGTTTTCAATTGTTTTCATGGTGACTATGGTCCCAGCTACCTTCAGATCATTGACAAGATCCTCCTGTGTAGTTCTGGGCTGATTACTCATCTTTCCCGTGCTCATTGAAACTACACTTTGGTGAGATCTTGCATGGAGCCACAGATCGAGGGAGATTGACAGTAATTTTGGGTTTCTTCCATTTGCGAACAATCGCATCAACTGTTGTCACCTTCTCACCAAGCTGCTTGGCGATGGTCTTGTAGCCCATTCCAGCCTTGTGTAGGTCTACAATCTCGTCCCTGAAATCGTTGGACAGCTCTTTGGTCTTGGCCATGGTGGAGAGTTTGGAATCCAATTGATTGCTTCTGTGGACACTGGACAGGTGTGTTTTATACAGGTATCAAACTGATATTTGGAGCACTCCCTTTAAGAGAGTACTCCTAATCTCAGCTGGTTACCTGTATAAAAGACACCTGGGAGACAGAAACTTGCAGATTGCTGTTTGACAGGAGATCAAATAGTAATTTCACTGAGTAAAATGCAAATGAATTTATAACTTATTTTAAATGCGTTGTTCTGGATATTTCTGGTTATTCTGCCGTTCACTGTTCAAATAAACCTGCCATTAAAATTACAGACTGATTATGTCTTTGTCAGTGGGCAAATGTACAAAATCAGCACGCAATCAAATACTTCCTTCCTTCACTGTACATAATGCTAACTTCCTCAAGAGGGCAGTATACAGCTTTTCATAAATCATTCAATATATATGTGAGTCTGCTCTAAATTCTCTCAATGCACAGTACATGGCGAACAAAGTTAGAGTTTCTTCATCCAGTCCGACTTTAAAAATGAACACACAGCATCTTAATAACGATAAACGTTGATAGTTTCACTACCTAGTTAGGAGTATGCCTTGACAAGTAACTAGATAAAAGTGTAAGATAAAAAGCCCAAGGCCCTGTGACAAATTAGCTTTCTATCCAGGTGGAGAGGTTGTACATTAATCTATGGTGACACCGGAACTGGTCAACCCCCATTCTATCATCTGTGTGACATCACATGCACAGGGGAAACATCTGACACGAATGTTACCTTATCAATCGGACAACACAGCTCAAATTCAAATAGCTACCAGGTGGTTATGAATGCAAAAAAACAGGTCACTCTTCATATATTCATTTGAATATATTTGTTTTGGTAACTGTGCTCTCCTCTCTCTCCCTCTCCCCTTCTTTCCCAATCTCCCTTAGATTCTCTCTCACGCCCCCCTCTCCCACTCACCCCTCTTTCCCTCTCACGCCCCCCCCTCCCTCTCACCCCCTCTTTCCCTCTCACGCCCCCTCTCCCTCTCACCCCCTCTCACCCCCTCTTTCCCTCTCACGCCCCCCTCTCCCTCTCACCCCCTCTCACCCCCCTCTTCCCCTCTCTCCCTCCCTCCCGAGCTTTCCTCTGTCTCTCCCTCCCTCCCTCTCACCCTCCATCTCAGCCCCCCTCTCTCCCTCTCTCCCTTTTTCCCTCTCACCCCCATCTCTCTATCTCTCTCTCTTCCTCTCACCCCCGCTCTCTCCCTCTCTCCCTCTCACCCCCTATCCCCCTCTCTCCCATTCTCCCTCTCACCCCCTCTCACCCCCTCTCACCCTCTCTCCCTCTCACCCCCCATCTCCCTCTCCACCTCTCACCCCCCTCTCCCCCTCTCTCCCTCTCACCCCCCCCCCCTCTCTCCCTCTCACTCCCTCTCACCCCCTCTCCCCCTCTCTCCCTCTCACCCCCATCTCCCTCTCCCCCTCTCACCCCCCTCTCCCCCTCTCTCCCTCTCAGCCCCCCTCCCTCTCTCCCTCTCACCCCCTCTCACCCCCTCTCACCCCCTCTCCCCCTCTCTCCCTCTCACCCCCATCTCCCTCTCCCCCTCTCTCCCTAGCTTCCCTCTGTCTCTCCCTCTTCTTCTCCATGTTTCTCTCTCTTTCCAGTAGACTTGCATCTGCCATGCATATGTTCTCTGCCTGCCTCTTTGATTCATGTTTGAATGAATGCTTGTTCATTAGGTATTATCTCGTAATAACAAATACTGCCTTGTTTTATGATTTCACATATGCAGCGTTATAAGTCAATTTAATAACAGGATAATTCTCATAATCCTTTTTTCCACCACTCATGTCTCAATAGTGGAAAAAAGGCAATTGGCTTGTAAATGTGCTTTGCATAGACCTGTATAGGGATCCATATGTAAATGACGTACCTGAGACCAGTCTACTACAAACTGTACTACTAAGCACTTGTGAACATCTAACCAAAAGTTTACATTTGTCTTATCCGGCCATTCTGGCCCGGAAGTTATAGACGTGAATATGCTTATCACTTAAAATAAATTCAACTCAACTTTAGTAAAATAAAATGCATCGTAAAGAACCTAACATTACAACTTGACCATAGAACAAATGATGGATAGAGATGTTATTCAAAGATGAGAGGAAATATTGCAAGACGCCAACTAGAAATGGTTCTCCGAGGCAGTAGCTGTATTTTAATAATGATCGCAGATTTAATTACAACCTCTGTGCTGAGAGTGAGAGGATATGAAGCTGCTAAAATTAAAACAATATCAGGCTGTCAGATGAGCTGTTCCTAACAACCGGGATCAAAATAAAGGCTGTTCACATTTGATAGTTTCCCTGCTCTTGATGTACGAGTCATTAATTATTTCCGCAGCTCATTTTCTTTTCACAAAGGGTAACAACTGAATCATATTGTATGTAATGATAGTTCCTCGTCGTTCCTGAACACCTTGAATTATGCAGCCTGAATTCCCAATCAGTGTAGACCTTTCCGTGACTGATGCCACGCTGAGACCTGTAAGGGCACAATTTACACCAACGGAGAACTTAAATTCTGCTTTAAAGAGACTTATCATAATAGCACTCGTCTGGTTATTTGACAAAAAGTTCAAATAACAAATACTGTTACAATAACTTGAGGTAATTCCTCAGACATTTTCCCTCAAGTCTTGCAATTTCCTCCATGTGCCTGTAAAACCTACTCAACTACTCAAATGTGACCCCGTCATTACATTTTGGGATTTTTAGATTAGCCAAAGGAAGGAGAGTGAAGAGAATACAGCTGCCTGATTAAAATAACAACAGATTTGAGAGTGTTGATTTGGGTGTGCAGAAGGGCTTTTGATGTCCGGCCCTCTAGAGGAGCTCTGACAGACAGACAACCCACTAAGAGGTGTGGGCCGTGCCACGCAGACAGAGCCAGAGGAAAAGGGACAAGTCCACGCCTGCTGAACACAGTGGATGCCCTCACATGTGACGAAGACACAAAGGGAGCTGTATGATGTAACAGGATAAGCCGCTTGTTGCATTTTATTCTATCCAAGTGTATTAACAAGCTGCATGTCAATTCTGCCAGCAGCTGGAGTTTGCCACGAGTCCGAATGACATGAAAATGGTGCCCATTACAATGATTTGGAAGTGATCCCGGGCTTCCAGATGTGATGCCCGGCCGAGGCGCTAGAACTCATCACAGGTTCAGACTTAAAGAAAGTCCATTTACATTGAGAACAAGGAGACAGGGATCCAGTTGGGCGCGGAAGTTGCCATGGAAACGTCTGATCACGCAGACCGGTTGGATCTCGCAGCAATGAGGTAATCGCTCCTTTGAGACCTGCCGGCAGTTTGACAACAGTGGTAATGAACTGTCTCCATTCTAAACTTGCCGAAAGGGCCCTAACATTATGGAGCTGTTCTAATACCTGTGAAAGCCATACCAAGATCAAAATAAAGAAAATCAAGAAACAAAAAACTCTATCGATAGAGACTGAAATTAATATCTCCCGATGCTTCGATAAAGGCTGTAAGGTTTTGTGTATAACATGATGACATATTGACGTTTGTGTACTGTTCAAATTAACTCAATCCCACATGGATATTTAAATCTGTTTTATCTGCTGTGTTCTAATGCTACTGCAGATATACTAGCTCTCTCCAAAGAATCCCCTCAGGCAAACGGTTACAGGGGGAATCACAACTAAATCCTCACAGCACCTGCAGAACTTCTCGGTGCCAGCGCCTCACCAACTAGACACCTGGTCCACAATCATGCCCTCATTCATGCATTATCCCCTCGCTAAACAACAGGCTAAAGCCCCTGGGGTTTGAAAGGACTGCAGAATGCGCTAATGTATAGACCAATCATTATGTATGTATTATCCGTCCCCATCATACATCTTCCTGTATGATGTTTTATTTCGTTTTTATTTCTGCAGCTACATGCACAATTCATAACATCTGGGTTTTGTGAAAAAAAAACATGTTAAATGAGCAGATACAAAAACTATGGCCATATCGTATAGGAAATTAAAGCATGTCTCGTAGTCATTCTTCCATACATTAAAACATCTACACTAACAAATAAGAAAAATCCTAGCCTACCCACGAAAGAAAATGAAAGCCAGACATCAAAACAAAACTGATAGCCACAATGTTAACCTGCCCCATCCTCAAGATGGAGAGCCAACGTGTTCCTAAGCCTCTTCCAGCATCCGAATAAACCTCCCCTCCAGAGAAGAACCCTCCATGCCCTATCTACAGGCCCTGTATGCTGGTCTCGTATTTAGGGACTTTCATATAGTCATTATATTACAGCCAGTGTATTTTCCATATTAAACGCGCCCGGCTCCCACTCTGCTCTGATGGTGTGCCCTTTCATCTTCTCTTTGTCTCCTCTCAGAATGTTTTTCAGACAACGTTTTCAAAGTACAAAACATTTTAATTATTTATGATGGAAAATTGTTACTTTTGAAAAAAGCTCAGGGATAACGCCTTCAGCTTTGAAAATGGCTCTGGTCCTAAGAACGATCGAAACTCCATGGGTTGTTGTCATGGAGAGCCATTTCCGTTCGGAGAAACAGCGGAACTTCTAGCTGTATCAGCCGAGGGACTATTACAAGAACATTTGGAAATGATGGACGTTTTCAAAGTGAATTCCTACACTATATGAATTCATATCTGTGCCAGGATAATTTGAAATAAGGAAATGTAGACTACGGGATGCGTGTACGTTGAACATAAAAGGCATGTAGGCTGGGAATTATTTCATACTTCATTCTCCCAATAACCTGCCATTTATATACAAACATTTAAAAAAAACATAATTTTTCCTCACTAGAAGTTTGGTCAATTATTTCTGTAATGGAATTTAATGACCCTCAAGCACAATTGACCCTCAAGCAATCAAGTTTATACTTCTGTTCTCTAAGTTATATTTCCAGCCGTCCTGACCAATACAGTTACGCAGTGTTGGACTGGAGGTATAGAAGTTATAGACGATAGGCGACACGTAGCTCGGGCGGTGATGCCTGGCGACACCAACGGTTCACTGTGGGCCATTGCCCTATTTGTGGGTGACATTTGGGTGAATTATCACCTCGAGTCTGCAATGTGCCGGGCCTGCTTTGTGTACGAATCTATACTCCCGGGACCCAACAGCACCTCTATAAGATGGAGGAGCCGAGGTTACACACAATAGTTCCACACTTATCAGCCTGCGAATGAATGGAAACATGCGCAGGAGGGGGCGAGGTCGCCGAGCAAGCCGTGGACCCCGCAGGATAATTGGAAGGTTTTACCGCAGCATGCGTTATCTCCTGCCCTTGGTGATGGATCGGTTACGACACCTCCTCCAAATCTACTAGGCCGCGACGATCAATGAGCTTATTGTTTTCTGTTTTCAACAGGACGGACCGGCCCCAAAGCCAATTTCACACAGTTTGGCACTTTGCAATCGCCACCGATAAGTCCGTAAGTTTCAGACGTGGCCGAGGCATCGGCTGCTTGGAGATTAGGGTTGTTAGAGTTCTGCCAATGGCATGAGGCGAGAGCTCCTTTTCGTTCTGTTCTGGTTTTTGTTTTCTCATTCACGGCAGATGGTTTTGGGATGCATCCCAGAGTGAGAAAGAGGAGAGAGAGAAAGAGAAAGAGAGAGAGAGAGAGAGAGAGAAAGGGAGAGAGAGAGAAAAACGGAGAGAGAGAGAGAGAGAAAGGGAGAGAGAGATAGAAAGAGGAGAGAGAGAAAAGAGAGAGAGAGAGAGATAGGGAGAGAGAGAGAGAGAGAGAGGGTGAGAAAGGGAGAGAAAGGGAGAGAGAGAGAAAAAGGGAGAGAGAGGGAGAGAAAGGGAGAGAGAGAGAAAGAGGAGAGAGAGAAAGAAAGAGAGAGAGAGAGAGAGAGAGAGAGGGTGAGAAAGGGAGAGAGAGAGAGATAGAGGGTAAGAAGGCCAAAAAGACAGAGGTAAAGGGAAAGAAAGAGAGGAAGACGGAGAGAAACAGGCAGAGAGACATAGATGAAGACAGAGAAGCAGAGTAGCAGGGCTGGCACTGCAGGTGACAGAGATACGTAGCACTTCTCTGCCTGTCTGCCCGCCTGACCGCCTGCCTGACCGCCTGACCGTCTGCCTGCCGTGAGACCTGGATTAGGCTCTGTCCGCTGTTTTCAAATTGCTCTAAATTCCCAGAGATTAAGGGGAAAATGAATGAACAGTGAAAGTCTATAACGGTGGAAAATGTTGATTTTAAAATAGCCATGCAGTATTCAGAAAATCGTAAACAACAACAAGCAGTGGGGATAGCATCCCATGTTTCATTGCAAAGACCGTGTTCATAAAGCGCATAGCAAAAACATAATATTAATCAAAACTACAACGAGCATGAAGAGTACTGGGGTACAGTCAATGTTACTATTCATTGACTAAAACGCTTAGCACGCTTTTAAGATCTTTGAACATTGAGGCTTTTAATGCCTTTTAACTGAATTATGCTGGTTTTAATTTTTAGTGAAGCCTTCTAGTACAGGTTGTTGTTGGGGATTTGAATGTCATTCTTAATGTCAGACTACTCCCACCTGTGCATGGTAAACTGAATGGGAACAATAGATCCCGCTTTGTGTTCCTTGGCAAGTATTGGACGAGGTCCAGGAGAAATGTGTGCAGCATGACTCAAGGGAGATACTTCATGTCAATTAGCTCATGTGTCTGTGTCTCGGAGCCCAGGGGCACCGGAAGGTTTCAAACTCTCCCCACTCCACACAAATGATTGTACCCCCCAAAATACACTGGACCAAAACGCTCACGATTTCCAATGACTCACCACCCTGGTTTGTCTCATCTTCACCCTGGTTTGTCTCATCTTCACCCTGGTTTGTCTCATCTCCACTCCGGTCTGTCTCACCTCCACTCTGGGTCGGTCTCATCTCCACCCTGGTCTGTCTCATCTCCACTCTGGTCTGTCTCATCTCCACTCTGGTCGGTCTCATCTCCACCCTGGTCGGTCTCATCTCCACTCTGGGTCGGTCTCATCTCCACCCTGGTCTGTCTCATCTCCTTTCTGGGTCGGTCTCATCTCCACTCTGGTCGGTCTCATCTCCACTCTGGTTTGTCTGATCTCCACTCTGGTCTGTCTCATCTCCACCCTGGTTTGTCTCATCTCCACTCTGGTCGGTCTCATCTCCACTCTGGTCGGTCTCATCTCCACTTTGGTCTGTCTCATCTCCACTCTGGTCTGTCACATCTCCACTCTGGTCTGTCTCATCTTCACCCTGGTCTGTCTCATCTTCACCCTGGTTGGTCTCATCTCCACTCTGGGTCGGTCTCATCTGCACTCTGGTCAGTCTCATCTCCACTCTGGTCGGTCTCATCTCCACTCTGGTCTGTCTCATCTCCACTCTGGTCGGTCTCATCTCCACTCTGGTCTGTCTCATCTCCACTCTGGTCGGTCTCATCTCCACTCTGGTCGGTCTCATCTCCACCCTGGTCGGTCTCATCTCCACTCTGGTCGGTCTCATCTCCACTCTGGTCGGTCTCATCTCCACTCTGGTCGGTCTCATCTCCACCCTGGTCTGCCTAATCTCCACTCTGGTCAGTCTCATCTCCTCCCTGGTCTGTCTCATCTCCACTCTGGTCTGTCTCATCTCCACCTGGTCGGTCTCATCTCCACCCTGGTCTGTCTCATCTCCACCCTGGTCGGTCTCATCTCCACTCTGGTCGGTCTCATCTCCACTCAGGTCGGTCTCCTTTTCACCCTGGTCTGTCTCATCTCCACTCTGGTCTGTCTCATCTACACCCTGGTCGGTCTCATCTCCACCCTGGTTTGTCTCATCTCCACCCTGGTCAGTTTCATCTCCAACCTGGTCTGTCTCATCTACACCCTGGTCTGTCTCATCTCCACCGTGGTCTGTCTCATCTCCACTCTGGGTCGGTCTCATCTCCACCCTGGTCTGTCTCATCTCCACCCTGGTCTGTCTCATCTCCACCCTGGTCTGTCTCATTTCCACCCTGGTCTGTCTCATCTTCACTCTGGTCTGTCTCATCTCCACCCTGGTCAGTCTCATCTCCACCCTGGTCAGTCTTATCTCCACTCTGGTCTCTGCAAATTGGCTCAGCACCGTCCATGGAGTACTGGGGTTGCCTTGTTTAGTCCTAGTCTAGTTGTATCTGGCGACTCCTTGTGGCAGGTCGGGCACCTGCAAGCTTAACTACGGTTGCAGGCTCAGGAATGTGCTCCAGCCCATGTGCCAGCAGACACTTCCTGTGTGAGCATGCAGGGTGATAAAAAAGCAAAGCGGTTTGAAAAGGTGGTAATTAATGCATTAATGACTCATCCTTTTATGTGTATGGCAGTTAAAGTGTACAGCAGCGCACTCTAAACGACTGATAGATTGTTCATCCACAAATATTTCCATAATCTGTATGTAGATGGAAAAAAATGTTTTTGTCCCAACAACCAAGCCAAGATAACAGTCAATCCCTTGTCTTGGCAGAAGTACATACATATCATCAGAACGTCAGAAACCTACTGCCATTTCACCATATCACTGCTGGTACAGATGCCCCGGTGGATGCAATAAAAGTGAGCCAACATATACGCGTGCTCTAGCAGAGTCAGCGAGTTCTATTTGCAGTTTTTCACACTCAAGACTTTGGCTGCTGTGAGATGAAAGACTAGATTGGAGCATCTGTAATGTCCATACCCAGGGGGCACTGGGGCCTCAGCGGGAGACTGTTTGCCTCGTGTGGAACACTGAAATGAGGTCAGTAAATATCACCCCTCACCCAGCCAACCATACTCTGCTGTAAACACTCAGCATATTTTATTACATAAATCAAACACGCATTTGTGACTAAGAACGGCACCAGCTACAGTAACATGCATCTGATAGATGTCGCACGATATGACCCGAGAACATATCGGTTTCAGACAGACATACCTTCGATTGCACCGCCATATGGCGGCCATTACAACGCACGGTTTTCCCATAACACATAAGTTGATTCCGGGTGAATGATGACCAGCCTGGTTCATATCTGCGGGGTCCCAGGGTGACTGGTGCAACTGTACAGTGAGTAATGGCTGAGGCTTCACAACTCCCTTAATGGAAGTATGATTGAATAAAAGCTCACAGATAAAGCTCTAGCATGCGTTTCCTGTAAGCCACACCAACAGCTCTGCTAAGCCACAGTGTCCAACGCCCAACACAGATATCACAAGACATCAGCTGATGGCTACAAATATATTCTGATTTATTATGGATCCACCCCCAGAGCTAAAGCATTGTTAAATTGAAAGTTGAAAAGGACTGTTCACACTGAATCAATAAAAATCTCTAAAAATAAATCACAGGAAGACAGAGTATTATCCAAGACTTCACCCTCCTCAAGTAAGGGCTTAAAGTGAAGATGGACTGTGAAGAGGAGACTCTCATGTGGAGACGTTCATGTGCTTGCGGCTCATGCCATCACTTAACCTGTTTTCTCAATGGGGCAGATGTGTGGTGAGAGTCCTACTGAAATACAGTGACAGATGTTGTTGGAAAGTAAGAAGGGCTTTTCATTCATTCTGTGCGCATCTGCATTTTGTACGCAGAGATTAGAGCTGTCAATTGGGCATTTGTGGTATTTATGCGTTTCAATGCATGACCCATTGAGTACATTGGATTTGTTTGGGACGAAAATAAAAAAATAGCAAACATTCAAAACAGTCAATAGAGCTAAAAATAGAAAGGGAAGACTATAGCTGTCTCAAACACGCCCATGTGCCATCGTTGAATATTCAGCACCATGGACAAGTCCACATGCGCTATTACAACACAGGCTGTGCACAGGCTGTTACTGGATGCTCTGATGCAATCGGTACTTCTCAAGCTGTATTGTAAGGGCATAACAAATACGATGGATGAAGGTGATGATGTATCACTATACCCACATTAATTATTCGTTCCTAATATGACCTTATACATAGGCTAATGCGCATAAACCTTAGTTACACTGTATAGGTTACATAAAAAAAACTAGAGCCTAACAAATATATAGACCGCAACTATTACCTGGGTACTGAAATTGCATTTAAAAAACGACTAATGATTGTGAAGTTTCTCAGTTCTGAATGAACCTCACCCGATGTGGCAGTGCTGTGCACCAAGCCCCTATAGGGGGTAACGTCACCCCCCCTGGCATATCAGCCCCTGTCCTCTACTCCCGTCCGCCACATCACCACAGTGAACGTCCAGATCGCATCCGTCTCCAGCTAGAAATGGTTCACAAACTACATCTGACGCAAGCAGCAGATATCCTCCCGGATTCCGTGCGTGTCGGCAGGGAGTCGTACAAATGCTCCGGTATGCACGCCGGCTGATATCCCCTGGTACATCTGGGAATTAAAGGTCATTGAAAAGTGGAAAGTGCGTGCGCGGAGAATGATGTGTGCACGAAGGGAATACCGTGAATAGGAAGCGACGACGACAGTAACTTGGGGATCTCAGTGCGCATTTATACACAGGAACAGGGAGTCATCATGCCCGTGCGGAGAGGTCACGTTGCGCCACAAAATACATTTCTGGGAATAATCATACGGAAATTCGAGGGGCAGAGTGAGTATTATAACGTCCCGGTGTGATATCGCTGCAATCTAAGAGTTATTTTTTGCATTTTGGCGTTTGTGTTGTTATTAATTTTTCTGTAAAAGTCCTTTAGTTGGAATAAAGTTGCGTTTCAAAAGCAGTTTTCAAACGAGGCAACGTTTAGTTTAGTGTGATTTGCTGTTTTAAAGAACACGTTGTCAATAATGTACTTTTGTTAAGTCACTATGCACTCAAAGAAACAAGTGATGTGACACTTATTCTCAACAGTTATTAATCATGATTGCACATTTCTATTATGTATATATCCCATGCAGGACTGTTTTTGGCTGCACAAACCACTATTATGCATGCATAACCTGGAGACTAGAAACAGATTAGTTCTGTTGCGTTGTGTGTATTGTACTGTTTAAACCACTATTATGAATGCATAACCTGGAGAAACAGATTTCTGTTGCACGGTGTGTATTGTACTGTTTAAACCACTATTATGAATGCATAATCTGGAGACTAGAAACAGATCAGCTCTATAGCACTGTGTGTATTGTGTTTGTTTCCTTGCAGATAGGAAATTTCTCATAGCCAATGCCCGGGTGCAGAACTGTGCGATCATCTACTGTAATGACGGGTTCTGTGAGATGACCGGCTACTCCAGACCGGACGTCATGCAGAAGCCGTGCACCTGCGACTTTCTCCACGGCGAGA
>CM055731.1:14898617-14921859 GCA_029465975.1 Dallia pectoralis
TTCTGCAAGTTTGTTAACACAGCTGAATATGTACAGTATGTGCTGATTAAAGAAGCCATAAAACGTTTCCTCTTAAAACTAGTTGATCTGGAGATCAGCAATTCTGGGTTCAACTATGCGCCAGAAAATGGCCAGAAACTGAATCTCATCAGTCAATTGTTGGTCTGAGGAAAGAAACTGAAGATCTCGTACAACGCTGTGTACTAATCCTTTCAGAGAACAGCGCTAACTGGTTCCAACCAGAATAGAAAAAGAGGAGTGGGAGGCCCCTGTGCACACTGGGAACAGCGTTCTGATATTATGATGTCTGTCCTGTTCTGCCCCCTCCTGGTCCGTATGTATGTTTGCATGGTATTCTCCCTCATTAGTTAGTCATGTTGGACACCTGAGTTTCTCCGCACCTGTGTCTCGTTTACCCTCATTAGTGTTTGTGTTTATTTTGGTTCTTTTGTGTCAGTCCCGGTTGTTTTTTTGTTTGTAAATGAGGTAGGTTCATGTTACGGAACGGTCTCTTGGTGTAGTCCTTTTGTTTTTGTAATTTGTTATTTGTTCCAAGGGCCAGTTCTGTGTTCCTGTCTTGGATTAAAGATTCTGTGTTTCCAGAAGTTCAGCCCCTGTGTCTACATACCTGTATCAACCTTTAATTGAGAATTATTCAAAGCCCAACATTCTTTTTTCAGGAAATCTGTATTTAATTCAAAAGCATGCTTTTCGTAATTATTGCCATCTCTACATTATGTTTGTTGTTCACACTCGCTTTGGCAAGATAACAGCTTTGATCTTTGATTTAGTGAGTTACATAGTATATAAACATATTATATATATATAGAAACTACAGATCATTCTGAGTCCTTGTTCCTCTCTTGTGGACTCTTCTTCAGCTACCCACACAAGTTGGTAATGGGATTTTAGTCAGGATGTGATGATCATTTCAAAAGCGTGATTCTATGGTCGGTGAACTATTTTCACGATCCTACAACGTCCCAGTTATAGCCTTCTGGCAGAGGCAGACGAGTTTTTGAGTTGTGTTTTTTCACACCAAACCCACCTTATCTTACGTTCGATATAACCTGGTTCCAATCAAAGTGGCAATGACATTTAGCAAACTCCAGGCACTTACGTTTGAGTTTGGTGACAGCTGAGGCTTTCTTCTGGCAACCCCTCTAAAATAGCTGGTTGGCATGGAGATGGCATCTAGTTGTGAACCTCAAGATGTAACAAAGTTCGGAAATTCTCCAAATGTTCTTTTGCCACTTAAACTGGTCTTATTCTTTAGATGACAGTAATTTATGATGGTCTTAAAAGATATTTACAGATATTTTACCCTGTTAAGATTTAACCTGAAGATTGCTGCCAGCGCCTCTTAAGTGAAGAAGCGAACATGACATATTTACTAGGTTCTGGGTGTCATCCACTTGTAAAATTGGAAGTTTGCAGTTTGGAAGATTCCAGAAGTGTTCTGGAGGCATTTATGGAACACTAGAATGACCTGGGCTGCATTTTAAATGCCTTGCCTTGTGGCACCCTGTTCCCTTGGTAGTGTACATTTTTAAACGTAAGGAAAAGGTTTGGCTTTAAACATTGGCTACACTAATACTGGGGGTTATTGCTATGTCCACGACATTCACGACTCAATTCAGCACTCTGGCTGCTTCTACACATGAGAACAAAGAACAGAGGGATTTAAAGGGCAGAGACACACAAAAAAGATGCCAATTTCATCAGAACGTAGCCTGACACATCTGTAGAGCTTCAAAGCTACTCCCAACACACAACTTCCACGTGTCATATTGGTGCACATTATCACGTCAACCAGGAATGATGTGTTCTCCGGCTGGAATACGCAAAGAAAGTGAAATTGAGAATGAGAGAATGAAAGAGAGAAATAGCACTGCAACGCCTAGATCCTCTGCGTACACTCTCTCAGATGTGGGCCTTGACATTGAATTCCATTAAGATAAAAACTTACGATGGTACAGAATGAGTAGAATTCTACCTACAAACTGACAACACAGGACCCAAAATAATCCTTGCAGAGCAGAATGAGGACTATATCCACAAATCGTTACCATCCATTTACAACCTCAAGTTGGCCATGTAAATACACTGCTTCAGTGCATCAGCCAAAACACTGGTTTTCTATCACGTCATTTTCTTTTGACTCACTTTGAGCTTTGGACAGTTTCTTTCACTTGAGTCAAATAAAAATGCCACTTGATTTGGCGATGTAAATATATGTTAACCATGTCATTGGTACCCTTTACATTTCATTGATTAAAACGGAGAAGGGTGGGTGTAAAACACTTTTGGGACCCTGGGAAATATTATAAGATTTAAAGAAGTATGGAGAACAAGTAAGGTGATACAGCAGAATTATTCTTCCCCCACTTTAGAGCGGAATGGTCATTTTGGAAATGTTGCTGACACCAATAAGTAATTAAACACAAAAAGTGTCACAATTAAACTGCCCTATACCACTTCAAAACAAGTTACATTGACTAAACCCTATCTCATTTGGTTGGAACAAAAGAACAATGTCCGCAGCTAAATATATTTTATTACAGCGTTGGTGCATTATGAATGAATTCCAGTTACCATAGGGGATGGGTTAGAGAATATGTGATATAGAGGTAGAGAACAGTTATACAGGTGGTTGATACAGAATATGTGATATAGAGGTAGAGAACAGTTATACAGGTGGTTGATACAGAATATGTGATATAGAGGTAGAGAACAGTTATACAGGTGGTTGATACAGAATATGTGATATAGAGGTAGAGAACAGTTATACAGGTGGTTGATATATAATATGTGATATAGAGGTAGAGAACAGTTATACAGATGTTTGATATATAATATGTGATAGAGAGGTAGAGAACAGTTATACAGGTGGTTGATATATAATATGTGATATAGAGGTAGAGAACAGTTATACAGGTGGTTGATATATAATATGTGATATAGAGGTAGAGAACAGTTATACAGGTGGTTGATATATAATATGTGATATAGAGGTAGAGAACAGTTATACAGGTGGTTGATATATAATATGTGATATAGAGGTAGAGAACAGTTATACAGATGGTTGATATATAATATGTGATATAGAGGTAGAGAACAGTTATACAGATGGTTGATATATAATATGTGATATAGAGGTAGAGAACAGTTATACAGGTGGTTGATATATAATATGTGATATAGAGGTAGAGAACAGTTATACAGGTGGTTGATATATAATATGTGATATAGAGGTAGAGAACAGTTATACAGATGGTTGATATATAATATGTGATATAGAGGTAGAGAACAGTTATACAGGTGGTTGATATATAATATGTGATATAGAGGTAGAGAACAGTTATACAGATGGTTGATATATAATATGTGATATAGAGGTAGAGAACAGTTATACAGGTGGTTGATATATAATATGTGATATAGAGGTAGAGAACAGTTATACAGGTGGTTGATATATAATATGTGATATAGAGGTAGAGAACAGTTATACAGGTGGTTGATATATAATATGTGATATAGAGGTAGAGAACAGTTATACAGGTGGTTGATATATAATATGTGATATAGAGGTAGAGAACAGTTATACAGATGGTTGATATATAATATGTGATATAGAGGTAGAGAACAGTTATACAGATGGTTGATATATAATATGTGATAGAGAGGTAGAGAACAGTTATACAGGTGGTTGATATATAATATGTGATAGAGAGGTAGAGAACAGTTATACAGGTGGTTGATATATAATATGTGATATAGAGGTAGAGAACAGTTATACAGGTGGTTGATATATAATATGTGATAGAGAGGTAGAGAACAGTTATACAGGTGGTTGATATATAATATGTGATATAGAGGTAGAGAACAGTTATACAGGTGGTTGATATATAATATGTGATATAGAGGTAGAGAACAGTTATACCGGTGGTTGATATATAATATGTGATATAGAGGTAGAGAACAGTTATACAGGTGAATGATATATAATATGTGATATAGAGGTAGAGAACAGTTATACAGGTGGTAATCTCACTGCGGCCCACAGTCTCAGCATGGGGCTTGACTGATACGTTTGAGGGGGATCGCAACACTTAGTTTGAACTTAACTTCTGTCTCACTCTCTTGCCGTCTCACTCCATCTCTTCTCGTCCACCTGCTGCCATCTCTGACCCCTATTTCTTTACCTAATTTCTTCTCTCCCCATCTCGCTACCCTGTATGCCGTTCTCCGGTGCCCTGCTATTCGTTCACTCTTCCCCCTCCCTCATCAGCACCCACGCACCTCCCTCTCTCTCTCCCTTTTCCTCTCTCCCTTCCCATCTCTTTCTCTCTTTGACAGCAGCAGTCCAGGAAGTGCCAACAGTAATCAGTCACATTAGATGAGAACAGGTCTCACCATATTCCCACCTTTTATTTCTTCCTTTCATTTACCAGATATTTTTCTCCACTTGGACAAAAATCCATGTGAAGGTGTGCATTCGTTTGGTGCGAAGCGCTGCTAAGGCTGTGAGTGCTGTGAGAGATAGAGGGAGAGAGAGAGGGAGAGAGAGCACAGTGCCTCTGGACCGCCAAGCTCAGTCACCAGTTGAATGCGACCAGTGTGTCTGGAGTCTCTGGACATGGAATAGGAGAGCTGGGGCAGAAGATTCACTTTGGTTTGCCGATTAGCTGGCAGCACACTGGGGAGATTTATTCCCCTGGAGCGTTTCCTCACACAGCATTCACCCTGCCTGCCTCTCAATTTACTAGAATGTCTGATCCAAGGCAGGAATGAGCAGAGTAATGAAATACCTGTTACTGCCATCCTGCCCAGCTCTTTGGCTCTGCTACCGCTAACTAACTGTAAGTACCTACATGTTCCTATTGGTGTGGTGAAACAGGTCGGTCCAATGTTTCCTATTGGTGTGGTGAAACAGGTCGGTCCAGTGTATCCTATTGGTGTGGTGAAACAGGTCGGTCCAGTGTATCCTATTGGTGTGGTGAAACAGGTCGGTCCAGTGTGTCCTATTGGTGTGGTGAAACAGGTCGGTCCAGTGTATCCTATTGGTGTGGTGAAACAGGTCGGTCCAGTGTATCCTATTGGTGTGGTGAAACAGGTCGGTCCAATGTATCCTAATGGTGTGGTGAAACAGGTCGGTCCAATGTTTCCTAATGGTGTGGTGAAACAGGTCGGTCCAATGTTTCCTATTGGTGTGGTGAAACAGGTCGGCCCAATGTTTCCTATTGGTGTGGTGAAACAGGTCGGTTCAATGTTTCCTATTGGTGTGGTGAAACAGGTCGGTCTAGTGTATCCTATTGGTGTGGTGAAACAGGTTGATTCTATGTTTCCTATTGGTGTGGTGAAACAGGTCGGTCCAATGTATCCTATTGGTGTGGTGAAACAGGTTGGGCCAGTGTGTCCTATTGGTGTGGTGAAACAGGTTGGTCCAATGTATCCTATTGGTGTGGTGAGACAGGCCAGTAGCTTTCCAAATTGTTTGTTCTCTTAGATCTGTTATCTATTCAATTGTGGGATATAAAAATGTAATTGACATCAACAGATATGTGGCTATATGAAAAGAGATAGGAAAAAGTAGCTGACAATTTTTATTTTTGTTTCTTTTACATGTTTCATAGTTATATTGATGTGCATCGCCTTGGCTCTCCTCTTACTAGATGGTTCCTCAATTGGGGCAAACGTCAGTAAATATGTTGGTCTTGTCTGTTCTCCAGGCTCAGCTGATGATGATGGAGCAGAAAGAAAAATAGGGCTTTAATTTGTCGGATAAAGGGAAAATCTGAAATGTGCAGTTCTATCTACCGGTATCTCTTAAGAAAATGTTTTCGTTGAAATCCTGTATTGCCCCTTTAAAAAAGGCCGCTGGATTGAAGACGTCCGGGTCTCCATGGTGATACCATTGTTGCCAGGAACACCGGAGACCTTGTTTTCCATGGTCTCTCTCTGTGCGTGTTGCCAGAGGATGCCGGCTCAGACTGAACGAAGGTAGAGTTTGTGGTTGAGTTCTGCACAGCAAACCGCTATTGTGATCGATGCTTATGACAGGTACTGTTTGCAGTTACTCTGCCTTGATGACCATTTCATTTCCTGTGGCTATAGGCTGCATGTTCTGTGGCTCTGGGCTCTGTGAGGCCTTGATGCAGTGATGCTGTAGCCTACTGTAGGTTTTCAGTCAGTTGTGCCTGTAGTAAGACTGGCTTTAGCCAGCAAATGTGTGTGTTCGCTTTTTGTGCAATGCTTCCTGACTAGTGATGCACTAATGTAATCTAAGGAGACGGGTTTGTAAGGTCTTCCACTTGTATTGGGGTTGTGTTTTGTATATTCCTGTAGCTCTGTTTGGTATTCGAGGACAGAACGCTCTCTTTGTGGTTCCTCGTACACCTTTAGGTTAGATCAGGGTTGCAGGACGTCAATGAGGGACACGTCCTCCTATGTCAGTTGTATATGGACAGGGTTTAGTCTACACCACAGTCATAGAACTGTCATGGACAGGGTCTAGTCTACACCACAGTCATAGAACTGTCATGGACAGGGTCTAGTCTATACCAGGGTCTAGTCTACACCACAGTCAGGGAACTGTCATGGACAGGGTCTAGTCTACACCACAGTCATAGAACTGTCATGGACAGGGTCTAGTCTACACCACAGTCATAGAACTGTCATGGACAGGGTCTAGTCTACACCACAGTCATAGAACTGTCATGGACAGGGTTTAGTCTACACCACAGTCATAGAACTGTCATGGACAGGGTTTAGTCTACACCACAGTCATAGAACTGTCATGGACAGGGTATAGTCTATACCAGGGTCTAGTCTACACCACATTCAGGGAACTGTCATGGACAGGGTCTAGTCTACACCACAGTCATAGAACTGTCATGGACAGGGTATAGTCTACACCACAGTCATAGAACTGTCATGGACAGGGTATAGTCTATACCAGGGTCTAATCTACACCACAGTCAGGGAACTGTCATGGACAGGGTATAGTCTATGCCAGGGTCTAGTCTACACCACAGTCTAGCTCTCTGACCTAACCCAGTATCTCACTCACTGTACATCCCTCTCTCGTACTCTTTACTCTCTCTCATTTTTAGGACATTCCCTGGGTCCGAGATCAGGATTTATTGAGATGATTTCCCTAGCCACATGTTTTCATGATTGTTTTTTCGCTCATGATTACGCAGGAAACGTTTCACAATCATCTGTCCCATAATGCGGAATCGTTTCACTGTGCATGAAGTCTGAGCCGTGTCTAACTCTGTCATGTCCCCTCACATAATCTCATAGTTCCAAATCTCTCTCTCTCTCGCTTTCTTTCGTTGCAGCCACCAGTTCCACAAAGCTGGAAGACCTGAACTATCTTGATGAACAGCGTAATACACCCCTGCGGACGTCCATCCGGCTTCCCTGGCATAACACAGGCGGGAGGGCGCCACAGGACTCCAAAGGTGCTCAACCGTACTGCTGTTAAATAGCACAGGGCGCCGTTACAGATGAACAGCGGCACGTTTTCACTGCACGTTCAGTTGCACACGACGGCCAACACCTTCAAAATGGAGAGTCGTTGGTTGCTGCCACATTAACCACCCGGGAGCAATGGCGGTTTACTGCCTTGCTTAAGGGCAGAACAAAAGCCTGTTCACCTTGTCGGCTCAGCGGTTGAAACCCGGCATTGTTTTGGTTGTTGCCAGAAAACGCTACCGTTGCTGCTTTCACACTTCTACTCCGTGTATCACAGAAGTGAAAAATTGTTTTTTTTCCTTAGTGCTATTTTTCTTAATACTTTAACATCTACGCCTGTCCTTAGAGAAGCTTTTCCAACAGTGACTATTCTGTTTACACCACCGAGCATCCGTTTCTGAAAGTTTGCAACCCTCGTTTCTCTTATCTCTGTATAAATTCCCAGCGTTGGCTGAGCAAAACCCTACCTTGTTAATAATTAATTTACATCATGAATAATGCAGAATTAAATTGTTAAATGCTTGCAAACTATTTAACCCTCTTTTTTTCAAATCTGTATTATGCACTGCTTTCATTACAGAGCTGTTGGTATTATGTAAAGAGTCCCCCTGGACCAGTTGTGCAACAGTCAACATTTATAGACATTATGTTTTGGGCTTTCCAGACACAGTAAGCAGTCTAAATGCAATACAAGAAAAAGGCATTTTGTTAAATTGCAAACCTCTCCGCCTCCATGATTGCCCGTGGCTGTTTAAATGTAGTTGAGAAGCTTCTTTAACTAAACCACTATTCCCAGAGTACATCAGTCAGTCACTAGACAGGGCAGCCAAGGTGTGTGTGTGTGTGTGTGTGTGTGTGTGTGTGTGTGTGTGTGTGTGTGTGTGTGTGTGTGTGTGTGTGCGTGTGTGTGTGCGCGTGTGTGTGCGCGTGTGTGTGCGTGTGTGTGTGAGCGTGTGTGTGTGTGCGTGTGTGTGTGTGTGTGTGTGTGTGTGTGTGTGTGTGTGTGTGTGTGTGTGTGTGTGCGTATGTGTGTGTGTGTGTGTGTGCGCGTGCGTGTGTGTGTGTGTGTGTGTGCGTGTGTGTGTGTGTGTGTGTGTGTGTGCGTGCGCGTGTGTGTGTGTGTGTGTGTGTGTGTGCGCGTGCGTGTGTGTGTGTGCGTGTGTGGGAGAGAGAAACCATCATCTCTGGAGCTAGCCCCCATCCCCGTCCCCCTGTTGGAGATCACTTCCAGACAGTCCAAGCCAATGGAGGTAGCAAGGCACAGCTCAGAGAAAAAGGGTGGGTACAAAGATCAAACGAGATAGAGAGAAATAGAACGAACGAACAAAATTGATAAAAGAGAGAGAGAGATAGAGGGAGAGAGAGAGAGACAGTGCTGCCGGGGAGAAATAGCCCACTCTGTTTCTCTGGCAGAGCGGTGGATACACTCCTCCCCCTCAGACGGTCTGATCAGAGTGGTTGGCCTGCAGCAGGTGTTTATCGTCGGGCTGACACTCAGCACTAATCACACCTGGCGTAGACAGATGTGCGCGATTCTCAGTGCGGATCAACTAACATGTCAAACCCCGGGAACGTTCATATTCTTCAGACAATGTGAGAAACGAAGTGAGACGCCCCAAAGACGATTCAAGAGAAAAAGATTTCCATCTCATTGTGCGTTTTACTTAGACTCAAGCAAGTTTTGGTCCAATCCCAATCCACTGGTTTCCCGCTAAACAGGGAGCCCTGCTGCGCATTATGTCGGTTGCTTTACTCTCTTCCTTGGCATTCTTCCAGCACCGGTGTAAAATGTGCGAGGAATAACAAACTAGCTTTGCGAAACAGAACGTTTGTTTTTGTTCGGTTCCTCCAGGTCGCTCCGCTCCCTACAAGCCGGCGGACATCATGCTCAAGCCTTTACTGTTCGAGGTGCCCAGCATCACCACAGACTCTGTGTTCGTGGGCCGCGACTGGTTCTTCCAGCAGTTGGAGGACGCGTTGAAGGGCGGAACCGAGGTCGGGGAGAGCCGCGGCGCCGTGGTCGTGGGCGGCGTCGGCTTCGGCAAGACGGCCGCCATCTCCAGGCTGGTGGCGCTCAGCTGTCACGGTGGCCGCATGCGCCAGATTGCCTCCAACAGCCCCAGCGCATCGCCCAAAAGTAATACCCACTTCCTGTTGACGTCCTTTAGACTGCTGTGCACTACTTTTGAATAGACATCTGTGGGCCCTTGTCTAAGGCAGTGCATTATATTGGGAACCTTTTGACCCTCAGACCCACATGAGAATACAGTAGTGCCGTTACAAAGGACAACCGGATTATAGGCTCATCAATCAGTCAAAGTACTAGTGAATATACTGCACCATTTAAGAAATACGCAGCCTGTTTTTGTGGAGTGGAAAACATTTTATTATTCACAGTAGGTAATTATATAGGACTGGGACATGTCTGGATTTACAAATGATTAAAACCACATATCCAAACATTATAGATATACAGTTGCAGCGTCTTTATCCATGTTAAGAGCGTCTGAGCTGTGCACACAAACAGCTGCATTAGGAGGAGTAACACAGTGGGGCTTCCTGTCATAGCTTAGTTAGCATAGTTGCTACACAGGAGTTTACTTCATTCCACTACCAATTGAACAGGATTAGGCTTTATATTGTCACACGCTGTAGAATTATTTAGATAGCTCTGACAGGCCATTCTATTGATATGCATGCATATGTTAAGAAATCGAATCAGTTCCTATTAAAGCAAGGTTATAAATTATTTATTTGTTATGAAGGTTACCTGACATGGTATACCCTCTGTTTTCTTATTTGGTTGAGATAACCTGACGATCACCATGGTTCTAAATACGTGTAATTTAGCACACAATCTTATCCACGGCTTACAGTTTCTGCACTGGCCCACTGTTGTATTTGAACCCGTAAACCTGTTGGCACAGGCGCAAGTGCCTTGCTTTAACATTAGCTCTTTGCAGAGCCTCACTGTGAGGTCATGAACCTTATGACCACATATATATTGCTGGGCAAAATAATTATTCTTTAAGATGTAGGTCCTAAATCAGAAGACATGATTGTCATCGTGGAAGGCTGACATACCTCCATATGAATGACATCTTGTAAAATAATGCCAACCGGCTGCCACCAATGTGCATTGGTTAATGCAGTGGAGTAACTGTATCGGTTTGGCACCTTGTGCTGTGTGGAGACGAGTCTTCTTTAGACACGGTCATTCTCTCAGGAGTATCATGTTATTATAATATCATCTCTATGAATTATTTTTGGTTGTATGCTGTACAACACAGTGTGTTGTGGAGATGTGAACTCTTTTGTAATTGCTCATTAACGCCAGGCTGTTGGTCTTCTGTGATCCCGAGTCCAAGATCCCTCTCTGTTTTCTCCGTCCACGTTGTGTTGTGGAAGCACTGGAGTACTCTGTTTATACGCTTTATGTTTGTGGTCTGTCTGCATGCATTAGGATTAAACAGTGTGATGACGGGGCCCATCTAATGATTCTCGCTGCTACTTTCCTATGCACCTGTAGGAAACGAAACAAATGAAACAAACGTGTGACTGGAATTTGAACAGCACTTCTGAGCTATTTGAAATTGAACGCTGCCTATATCTTCTATAATCAGTGGCAGCTAGGTTGTGACACTGCCTGGACAAAGTTAAACCTCACCATCAGCATGATCTTTAATATTACAACATTCATTTTGGCCGTTCTAGAGTAAATAGATCTGTCAAATCAGTTGGACTGTGAGTAAATAGCGTGTGGTCTTATTCTTAAACATGTAGTAACACAAAGGGTCTTCCTCTGTCAGAACCTGTATGTTGTTACAGAGAGTGACTGTGATTGGTTTGAGACTTTAAATGGAGGCGGTAGGTTTATGAAGACTGATAAACCAACGGCAGCTGGTGTGAGCAATTACAAAGTTCACATCTCCCTGTGTTATTGCAGCATACAACCAAAATAATTCATAGAGATGATATTATAATAACATGATACTCCTGAGGAAGAAATGACCGTGTCTAAGAGACTCGTCTCCTGGCCTAGCCGTACAGTGCTCACTGCATTAGCCAATGCACGTGTGGCAGCCGGTGGCAAATATTTACAGATGTCATTCATATGGTATGTCAGCCTTCCCTTGTCATGTCTTCATTAGGACACATCTTAAAGAATGGTGGCCACAGCAGCAATATATGTGGTCATAGGCCATGACCTCACAGTGAATACTGCAAGGAAGCTAATGTAAAGCAAGGCACTGCCTGTGCCAGTACTGAGTTCAAGCAGTGGGCCAGTGCAGAAACAGCTGAAGCCGTGGATAAATTGACATTAACAAATTACACGTATTTAGAGTACCATGGTGATGATCGAAGGTCATTGAAATAAAGGCAGAGGGTATACCATGTCAGGCGCAACGCTGTAGGAACGGTCCCATTTCTTATGCATGCATATCAACTAGAATGGCCTGTCAAGCTATCTAAATAATTCTTTACAGCGTCATGTTTTAACTATAAACCTAATCCTATTCAGTATTAGTGGGTGAAGTAAACTGTAGCAACTATGCTAACTAAGCTATGACAGGAAACACACTGTGTTACTCTCTAATGCAGCTGTTTGTTGCACTCAACACGGCTCTCATATCTACTAATGTTTGGATATGTGTTTCGACTGCAAATCAGGCCAGCGTAATCCCCAGTCTATGCTGCTGTGAGCTGTAAAAATGTTTTCCTCCCCACAAGCTGAGCTGCGTGTTTGCCAAATGAGTACCCCGTACTATTCACTAGTACTGACGATTGATGAGCCTACTGTCGGTTGTCTAATAGCGACACTACTGTTGTAATAGTCTGAGTCAAAAGGTTCACAATATAATGCTGCCCAGCAGAGCCACAGATGTCTGACCAGAAAGTAGTGCACAGCAATCTAAGAGGCTCGTCAGCAGAAAGGTAGTGTTTGGGCGATGCTGGGGCTGTTGGGTATTTGCGCATGCGGCCACCGTGACTGCTTGGCGCCACCAGCAGAGGTGGCGACATCTGCAGCCGCCCACGGCCTTGGCGCCCGCGGCTCCCGACCTCCCAGGTCCGCCAGCGTCCTCCAAGCCTTGGAAGAGAGGCAGTCGCGGCATTTACAGGGAATCTGAAGTGATGCTGAGCACCTGGCCAGTAAAGCAGGCATGATGTCCGCCGGCAGGAAGCGGCGTGGAAGGGGCGAGGTAAAAACAAGCGTTCTATTCGCAAGTATTCTGCATTTGCCGGTGCTGGAGAAAGGAAGATGAAGCAACGACATGGCGCGCAGCAGGAAATCCCCCTGTTTAGCGAGTGGTTGAGTTGGACTCAAGGCTTTGCTTGGGGTAAGTAAAGCGCTGTCAGATGAAATCTTTTTGTCTTGAATCACAGGCGTCTTCACTTAGTTTCTCACATTCTGAAGTATGAGCGTTCCCGGAGTTTGATGACCGGACCGATCACTGTCGCGCACGCCTGTCTACGCCAGGTGCTGTTAGTGCTGGTGTCAGCCGGCGACAGGCACCTGCTGCAGGCCAGCCCTTCTCGTCAGGCAGCTCTGCCAAGGCAGAGTGAGGCCATTTACTCCCGACGCTCTCTCCTGCTCTTTTATCAATTTGTTCGTTAAGATTCCTGACTCTCTCTATCTCGTTGTACCACCCTTTCTCTGAGCTGTGCCTTGCTACTGAACTGTCTGAAGTGATCTCCAACAGAGGGCCGAGGCTAGCCAGAGATGATGGTTCTCTCTCCCACACAGCACACACACACACACGCGCACACACACACACACACACACACGCGCCACACACACACACACACACACCCCTGCCCACACCTGCCTGCCTTCCCACACACACACATCTACCACCACACACCTACCTGCCTACCTGCCTTTGCCACTTACACGCTCACACCCCTGCCTTGCCTGCCAGCGCACACCTGTGCCCCACCACACACGCACACACACACACACACACACACACACACACACACACACACACACACACACACACACTGCTACCCTGTCTAGTGACTGACTGGTAGATGATGGTTTGAATGAAAACTTCTCAACTACATTTAGCAGCCACGGCAATCACGCGGAAAGTGAACTAACAAAATGCCTTTTTTCTTGTATTGCATTAGGCTATGAAAACCCAAATGCAATGTCTAAGCCTGTTGACTGTGCGTTCAGAGAACTCTTTACATATGCCAACAGCTCTGTAATGGCAGTGCATAATACAGATTTGAGGTTAAATAGTTTGCAAGCATTGGTAATTTAATTCTGCATTATTCATGATGTAAATTATTGTGGCAAAGGTGAGGTTTTGCTCAGCCAGCACTGAGAGTAAGAGAAGCGAGGAGTTGCAAGCAGAAGCGAATGGCACCATTGTGTAAACAGAGGCTAGTCACTGTTGGAAACTCTAAGGGCAGGCAGAGTAGATGTGAAATGACCAAAATAGCACTGAAAAAAACAATTTTCACTTCTGTATTTGCCGAGTAAGTGTGGCAGCTGCAGACGCGTTTTCTGGCGGCAACAATGCGGCAAGATGGTACGAGCTTTTTGTTCTGCCACTTAAGCAGACGTGGGCGCCGTACTTTCAGTGATATGTGGCGGCAACCAACGACTCTCCTTTAGGTGTTGGCGTCGTGAGCGTGCAGTGGCGTACGTATTCATGTATTGGCTAACGTGCCCAGTTGAGCCTTTGGGGTCTGTGGCTTCCCGCCTGTGGTATGCCGGGAAAGCGGATGGGTCACTGAGAGTATATTACGCTGTTCATCAAGAATAGTTGCCGTCTTCAACTTTGTGGGGCTTTGGTAACCTGGCAGAGAGAAGACTGGGGCTATGTATGTGAGGGACATGACCCAGGGTGCACGCTCCAGGCACTCATGCAGTGGGCGATTCCTGCCATGAGACAGATGATTGTGAGCGTTTCCTGCTGGCCTTCAATCATGGCACATGTGGCTAGAAATCATCTCAGTAATCTGATCTCAGACCCCGGAAATGTCTAAAAAATGAGAGAGAAGAAGCAAAAAAATGCGAGAAGAGATGTACGAGTGAGTGCTGGGTTGAGTCAGAGAGCTGGGCTGTGGTGGGCTAGACCTGGCATAGACACCCTGTCCATGAGCAGATTCCCTGACTGTGGTGTAGGCCAGACCCTGTTATAGACTATACCCTGTCATGACCGGACCTGCTGACTGGTGGTGAGACTGCTGCCCTGTCCGTGACAGTTCTATGACTGTGGTGCCCTGTCCATGACAGTTGGAGTGTGGTGGCCAGGCCAGACCTGGTATAGACTGTCCGTGACAGTTGCTGACTGACGGGTAGACTAAACCCTGTCCATGACAGTTCTATGACACAGTGTGATAAACCCCCTGTCCGTTCTATGACTTTGTGGTGTAGTTTAGACACGACCATGACAGTTCTATGACTTTGCCAGTAGACCCTGTCCATGACAGTTCTGCTGACTGTGGTGTAGACTAGACCCTGTCCTATGTTTGGTTCCCTGACTGTGGTCAACAGGCAGACCCTGGTATGGAAATAGACCCTGTCATGACAGTTCTGACAGCAGTGTGGAGCGAACCCTGTCATGATGCAGTTCTATGACAGTGGTGCTGAACTGTCCACGCTATACAACGGCATAGGAGAAGGGCGTGTCCCCTCGTGCTCCTGCAGCCCTGATCTAACACAAGGTGCAGAGGGCCTGGCGTTCTGTCTCAGTCTGGCTGAAACTACAGAGAGCTATACAAACACAGCAACTAGTGGAAGACACCACAAACAAGTCTCACCAGACCACATTAGTGCATCACTAGTCGAGCATTACTGCTTTGAACACACGACCTTTGCTGGCTAAGCCAGTCTTGCCTGAGCACGCAACTGACTGAAAACCTGATAGGCTACAGCATCACTCGTAGGCCTCACAGAGAGCCAATACGGCCTATAGCCACGAAATGAATGATGCATCAGGCTGGAAGCAACTGCAAACGTACCTGTCGCATCGTCACAATGGCGATTTGCTGTGCCCAGGCTCCAACCACAAACTTTCTGCCTTCGTTCCGGTCTGAGCGGCATCATCTGGCAGCACGCACAGGGCCATGGGCTCGATTCCTGGCAGCAATGTGTCACCATGAAGACCCGGGCAATCTTCAATCAGCGGCCCAAAGGGAGCAATGCAGGACTCCCCTTGGCTGGCCTCAACAGAGATACCGGTAGATAGAGCTGCATTTCGAATTTTCCCTTTTATCCAGCGGAAATTAAGCCTATTTGCTTTGCGCTCCATCTGTCATCAGCTGAGCACCAGGCAAGATGGCTGCTGGCCCCACTGACGTTGCCCCAGTGAAAGAGGGCCATCTGTGGAAGGAGAGCCAGAGCATGCACGCTCAATAACATGAGCATGTGAAAACAAAAATAAAAATTGTCCTTCTTTCTATCTCTTTCATATAGCCACATATCCTGTTGATGTCAGTACATTTTTATATCCCACAATTAGATGCAGAGAACAGGCAATTTGAAGCTACTGGCCTGTCTCACCACACCAATAAGATACATTGGACCAACCTGTTCACCACACCAATAGAGACACACTGGCAACCTGTTTCACCACACCAATAGGATACATTGGACGACCTGTTTCACCACGCCAACCAGAAACGCCAGAATCAACCTGTTTCACCACGCAACTTCAGAGCGACCTGTTTCTACACCAATAGGAAACAGTGAGCAGCCTGTTTCACCACCCATCAAAACATTGGGCGACCACCACGCAATGAAGGCATTGGACCCGACCTGTTTCACCACACCATTAAGAAAACATTGGACGACCTGTTTCACCACTGCCATTAAATACCGACACTGTTTCTGGCATAGAATACACTGGACCGGCCTGTTACCAGCAGAATACACTGGACCGAGCACCCCCTGTTCACCACCATCGTACACTGTAGACCGCTGTTTCACCACACCAACCAGAGATGCACTGGACACGACCTGTTTCACCACCAACCAGATACACTGGTTGACCGCATTTCACCACGCCAGCAGAAACATTGGTGACTGTTTCAGAGAGCAATAACAGGTACTTACAGTTAGTTAGCATTAGCGCAGAAACCAAACTGGGCAGAGCCAGCGGCCAACAGGCTCGTACTCTGCTGCCCAGACATTCTAAGCCAAGTGAGCGGGCAGAGCAGTGCGTGTGGCCGCTCAGGCGCGAAATCTCCCAGTGTGCTATCGGCTGACAAAATCTACCTTTGCTCCATGTCAGAAGCTCCAGACACTGGTGCATTCAACTGAGTGACTATCCAAGGCACTGTGCTCTCTCCTCTCTCTCTCCTCTATCACAGCACTCACAGCTTGCTGGCAACTTCGCACTCCACTTATGCAGATTTTTGTCAGAGTGAAGCTCTGGTAAATGAAAGGAAAGAAATAAAGGTGAGGTATATATGAGGAGACTCTTCTCATCTAATGACTGATTATATTTCAGACTGCTGCTGTCAAAAGAAAATAAGAGGGAGAGGAAGGAAAGAAAGGGAGAGGAAGAGGGAGAAGTGGCACAGACTGCTGATGAGGAGAGGAAAAGAGTGGCAATGGCAGGCACCGAAGCGACACATGCAAAATACTTAGATAAGGAAAAGAAAATAGATGAAATAGGGGTCAGTGGCGGCAGGTGGGCGGAAGATGGAGTGAGACGACGAAAGTGGTGCTGAAATGAACTGTGGGCTTTTTGTATAACTGATATCATATTATATCCTTCACCTGTATAACTATTCTCTACCTCTATATCACATTATATCTCAACCACCGTATAACTGTTCTCTATATATCATATTATATATCAACCGCACATATATAACTCTACCTCTATATCACATATTATGCTATCAACCTCAACCATGTATTTATACTACCTCTCTATCACATATTATATATCAACCACCTGTATAACTGTTCTCTACCTCTTTATATCACATATTATATATCAAGCACCTATAACTGTTATACCCTCTCTATCACATATTATATCAACCTGTATAACTGCTACATACTCTATCATATTATATATCAACCATCTGTATAACTAGATATATATATATCATATTATATATCAGCCATCTGTATAACTGTTCTCTACACCTGCTATCACATATTATATATCAGCCACCTGTAACTATTCTCTACCTCTATATCACATATTACAACCACCTTCAACTGTTCTCTACCTCTATATCACATATTATATATCAACCACCTGTATAACTATTCTCCTTCTATAATACATATTATATATCAACCACTGCTATAACTGTTCTCTACCTCTATATCATATTATATCAACCATCTGTATAACTATTCTCTACCTATATCACATATGCTATCAGCCACCTGTATAACATTCTCTGCCTCACTATCATATTATATATCAACCATCTATATAACTATTCTCTACTCTACTATCACATGATATATCAACCACTGCAGCTTTGTTCTCTACCTCTATATCACATATTATATAACCTATACTCTACCTCTATATCACATATTATATATCAGCCATCTACTGTATTCTCTACCTCTATATCACATATTATATCTCAGCCATCTATATAACTATTCTCCACCTCTATAGCCACATATTATCAGCCACCGCTGTTCTCCTACCTCTATATCACATGTCTCAACCACCTGTATAACTGTTCTCTCTACCTCTATATCATATTATATATCCTTACCTAGCTATAACTGTTCTCTCTACTATCACATATTATATATCAACCACCTATGCTTTGATATCACATATTACTATATCAAACATCTGTATAGCTATTCTCTATATATCATATTATATATCAACCACCTATATATTTGTTCTCCTACCTCTATATCACATATTATATATCAGCTCACACCTGTATAACTGTTCTCTACCTCTATATCACATATTCTATCAGCCACCTGTCTCTGCTCCACCTACCTCTATATCACATATTCTGTATCAGCTTACCTGTATAACATTCTCTCCTCTGCTATCATATTCTCTAACCCATCCCCTATGGTAACTGGGGCTATTCATAATGCACCAGCGCTATGTAAAATATATTTAGCCTAGACATTATTTGTTCCAACCAAATGAATAGGGGCCAAGTCAATGCAACATTTTGAAGTGGTAGAACAGTTGTGTGACACTGTGTTTAATGCTTATTGTGTCGCTTAACATTTCCAAATGACAACTCGCTACAAAGTGAGGGAAGAAATGAACCTGCTGTCGCACTGCCCCGTGCTCCATACTTTCTTTCAAATCTTATAATATTCCCGGTCCCAAAGAGAGTGTTTTACTTTTCTTCCGTTTTAATATCAATGAAGTATAACTACAAAGTACCAATGACAGTCAACTCTATATTACATCAGCCAAATCGAAGTGGCATTATTTGACTCAGGAGTGAAAAGAAGCTGTCCAAGCTGGTGAAACCATTGGCTAACAGTGTATTTACAGCTTTGAGGTGTAAATGGATGTGCGTATATCTCATTCTGCAGAGATTATTTTAGTCTGTGTTGCTCAGTTTGTAGGTAGAATTCTACTCATTCTGCCATCATAGTTTTATCTTAATGGAATTCAATGTCAAGGCCCACATCTGAGAAGGTACGCAGGGAAAGGGTCTACCATATAGCCATTCTCATTCTCCAACTCACTCTTGCGTGACTAACTGGGAAGAACACATCATTCTGGTGGCACAGTAATGCACCAATATGACTGCGTGAAGGCAGCTGACAGCTTTGAAAGCTGTGTCAGCTGATAGTGGCATCTTTTGTGTGTCTCTGCTGCTAAACTCCTCTGTTCTTTGTTCTCTGTGTAGAGAGCAGCCGGGGAGTGCTTGAACCCAGGTGGTGGCTGGTGGACGCCTTGTGGCCCCAGTGTGGCCAATGTTTAAAAGCGTTTAAAAATATGCACTACACCAGAAGTGAGAACCTGAAACAGGCATTTAAATCGGCCCGAGTCTCTGAGTGATTTCCATAAATGCCTCAGAGGCCAGGGCTCTTCCAAACTGCAAGCTTCCAATTTGTGGACCCAGAGAGCCCTGTAAAGAAATATGTCATGTTAAAACTTCTTCCTTAAGAGAAACGCTGTCTTCAGGTTAAATGCTAACGAGATGAAATATCTGTAAATCTTTAAGACAAATATAAATTGCAGTAAATGCAAGAATAGACCCGTTTGGTTTCCGAACTTTATTTCCTGATGCCATCTCCCATGCCAACCAGCTATTTTAGAGGGTTGCCAGAAAAGCCTCAGCTGTCACCAAACTCCAGAAAAGTAAGTCCTGGAGTTTGCTAAATGTCATTGCCCTGTTGGAGACCGAGTATCGAGCGTAGGTAAGGTGAGTTTGTGAAACACAGCTCAAAAACCGTCTTACCGAAGAAATATAACTGGGGCGTTAGCAAGATGTTCACCGACCATCTTTTAGCATCTGACTAAAATCCCATTTACCAGCTTGTGTGGGTAGCTGAAGAAAAGAATCCACAGAGAACAGGGTGTATGTTTATATACTATGTAACTCACTGCGTCAAGATCAAAGCTGTTAGCCTCTTGCCAAAGTGTGAGCAACAACATGAGATGGCAGTAATTACGAAAAGCATGCTTTAATTAAATACGGGCTGAAAAGAATGTTGAGCTGAATAATTCTCAGATTGGCTGGCAATGAGGCTGAAGCACGAATCTTTGAACGGGAACACAGGGCTGGCCTTGGGGCAAATAACAAATTACAAGAAACAAGGGTCGGGTACCGTTCATGGCTCGACCCCACAAACAAAAAACGGCAGGACTGACTTACAAAACAAGAGCACAAACACTAATGAGGGTAAACTTGGGTGCAAATGTGAGAAAACTCAGTGTCCAACATGATGACAGCTTGTGCAAATGCCAAACACATGCGGACAGGAGAACAGCTGGACAGTTCATCTGTATCAGAACGCTTTCCCCCACTCCACTTCTCTTTTCTATTCTGGATTGGAACCAGTGCGCTTGTTCTCTGAGGATTAGTACACACGGCGTTATCTTATCTTCAGTTTCTTTCCTCAGACCAACAATTGACTGAGATTCCGGGCCTGGCCATTTCGCGTAATTGAGCCAGAGTGCTGATCTCAGATCAACTAGTTTTAAGAAGCGTTTATGGCTTCAACATCATGCACATACTGTACATATTCAGCAATGTGAACTGCAGAAGGAACACTGTAATGATCAATTAACTATGTCATGGTATAGTGTTCCGTGTATTCCCTATGTTATGTGTGCGCATTTGTATCTCCACTCTTGTATTCATCTGGCCTTTATTTCCCCATTGCAGCAATTTTCCCCGCCCTTCTCACCTGTGCTGGTGTCTAGTCTTATTATGTTTAGTCTTCCTATTTTCCCTGCTATTGTCAGTGATGATAGATGAACTTTCATGTCTGTTGTGTTTAATTGGAGTGTGTGCCAGTGCTTGTCAGTCTGTTGATATCAGCGGGCTGTGTTTATACTCTGTGCTGTTAGCACATTTATATTTTCTTGTTTGTTGACTTAGATGTTTTATGTTACTATTGGATGTAGTCCGAGATTTGAGTACACTGTAGTTCATGTTTGTTGTGTATTAGGTAATGTTATCTGTTCTGTGGTTCCTTGTTTAGTTTGTGTGTGTCTTGTTTAAGTTCTCGTTTCTTGTGCCTGTTCCTGCCTGGATGAGAATAAAAGGCCTTTGTTGGAAAAGCTTCTCTGCGATTGTGTCTACTCCTTGGGATCTGCATGGCAGACCCTCACAGAATGACCCGACCCGCTATGACACAGCGGAGAAAGAAGAGCTGTCCGTCCCTTACGGACAGTCTCAGGATTCCCTGAATGTTTTCGCCGGTGCGCGATCCGGCGCGGGCAGTCCCTCCACCTCAGACATCCCTCATAGCTATCCTGGTTACCGGACTACGCGGCATTGCGTGAGTGGAGAGAGTCACTCCGCAGCGGGATGAGGAGTATCTGGAGGGGGGAGTACGGCTGGGAGCCTATGGTGCTGAGGACTCCGAGTCTGAGGACGAGTCCGAGGAGGAGGAGTACATGGAGGAGGTTTTGCTGGGATCCTTTCACCCTCCAGCTGATTCCTGTCTCACCTTCCCTCGTTTCTGCCCTCCCACCTCCACCACCCCACAAAGGCTGCTCGGCAGCCTCGAGATGGCTGCCGCCCCGCAGCTCAAGATGGCTGCAGCCCCGCAGCACAAAATAGCTGCCGCCCGCAGCACAAGATGGCTGCCGCCCGCAGCACAAGATGGCTGCCGCCCCGCCTTTTAAGATGGCGCCCCGCCTTTAAGATGGCTGCCGCCCGCAGCACCAAGATGGCTGCCGCCCGCAGCACAAGATGGCTGCCGCCTCGCAGCACAAGATCATGGCCGCCCCGCGCTTCGTGGCTGCCGCCCGCAGCACCAGCCCCGCAGCACAAGATGGCTGCCGCCCGCAGCACAAGATGGCTGCCGCCCGCAGCACAGGATGGCTCGCCCCGCAGCACAGGATGGCTGCCGCCCGCAGCACAGGATGGCTGCGCCCCGCAGCACAGGTGGCTGCCGCCCGCAGCTCCAAGATGGCTGACCAGGCTCCAGCGGCCCGAAAAGGACAGGGAGGTCTCACTGCTGGACAGTGGTGAGGACCTTGAGTGTTTGGGTGGGGAGGACATTGATGATGACCCTCCTCCTTTGGAAGACACCAGAGGTGGAAGGAAGAAGCTACTGCCTGAGCCTGTCCCGTGTCCTTGCCTGAGCCTGTCCCCACGTGTCCCTTGCCTGAGCCTGTCCCCGTGTCCTTGCCTGAGTCTGTCCCCGTGTCCTTGCCTGAGCCTGACCCCGTGCCCTTGCCTGAGCCTGTCCCGTGCCCTTGCCTGAGCCTGTCCCCGTGCCTTGCCTGAGCCTGTCCCGTGCCCTTGCCTGAGCCTGTCCCGTGCCCTTGCCTGGGCCTGTCCCGTGCCCTTGCCTAGGCCTGTCCCGTGCCCTTGCCTGGGCTTCCTTCCCGTTTCCTTGCCTGAGCCAGCCCCGTGTCCGTCCCAGAGTCTGCCCGTGGCGGTCCCGTGGCTGTCGGTCCCGAGCTCACTCCAGCCCCAGAGCTCCTCCAGCCCCAGAGCTCACTCCAGCCCCAGAGCTCACTCCAGCCCCAGAGCTCACTCCAGCCCCAGAGCTCCTCCAGCCCCAGAGCTCACTCCAGCCCCAGAGCTCACTCCAGCCCCAGAGCTCACTCCATCTAGAGCTCACTCCAGCCCCAGAGCTCACTCCAGCCCCCGAGCTCACTCCAGCCCCCGAGCTCCTCCCGAGCTCACTCCAGCCCCAAACTCCTCCAGCCCCAGAGCTCACTCCAGCCCCAGAGCTCACTCCATCCCCAGAGCTCACTCCAGCCCCCGAGCTCACTCCAGCCCCGGCTCCTCCAGCCCCAGAGCTCCCACTCCAGCCCCAGAGCTCACTCCAGCCCCAGAGCTCACTCCAGCCCCAGAGCCCTCCAGCCCCAGAGCCCACTCCAGCCCCAGAGCTCACTCCAGCCCCAGAGCTCACTCAGACCCCGAGCTCACTTCAGACCCCCTTGTCGGAGTCTGTCCCCTGCCTGACTCCAGTCCTGTCCCCTGCCTGACTCCAGTCCTGTCCCCTGCCTGACTCCGTCCTGTCCCCTGCCTGACTCCGTCCTGTCCCCTGCCTGACTCCAGTCCCTGTCCCTACTGACTCCAGTCTGTCCCCCCCTGCCTGACTCCAGTCCTGTCCCCTGCCTGACTCCAGTCCTGTCCCTGC